>CAJVNO010000088.1:600000-999487 GCA_911174995.1 Penicillium olsonii | reverse complement strand
CGTTCTCAGCGTGGTTGTTCCCCGCGCAACCTTGCTGTCTACCCAATGAAACGAAACAAAGCCTTTCCCCCGCCCCCACTTTTGCCCCCTAGACCCCCCCCCCCCCCCCCCCCCCCCCCCCGTCACTGGGGCTGACGGGTCCTGTAAGGTCGCCTGCAGAGGACTGTGCATTGCACATCATTATCTTGAAAGCATGCAAGACAACAGGACGATGGATCCCATGCAACCTGCCCCTCCTCTATCATCATTGGCTCGGAGGTGCTGCAGAGGGGTTCGATCTTCTTCAGTGTATCCCCAGTGCACATCACCGGGCTGTCTCATCTACTCGTACGAGTGAGTCGACTTGACGTCGATTGCGTGCTTGTGGGTAGCTGTTACTTTGGGCTACTCCATCGACGGATACACCTAGGTACTGTACTTTAGGGATTCGTACGAGGTACCACGTCGGGAGTACCACGGTGTACTCATGAAAATCATCGGGAGGTTAGGCTCTTCCCCGGATATTATCTTATTTCTCCCCTGAGCAATCTACCTAATGCAATGGTCTGTTACATTGCAGACATTGCGTTCGGCTTTAATCAGACGGCACATCCTCCTAGGACACGGTCTACGGAGTACAGGTGGTACCTGCTTTCCTGCAGTGAAAATCCTGCCCTATGTCGTATGGAGTAATGCCAAATACCCGGCCTGCGTACCCCGTACTCCGTGAGCCGGGATTTGCGCGGGACGCTCAAAGCAGGTCCGACCAATTACTAATACGATAAAGGTCGAACTATCGCGAATTGACTTCCCGGCCGTGTTCCAGCGATGCGAGCAAGTGTACGCAAATGTGGGGGGTGGCAAACAGGCACGGGTGTACCTGAACTAAGGGCGGAACCGAGAAAGGGGAAAAGGAAAAAAAGTGGGAAAAAGGGCGGATGAGTGGCGAAAAACCAAGGGAAAAGGGAACAAAACACATGGCAAGAAAACTCTACCACAGACTAGCAGACCGCAAAGTTCAATAAATGCCTAGTTGGGTTAGGGGGGCCCCGCTGATACCCATCTCTTCCGCACCGTTGGAAGAAACAGAGAGAAGCTGTGGAGTGCCCGGAGATTTTGAAATTCAGATTTCTCATCGTTGGTCCCATATTTGTGCCTTTTTTGGGACTTTCCTGTTGAGATACTCGCTTAACAGTAATGTGGCTCAGCTCAGATATGACATCCAATATGACATCAACCTTACTGATACTGCTCGATCTGATCTAAGACAGTCATCGGTTACAACGAGCCCTGGAGCTTCTCGTACGCCGAAGTATGACATAAACCGCCAGTATGGGTATGTACTAGTAGAGAGGTGATGATCTTCAATTTTCTTCCCACAGTTCCTTTCCCGAACCCAGCTTGTTGGGAGTGGAAACTCGCTCGATTGAGAAAATATCGACTGTCACGGGACGAGGAGAGACCGGTTGTTTCAGGATAGGGCTCCACTTGTCAATCTTCTAGTCTGCCTTCTGGAAGTTGCGGGCCGAGGTTGGGAGACCAAACCACATGGGGTCCGCTCAGCTTGGGTGGAATCGCAATGTCTCCGAGGAAATCAAAATGGGTCAGCCATGCCGCTTTGGACTCTGGTGTGATGTCGCAGACGATCGTGAATGCGACCGAGACATCCAAACTGGAAGTTACGTAGTTGCCGTGCAGAGTATGGCGTGTCTGGATATGCAGAGAAACGAGCTAGAGTATGCGCCCGGGGTCTTGTGGCTGACATTGCCGTCTCAGCGGCTCTGACAACCTGTCACCGTACCTGAAGAAGGCCTTGGGGGAGTGTCTGACAGCTCGCCACTTGCGTAACCGGGCATGCTGACCACCGCAATGCCCAGGTGCAAGTCCTGTAGCGGCCCGTTAGTGGAAGGGTTGCCGTACTCCCAGAGACAGCCCCAGAGACCAGGTCTTCCATGTATCGCGTGACATGCGACCCCGAGCTGGGAGTTTGATGAGATGCAACATGGTTTCTGGTAATTGCATCTGCGACACCGGCGAACGAAACAAGAGTATAGCGTTTGCAAGGGGTTGAAACAGTGCACAACAAGAGATGTGTTACAGGAGTCTGCCATCATACCATGGCCCTCCATTCGAGGTTGAGAAAGCTTGACCACCGACAAGATCCTGGTCAGCCACACGGAACCTCCCCGGGCCCACTGTCACCTGCCACCGGCACAGCGGGCTGGGCAAAAAGACCTTAATCATCTACGGACGCTTGGGCCTGGGTTGAAATCCATTCTTCCATCAGAGGTTGCCGGCTAGGTTCAGATGTTGCAGCTCTCGATTTGGCCTTGTCACCTTTGCGGGTGATCAACAGACACAGCACCCACCCGCAGATATTGAAGCTCTCGTAGTGCGTACTGGACCGGAGCTTTTTTTCATCGTCGCCCGTGAGATCCTCGTGCACTTCGCCGGTCTTCAGTTTAGGCTTTCGCTTCTGCCGCCCATCCGCTGGCACCGCGTCATCTGTAGACTCCGGGATGTCATGTAGTCCCTCAGCCTCACTGTCGCTTTCGATCATAATTCCATCGTTGGCAGCACCGGACGTGCTGGCCGCCGTCTCTGAATCATTCTCTAGCTTGGTCTCCTGATCTGGGTTTTTGCCCTGTGCGCCTTGCTCATGGAATGTCTTATTGCGCGTAAGAAGGGAATGTCGGGTACGCGATTCGCGGAGAAAAATGGCTACTTCGAACTCATCTGGGCGGAGAATCAGCATGACCATATGTTTCAGGTTGCGGTGTTGATTCTACCTTCAGTAACAACATCCTTGACTGGTTTCCCCTTCTTGCGCGAGAATAGTCGCTGGTTTTCTTCACGCAGCTTAGGCAGAACCAAGGGCCGGATGGCAGCAATGACGCGGGGAAGAACAGGATCGCGAGAATTCAGCAGCCATCGTGAGTCGGATGGAGCATCTAAGTAGATACGGCACTCTAGTACAGAGTACTTGCTTATGCGAAGGTATCGTCGAATGGGAGCCATGGAGTTGAAATAGGTGCAAGTTGACAAGCTTCTCCAGGACAAACCGATGACCTCAGTGCCGCGCCAAGACTTGGTTTGCCGCCGATCATTTGATTGGTGATCGAAACGCAGGACCACAGGGGTGAACCTCACCTTGAGTCCTTTACCATTCCCTCAGTCCTTTGATCACTTCTGCCTTGTCTCTGGCCAACACACGCCAGCAGACAACAGCAAAAAAAAGACCAGAACGATGATACAACCCCACGTGACTTCATTGCCGCAATGGGAAAGGAGGACCCGTCCACAAGGTCCTCACCCGGCAGCCGAGGAAGTACCCGGTACTCCCAGCCACACTATAAATTATATGGGTCTGGAGGTACCTAGTACTCGTTGACGTCTTCGAGTGCTCCCAAGGTCCCCTCCCCGCCCAAATCGCCGTCTCAAATTTTCTACTGCGATTTGAAGGACCTTAAACATTCCTTATATCCGGATTGTGATTGACATATCTATCCTGGTGGTTTTCGATCTGACTTCTGCCGGAATATTCACCGTGGACGGCGATTAAACCTATCAGATTGGAGATTTTGTTCTGCATAAAAGACAGTACGACTCACGTCCGTTGTACGCGCGCGACCAAAAGAAGAAGCATTTTTTCTTCTTGGTCTTCGTCTTGGCCAATCGTGTGGGTGAAGCTCATTTCAGAGTTCACCATTGTCAGGATATCCTGGTAATTTTCTGCGCGGTCCTACAGACTAACGCATCTCGCCTACCATCGAGGACCTTGGGGATTGTGGTCAAACTAGTCTGGCACACTAGGCCCCTCCAACAGTTTGCGACCACAACCATTCTTCCCATTTTCCTTACCATCTCCATTGGCTGATTCACGCGATCTGCCTCTTGGTTTCCCTTTTATCTGTATTTCCCACGATTCCCCGCGGGGTTTCTCTTTTTCACGCCTCTCCACCTCTTTCATACCTCTTGTGTCACCTAACACGATGGATTCTTCCGCTATCTTCAAGCGTGCGGATCCATGTGATTCGGGAAATGAGTTTGATGGCCGAATGGGCCTGCGCATCTCGTCCATCTTCGTGATCATGGCTGGTTCCATGTTCGGCGCTCTGTTCCCGGTCTTCGCGCGGCGTTTCAGCAAGGGTGGTGGGTTCCCCAAGTGGGCCTTCTTTGTGGCTAAGTACTTTGGATCTGGTGTGATCATTGCCACCGCCTTTATTCATCTGCTGGCGCCGGCTGAAGAGGCATTGACCAATGAATGTCTGACCGGCCCCATCACCGAGTACAGCTGGGTTGAGGGTATCATCCTGATGACCATTGTGGTGTTGTTCTTCGTGGAATTGATGGTCATGCGCTTCTCAAGCTTTGGTCAAGGCCATGCCCACGATGAAGAGGGTCACACCCACACTCCCTTGAGTGACCATTCGTCTGTTGTCAACGAGTCCACCGAACCAAAGCATCTCATGCCGGGAGAGGACCACCTTGGCCACTCCCGTGAACATCACGACAACGATGACTCCGAGAATGACAAACAAGCCATTGAGGACTATGCTGCCCAGCTGACCTCAATCTTCATTCTTGAGTTTGGTATCATCTTCCACTCCGTGTTCATCGGTCTGACCCTTGCTGTGTCCGGCGCCGAGTTCACCACTCTCTATATTGTCCTCGTCTTCCACCAGACATTCGAAGGTCTGGGTCTTGGCTCTCGTCTCGCCACTGTCCCCTGGCCCAAGTCCAAGCGAAACACTCCCTACTTTTTGGGCCTCGCCTTTGGAATCTCGACTCCGATTGCCATCGCCATCGGTTTGGGAGTTCGCAACAGCTACCCACCTGAAGGACGAACCACTCTGATTGTGAACGGCGTCTTCGACTCGATCTCCGCTGGCATCCTCATCTACACTGCCCTCGTTGAGCTAATGGCCCACGAATTCATGTTCAGCCACTCCATGCGCCAGGCCCCGATCCGTGACGTCCTCATCGCCTTTTTCCTCCTTTGTGCCGGTGCTGCCCTCATGGCGGTGCTGGGCAAATGGGCTTGAGGGACACTACCTCTTGGAAGCCAGTCCTTCCTCTTCACGACCTTTAATGCCTTCGCTTCTTGTTTTATCCTTTTTCAAAAGATCGTTATACATATTGATCACACCTTTTCTGTTTCGCATCTGTGATACCCCTCCGGGAAACCACTTTGGTCACATGTCGGCGTTTATTTAGCGGGTTTCGATACCATAGAATGGATGTCATAACTTCAACCATGGCTCATCTAGAATACAGTAACAACATGGACCTTTCATTCTTCCCACGTGCTCAAGTAAGTGGTAACTACACGGGCAACGTTGGGAGCTTCCAAGCTTGGACGTAGCTTAATCCGTTTCAAGCTTTTGGTCTTGCCCAGGTGTACAGGGAATTCCCCACTTCAGCCCAGGAACTGTACAACACGTTGAAACTGCAATACCTCTCTTTCTTTCTTTCTTTCCTTCTTTCTCTTCTCAACTTTCACCCTTAAAGCAAGACCTAGCCATGGCTGCGGAACTTGATTTGACTGCACTTCCCCAGTGCGAGTCCTCCAAGGCTCTCGATATCTTGGGTGTCACCCAAGACGACACTGCTGCTAGCTTGGATGCCGCCAAGAACAGAAAGAGACAGAGTCTCTCGGACCTTTTCACCATCGTGAGAACAATCCCAATGTGATCCCGTGTATCCCAACTAACCTGCATCTGATAGTTTGCTAGCGGATTCGCTTTGATCAGCGATGGATACCAAAACAATCTAATGTGAGCTGAGACTTCTGTCCATCATCTCAAGAGCTAACCAAGACTTGCTCCTGCAGGACCATGACCAATGTTCTTCTCAAGAAAGAGTACCCCAAGGAGTATACCACCACCGTGAGCACCCGTGTTTCCAACGCCTTGCTGGTAGGCGAGGTGATCGGACAAGTCATTGTTGGGTAAAGTCCACCCCAATCCGTGCAAGGCTCCTTTCTCACGATGCCAGACTCACATGCGACTATTTGGGCCGCAAGACCGCCATCGTCTTTACCACCCTCATGATAGTCATAGGCGGGATCCTTGCCACAGCCTCCCACGGCGTCACAACCAACGGCATGTTCTGGATGATGACCGTTGCGCGTGGCATTGTTGGATTCGGTAAGCCACTCCCAGTGAGGGAAACGAGCCGTACTAATGGGACCAGGCGCCGGCGGCGAATACCCGGCATCCTCGACCTCTGCCTCCGAAGCAGCGAACAGTATCATCCCCGAACATCGTGGCCCGGCATTCATCATGGTGACCAACTTTCCTCTTTCATTTGGCGGCCCCTTCGCCGTATCGATCTTCCTCATCGTGCTAATGGCCTGCCATGAAGCTCACTACAGCACCGTGTGGCGCGTCTGCTTTGGTATAGGATGTATCTGGCCGCTGTCGGTGTTCTACTTCCGTATCCGCATGCTTAACTCGGTCCTTTACCGGCGTGGGGCTATTAAACGACATGTCCCTTACATGCTCGTGCTGCAGTACTATTGGAAATCATTGATAGGGACATGCGGAGCTTGGTTCTTATATGGTAAGCATATGCTCCATCCATGGGCTGTATCCCCGACAAAGCTAACAAGTATAGACTTTGTGACTTTCCCAAATGGCGTTTTCTCAGGAACTATCATATCCTCCGTTGTGCACAATGGCACGATTCGCCAAACGGGCGAGTGGCAACTCCTTCTCGGCGCAATTGCTCTCCCAGGTGTATTCCTCGGTGCAGTTCTTTGCGATCGCCTGGGCCGCAAGCCTATCATGATGATTGGATTCAGCGGATATCTCATCTTCGGTCTGATTATCGGCTGTGCATATAACCAGATCACGAAGATTGTTCCGCTTTTCATTGTTTTCTACGGTCTCATGCAGAGTTCTGGTAACTTTGGACCAGGCAATATGCTCGGGTTACTTTCTTCAGAGTCCTATGCTACCGGTGTACGTGGAACGTGTTATGGACTTTCGGCGGCGATTGGGAAGGCCGGCGCCGCAATTGGCACCCAGGCGTTTTTGCCTATTAAGAATCATCTGGGAGATAGATGGACTTTCATCATTGCTGCTATTTGTGGCGTTGTTGGGGTTCTGGTTACCTGGATCTTTGTGCCAGATTTGTCGGGCGAGGATTTGAGACTTCGGGATGAGAATTTCCGCGCCTACCTGGTGGCTTATGGCTGGGATGGTGCTATGGGTGAGGGTGATTTGCAAGCTTACGCTGGTCAAGGGGATCAGGGGGATTCGCCTGTTGTTAACGGGGCCAAGACCGAGACCTAATTTGGTTCCTGGTTCCTGGGGTCATGGATCAATACATTCTTTGATCCATGATAACCCTGATGGTCGAGAGCGCGTCATACTAATTTGCTTGACCAGCGTCTCTATGAAGCCGCGAGTGCTGGAATTAATTGAAATTAATAGTAATTGCCAACGATCACCTGGAATATCAGACAGAAAGTAAAGTCCGGAGTAGAAGCCTAAAAGCACAGACCAACGCTAAAGTCCCACGGGTCTCTTGGAACCTCCCGTCGCCATCTGTCCACTTCACCCCATTCATCTCACAATGCGTCTCACCTCCATTCTCGTCGCCACCCTTGGCTCCCTCGCCGCCGCTGCTGACCTCGGCATCGAAGTCACCAAGTCCGTCGAGTGCGACCGCAAGACCGTCAAGGGCGATGGTGTCTCCATGCACTACCGCGGCACCCTGCAGTCCGACGGCTCCGAGTTCGACTCCAGCTACAAGCGCCATGCTCCCTTGACTTTCAAGCTCGGAACCGGCCGTGTCATCAAGGGGTAAGTTCGAGCACAATTGCGCAGACTACAAGATACAAGACGCTAACTGGGCTCCACAGATGGGACCAGGGCTTGCTGGATATGTGCATTGGCGAGAAGCGCACTCTGACCATTCCCCCTGAGTTCGGCTACGGTAACCGCGGCATTGGTCCTATTCCCGGTGGCGCGACTTTGGTGTTCGAGACCGAGCTGGTTGCCATTGAGGGAGTGAAGGATGAGCTTTGAATACGTAAATCGAATCGATCCCATGTACGAATCTGTTTGGAAGTTGATTATGCAGCTGTCTGCTCCTTGTTACAGGAGGAGGGTATCTCTTATATATTTACAGTAAGTGTACACAGTATGCAAACAGGGAAGAAACATCACGTTTCAAAGTCAGTCCATTGCATCCAAGGCGTTCTCGGTTTGGATGTCATTTTCCGAAACCAAGATCCCGACAAGGCACTCCCCCAGGATCCCATCCCAGTTGACCCATGGGTGAATCTCCATGAATAGTTGTCCGGAGTCCTTGCCAGCACCGCGGAGAAGCTCGCCCTTTCCACCGGGGTGATAGGGAACGTAGGGAGAAATGTTGTAGACCTTGCCATTGTAGGAAGTCCAGGCATCCCGGCCCTTACGACCGTGCTGTTCCCGCAACATGGACGGTGTAACCCGCAAGAGACTCGGGGGAAGATCTTTCCCGCGAAGTTGATTGTTGGGGTTTGCAGCCAGGGCAGCCCAGTCGAGTGGCGAGAACCCTGGCTCCAGGGCAACCTTCTTGCTAGCTTTCTTGAGAGAGACGGGCGTCGGGGCAAGAGTGCTGTTGACTTGGCGAACTCCGGAAATAGCTGCACCACGCTGCGCGGCGGCAGATGATGGGGGTGGTCCGAGGGATGATCCGCTAGGGCGCGGAGGTTGTAGTCTGGGATCCCGGTTGGGTTGAGGGGTCGGGCGGGGGATTGAGGGAGGAGGCATTAGGCTTGAGCTGGTGGTTGTCGGACGAGGTACGGGTGGCTGCTTTGGCTTTGCGGGGACTGCCAAAGATGGTGGCGGCATTAAAGTGGTCTGCGCTTCACTGCGGCGAGGTTCAGGTAGTTTCTGCACATCTGGTTCGTTTGTAGGCTGTGGTATGGACGGCATCGTGGCGGATTGTGATGTGCTCTCCTCGCTTTCGAGGTTGAGCTCTGGAACGGCAAGGACCGGGAGTGGAGCGCTAGAAGCGGACGCCTTAGGCGTGCTTTGAGTGTCCTCTGTAGACTCTATGGGTGGTGTTGGGGCCCTTGAATCTTGCTTTTCCTGTACAGGTGCGTCCGACGTAGCGGCGAGGGGCGTCTCGGGCTTGGGCTCCGGAGGGGCAGAGGGATCCGGCTCGGCCCAGCTGCGAGGAGGATACCGATAGAAGAAGTAAGCGGTGGTTGCGATCGCTATCCCTGCTCCTACCCACCCCATCACGAAGCGTTCAAAAACGATAGGCAGCGAAAGGAGGTGTGGGTCAAGGAAGATGTTTGCGATCGTAATCACAATCTTGCAGATTCGCCGAAGCGGTGTGGCCCGTGCGTCCATACATTTTGAGCTACAAATGTTCAGGACATACACTGCAAGACCAAGGATTGTGTTGTTTAGAAAGCATAATTATAGAACTACTGCGGTAAAGGTGAAGGAGGGTTGACGGCACAATCTAATCCTCGGGAATGATCCCTGGATGCATCCGAGTGGTCCAGATGTTATCACATCGATGTCTGGTGAAGGAACTCACTCCGGGGAAAATAGATGCAAGCCAATCGAACGTAATGGCTAAATAAAGCATTATTAGGAGACTGTTCATGATGTCAGTTGGCCATCATGGCCCAGAGGTAGTGTGTTTCAGGGCTCTTTCTGCGTGGTCACTTGTAAGTCGCTCTGTGCATCGACGGTGCACTCCATTTCATACTGTCCCAGTATGGTGATAGCCCACAGAGCTCTGAGGGATAAGTTGTTCCGGGATAAACTGGCGTCGAGTACCGATGCCGCCATCCTGTTCGATGCCGGGGGCGGCCAGGTGAGTATCGAATGAGCCATCTGCGGCCGTGATACTGATCAATATCCGGGAGCCAGGCCCAAGGTGGACGGCCGTATCAAGAAGACCGCTGTACAGTGATGTTTCCAGAACAATTTCCCTCCAAGACCACCGACAAGATTGCATTTCTTGCAATCTACGATGGACAGTAAGATACACAGCCTGCGCTTCGTGGCCCGGACTGACACCTCGACCCAGTGGCTCAGGTCTTGTTTCGGATCATGTCCACCAGAGTCTGCACCACACCATCGCGCAACGTCCCGAGCTTGAGCGCGAGGATTGGGCGGGGGCCATCAAGGCAGCCCTTGCCGAGGAGGATCAAAGGCTTTTGGATCGGTTCAAGCATGAGACGGCGGAGCCAGCGATATCCGGATCCACGGTAGCGATATGTTGCATCAATCTCACCCAGGGCGAGTTGATCGTCTCCAATCTGGGCGACTCGCATGTCATCCTGGCCGAGCGCGAGGCGAAGACCGAGCACCCGTATCACATTGTACGAACCTCCCCTCCAATGCGTGATCTTGGCTAATGCCCGCCACCAGCGACGTCTCACCGAGGCTCACAAGCCCGAGCAGCCCAGTGAGAAGGCCCGCATCGAAGAGGCGGGTGGAGAAGTAATCAACCGCAGCGGCACCCATCGTCTCGGTAGGTGATCACCCCCTGAGAGTACTCCGCCTTACTCACCAGGGATAGGGAGCTTGAATATGTCCCGGGCGGTGGGGGACCTGCAGTACAAGAACCCGGTCAATACGATGGCGGCCCCGTCGGAGTCAGAGTCACGGGGGAATTTCGTGTCCAATGATCCGTATACCTCGCGGCGGACCCTGCACACGGACCGCCGATACTTACTTTTGGTGGTCTCCGACGGAGTTACCGATCGAGTGGATGATGCCAACCTGGTCCAGCACGTGATGAGACTGTCGATGCGGGGGAAACGAGCCAGTGAAATTGCTCAGGAGATTGCCACCAACAGTGCCAGTGGTCCTCAGAGTGACAATGCGAGTTGTATTGTGGCGATGATTGATGGACGGGAGAGTGCATAGCAATATACAGAATAGGAGTCTACCTATGGAGATATACGGAGTAAAGTGACTACCTTAGAGATAACCAAAGTACGGAGTACTAAGCGCGTACTAACGTAACGATGAAAATGTTGTGCAGCTGTGCCACTGACGACCAACCAACGGTTCGCCCTTGGCCCAATCCGGAAGGTGGTGTTGGCTTCCCGGATTTGCGTGATCCTCATTTTTGGACATTATATTATATTATAGTAGTATAGCATAGTTGGCTGTTCGGAATTCCCCCTATCCTATGCTCCTGATAGATAACTACCTACCTAGGTATGTATGGACTATCCATGGAGTACGGCTTAGGTGTCAAGTATTCACCATTACTATGTCACCCTTAACTACTAGGTACCTAGGTAGTAATTAGTACTAATAGTACTAGTAATACCAAGAAAGCAGCTAGATGTCTAGATCAAGACAATACTAAGTAAGAATAAGAATAGAATACTACGTAACTATATACTGCAAAACGACATCATTCGGCTTTTCCGTCACGCCCCGCCACATCTCGATAAAAAGACCAATCGAGCAGGCGGATAACGGATAGTCGCTGTCTGATCCAACCATAATTGGCGCTCGATGTTCCAAACAGAGGCTCCAGGCGAATGGTTCTCAGAATCTGTCAATCTCCTTTAGGCAGGCGATTTGGTTTCGGGGTGGAGCACAGAAAAAAAAAAGAAGCATAAGATCCGGCCCTAGCCACCTTCCAGAACGGTCAACCCTGAAGAGGATCGGATTCAATACAAAATCCCCTGTGTCATCCAACCTTCAGAGATTTTTGTTTTTTATTTTTATTGGATTATTCATTTTCCACATCGTTATTTATTCTCCTGTCTGCTGCCTGGATCTATTCAATGAGTCTTACGGAAACCCGAACACCAACCCAAACACCTACCATGTCCAAAGGTTGGAGTAACTTCCATGTGGGAAGAGAATGTAGTCACCAGAAGTGGGCTCGACGAAACATCCCCAAGTTCACCGTCTCCTCCGGCGAGACCGTCTCGTTCGACGCCATTGACAGCAGCAATGGCCAACTCGACACCTCATCCAACGCCGCAGCCATCAAGGCCCTGGATCTCGGCCTGGCCAATCCCGTTTTCGGCCCGATTTATATGAACGACGCTCAACCGGGCGATGTCCTCAAGGTGGAAGTCCTCGACTTGGAGGTCGCCGACTGGGGCTGGTCCGCCATCATTCCGGGCTTTGGTCTGCTGGCAGACGAATTCCCCGAGCCTGAACTCAAGATCTGGGAGCTGAACCGCGAGGCCGGCTTCGCCCAGTTCAAGAACATGCGAATCCCCCTCCGCCCCTTCCTGGGATGTATGGGTCTCGCCCCCGCCAGCGACGAGGAGCTTTCCACCGTCCCGCCCACCAACGCAGGCGGCAACATGGACTGCCGGGAGCTGAGCGTAGGCTCAACCGTCTACCTCCCCGTGCAGACCGCTGGGGCCCTTTTCAGCTGTGGTGATGGCCATGCTGCCCAGGGCCACGGCGAAGTCTGCGGTACCGCCATCGAAACCCCGATCCGAGCTACCCTGCGCTTCGAACTCGTCAAGAACCAACCCTGGATGACGGCCCCTCAGTTCCAGACTCCTCCTCGCGCCCAGATTCCCAACCCCCTCCCCGACCTTGGCACCTACGGCGCTCTCGGCGTGGCCCCCGACTTGTACGAGGCTACTCGGAGTGCCACCCGGAATTTGATTCAATGGCTTGTGCAGACTAAGGGTCTTACACGCAGCGAGGCCTACATCCTTGCCAGTGTTGCAGGAGACCTGCAGATTGCCGAAGTGGTCAACGTGCCCAACTTCGAAGTGGCCATGACTCTGCCTCTGGGCATCTTCTCTTGATTCTTCTAATTTCTCTTTATTTCTTTTTTCGATCTGGATTGGTGATTTGGAAGAAGCTATGGCATGATACCCCTCTGAGAAAATAGTCTTTGGCTTTGAGATTGGTTCGATTGAACATAAACTGGTGTGGGATGGTGTTGCATGTCTGGATAAGCGTTAATTGAAGCGAGCATTATATCTACATAATCCAATTTACAACTTTGTGTAATATCATGACTTCCCATCTGTATTGACCCTATGCAACGCGCGTTGCCACCGACAGTACGACACATACAGAACGGGTAGAATGGGTGTCAGGGTCCATCAGTCCGGGATGATCAGTCTAACAGGGAGTCCCTGGACTCCGCCACACAATTCTGCGTGACAGCCGTGTCCCACTTTCCCCCTTAGATAGGCAGGTCACAGTTGCGACTCTCACTCGCATACTGCCACGTAAACCTCGGGAGACGTGCAGACCCTAGGTCCATTGAGCAGAGAGGACCAAGCGAATTAGTACATACCAAGGCCACTGTCTAGTGCTGCAGGGGTGACTGGCTTGGAAGTACTATAAAGCACTTCGGCTAATGTGCAGACAAGACATACCGAAACAAGATCCAGATGCCCCAAACCTAATCCCAGGCTTTATCTGGAGGCTTAGCTGCATCTGAGTAACGTGAATTCCAGAGTTACACATCAGACCCGATCAGATGTCTCGATATTGCAGAACCGTATCGTCGTACTCGGTAGCATTGCCAAGCAAATCGAAATCGAGCAATAGATCAACCATTCAGATGGTTCGATCAAAAGTACCTTGGCCACATAATTTAAGTTAAAACCAAAATAAACCTCGTCACGAGTCTCGAAGATCACAAAGGTTCGAGAATCAAGGTAGGTTTCTTCCGACCTGCCCAAATGGGCTCTCAACATCTCGTTACTCCGTATTCTGCACACTTCAGATCCCGGGTTCGTCGGCTGAAGGTTCAACCACCTGCCCTTCCGGGTAATTTTTGGGTGGATTTGACTGCCAACTCAGGAGACTTGGACTAGCTCGTGCTCTCTGATCGGCTATTCGATCTCGGAACAATACTGTCGTACAATGCACAGATGCTCGGGATACTGAAGACTTGGCCCGGAATGCACGCACATGCGCTTTAGAATAGTTGCCAATAGGGATATAGGGATGGGCACGATCTGCTTGGATGCTAATATCAGTATCCCCATTGGCCACCGCGGGGGCTTTTGCAGACGAGTTGATATGCATGTGTTTCCGAGAGTTTCAGGTTGGAAACATGATCCATGTAGAACACAGACTGCCCAGGTGGTCATGCTTGACACCCACATCTCCAGGGCGTCGAAAGTTATTTGGCAAACCAAGATCTTCGACATCAAAGGACTTGATATTTAACCCAAGCTTGGTTAGATATTATGTTATCATTATCTCCGTTGAATTGTAATTCTTCAGAAATCCTACAATTCGAAGGGACCCGCCAATGGTCGTGTCTGCTAGAGATCATCCACAACTTGAATTCCTATAGCACGTAGGCACTCATGGATGGAGCAGGAATACCTAGTTACATGATTGCGAAATTTCATTCTGGAGCAGGCATATAAAGGACCAATTTGACCAATTGCCTCGAGCGTTCAATGTAAGCTAAAAGGTGTGTTCAATGTGAGGTTATGTTCCGTGAAAATACGACAATTGATATCGTTAACGCTGGGGAACCGTGAATGTTGGAGTCGCACCAGACAAGCGCATCGGTACATGTAGTATGTAGATGTCAACATCACACAATATAGATGAACAATCATTAATGAGATAGAGAAGACGAGAATACACGAGAAGAAAAGAAAAGAAAATTTCCAAGTGCATGAGATCTAACGGTTCCAAAGTTTACCTAGGTACTACCTGAGGATGCCAAAGGATAAGATACGACCAGTACGCCGTCCGCTCTCTATACAACAAGAACAATCAACACATTTAAAGCAGATTCCATTCCATTGACTCAAAGAGTCCAAAGTTAGAAGTAATGTAAACAGGGATATCCCAGATCTGAACGCCGCTGAAACTCGAAAGTCAAGGTCCCAGACCGTGATCTCATTCATGCAACGAACGCAGACACACACTACCACTTCTCCTAAAGCCAAATAACATAACAGTCAAAATACATTTGATGTTGTAGCAAGAGTGAAGGAGAATGGTACAAAGTGGGGATTATCACAGAAGAAAAGGCACATGATGCATGGGAGGGAGAAAATTCCCTGGGTATTAAGGGGAGTTAGAGAAGCTTGTCACGTTGAATGAATCATCGGATGAATTATCGCGTTGACATGTGATTTGAACCAGATCCTGTCGATATGCCGGATTGATGGGGGCGATAATGTAACGAGTCAGTTGGTTTAGATGAAAGTGATGGCGAAGGCTCCCGTTGGAGAGCCGAGGAAGGTCGGAACAAGCCTTGTCGGGCAGGAGGCGGAGAGAAGAGATGGGCGTGGGAGGGGGCGTCGGTGGCCGGAGAACGGTGTCCGAGGGCATGTGTGAGATGCGGTTGGGATTTCCGTACATCTAGAGGCGATGAGCTGAGGGATCGGAACCCGGATTTGCGATGGTCCACATCATAATCTGGGTTGCGGAAGGATCCCTGAGGGTGGTGCCGAGGGTCTTGCTCCAGGCCATAGGGGGTATTGTTAGCCGATGAGTTGGCGGCAGATGCGTTCTCCGGAATCGTTGATGCAGATCCGTTCGGCGCATTCACATCCACAACCCGCTTCTGGGCAGCCGGGGTGGTATATGATGATGGTTGGGGCTGCTCGAACGGACGCGCTTGCGGCCGGTGCTGTGGGAGATGTTGCTGTTGGTGGTTATGTGGCTGTTGGTGATGGATAGGGTGTTGTGGATTTGCCCAGGGAGTTTGTTCCAAGAACGCTTCCTCCGCGGCGTTGCGGAAGTTATGAGAAGGCATAGTAGACATGATCGGCCGGGGAGCCATGGCCGATGAATGCCGGGGGGCTGAGGCTCGCGACTCTACTGGGATCTGATCAAATGTTAGCACTGGTGTCGTATAATGGGCACTGTTGCAACTTACACCCATCTTTTCGAGATCATCGTCAAGTTCACTGGGGCGGGCGCCAAGTAAAGTCGGAGCAGCAGGGAATCCAACATATTTGGCGACACCAGACATGATCGAAACCTCATGGTTATATGAGGCCTGATGGGCGATCTGCTGCGAGCGACGCGTGGGGAAAGCAATGATGTGGTGCGGGCTAAGTTCATCCGTTTTGAACCGATCATGCTGAATTGCGTAGAACTGCTTGCTGATCGCAGACGAATGTCGCTCACGCACATCGCGTACCCGCTGGAAGTATGTGCTGTGTGCCTGAGCTCGCTCGGCCAGGACCTTGTTCATGAGGGACTTCATGCGGTATCGATACAGGTTTTCCTCGTATTTGATCTTGGCATCGCGGTGACGTTGCACACATTCGATCTGCCGCAGGTACTCGGGGTGTGTCGGATTCGGCCCAGTAAGCATCTCCAACTCTCGGTTTAGTTTTGATATCTTTTCATCATAAATCCTGCGATCGTTAGCATGCAAACGGTAAGGCCAAAGAGGGTTCTCACTTGTCACGTAAAGCTGCGAACTCTTTCTCTAGAGTCGCCAAGGAGTCCATAGCAGACATCTTTTTCACAGCTGCACAGGGGTTAGCTTGGAGTGTTGCCTAAAAAGCTCAACGCGAATGGACTTACACTCTTCCTCAGCTCGAACAGCCGTCTCGGCATCATGGGGCTCATCTCGTTCCGCAGGCTCCTCGTCTTCTCCAGGAATCTCATCAGCAGCGTCTTCTATTGAGGCCTTGACACCGACGTCTGGCTCATCGCCGGCATATTGGTCCATTATTCCCTTCCGCTTACTTTTTTTGCTCTTTTTACCCTTCAAAGGTGGGGCGGATGGGAGATCCAACTCTGGCGCGTCGCCAGCTGGTGTGTCATCGTCGTTGATCGCCATGGTGTCATCAAGTGGCTCCGGGGAGAGTGGGGTATCGTCGTCAATCGGGTCGCTCAGGTCACTCTTGATCGAGTTCCGGCGCTTTTTGATGGGCTCCTCTTCATCGCCCAGCTCGGCGGTGGTTTCATCACCGAGCTCAACGCGCTTACGTTTTTTGCCGATGCTGTCTGGAAGTTCGGAATCGCCGAGGTCTGGTATATCGTCCGTTAATCCATTGTGTTTCGATGACCGACGTTTGCTAGGCGAATCGTCGGCCATGAGCGTGTCGTCATCAACATCGTCAAGTGTTGTAGATTGGTGAAGCTTGCTCGGACTCGGACCGGCACTGCCAGCACTCAAAACGATGTCTCGTTTTCGAACATTGTGCGGAGAATCTTCGATTCGTTCGGTCTCGGCTTCCGAGTCGTTCTCCATAGGTTTGTCTGATTTGATGGGGTCTTCGAAATCTGACGGCTCATTGTCCGAGACGTCGTCAATCTCACTCAAGCTACTTGACCGCCCATCATCATCCATGAGCGGGTCATCCAGAAACGGGTTGCCCCCGTTGGAAATTGTGGACTCTGCCCCCGTTGGATGACCAACGGAGGCCTGTTCTCTGCTCTCAGCCACCTCCATTGACTGAAATACAAGACACCAAGCTGGCGCAGATGCAGTATGAGGGTTGAGAGGAGAACTCAGTGTGTATGGGGACGTGGTTTGCTTGCGGCGAGGGTGAGACCCGCCGATGGCGTGGAGAGGGGGAGGAAGGTCACCGATCGACTAGTTGGAGTTTCAATCGGGAATCTGAACAGACCATGGAACAAATTAGCACAATTGCCATGTCAAATCAGCAAAACCAGCGAGAAAGAAAGGTGGTGGGCAAAAAATGGAAGGTGGGTGCAGAGGATGGTTGAGCGCCCCCAGAAGGCGGTGGTGCGGAGATTGATCATCGGACGCCCCAGAGTCGGCAACAATCGCTCAGCGTAGGAACCAAATGACCGCGCAAAGCAAATGTGCGATCCACTGCACCCTGAACGTATAGAATATTCTTCACTCCGCCCAAAAATGACCGAACAGAGGCGAGAAAGTGGTATAGAGCCTCTAGCGACGTACCGTTCCAACAATGCGCCGGGAGCGACGCCGGTAATGAGCACAGCTGCTCGCGACCGAGCACGATTCTCAAAACCACCGCGTTCCTGTGACGCAGCTTATGACTGAAGTCCAAGCCTACGCGTATCGCCAGTGTTGTGAGTCCTCCAAAAAAGCTTTCGGTCCGACGAATCCTGCGCAGACCGACTCTGGAGGGCGAGGGGAGGTTCAGTAGGAAGTAGTCAAGACGAAGTATCGAGTCGCAGAGGGTCGGACGGCATAAAGAAGTATCCAGGGATCGTAATCAACACTAGAGGAATGATTCGGGATGGAAAGCCGGAGTGAAAGAGGGGGTTTCAGCAGACAAAAGCAGCAGATCGCTATGATGGGGTGCAGCAACAGAAGCGAGTGACGGGGTTCTGCCGCGTTCCCGGCGAGGGCGAGCTCACCGCCCGAAGAAAAAAGCATGTCACGTGAGGTTTCATCTGATTCCCATCTGACGTAGTCGGATGAGTGTAGGTCTGGCATAACACTGCGCCAGCATTGGGGGTTATGTCGAAAATATCCTAGGAGCTAGGACTGTCAAGTGAACTACTAGTACATTGTGGGTGGCTTGAATGTGGAATACGCTGGAGGTGAGGTATACATCTAGTTATCGCCCAATCACAAGTGGAAAACCTCCGAGCCGGAATCACCTCCGTTCACGCCGGTCTATGGCATTCCGAGGAAAGCAGGAACTCCCAGGAACACAAGGCAGCTGCATAGAAGATCTTTATGCACATTTAGGCTTGATACAAGGAGGGCTTTGCAGGTAATGACCGATACTTCGATCTACACCGCATCCGTTACATAAGCACAGCTTCCCGGGCGCGCCAAGACCCGATAAGCAGAAATCAAAGAAAAAAAAAGTCGGAGCTATCAGAGGCGCAATTGCAACAAAGCCACATCTGTCCCATTTACCTTGAGTCTATTGTCAGAGACTATCTTGTTCTTCACAATGGGCAAAAAAACCAAGTCTTCAAAGACAGAGGAGAAGGCAAAGCCCTCCGGTCTTCCCTTTGGTGGTGCTTCTTTGGACTCAACATTGTCTTCCCTATTCGCCTCAAGTGTAAGTTTAAACATGGTATACATGTGATAGGGGTTTAGCTGACAATTAATAGGCTGGACCCGTGCAAGCCCCCACAATCAAATACGTTGAGCCTGTCAGAAAGGCCAAGAAGGAAGAGGAGGATGTCGAGGAAGATGACGAGGAGTTGTCGTCCGGCGACGAAGTGATGGATGACGCCGCGGATGAGAGCGCCTCTGAGGCCGCAGAGGAAGATGAACAGCCGGCCGAGACACAAAACCGCAAGCGGAAGCGTGGCAGCGCTGGCGAGGATATCGAAGAGACATATATGCGTCGCATCGCAAAGGAAGAAAAGAAGGACGAGGAAAAGCGCAAGTCTGAGCACGCCAAACGCCAGAAGCAAGTTGAGGCAAGCAGTGACGACGAGAAGGATGACGACGAGGAAGAGGGCTCTGACAAAGAGTCCGTTGCGGAAGATAGTGACGAGGAAGAGAGCGCTCCTGCTCCCGTGCACGAGAGTGTGGCTGGTACTGCCACCACGGACGAAGTAGAGAAGTCCAACCGTACTGTCTTCTTGGGCAACGTCTCCACGGAGGCGATCAGGTCCAAGACCGCCAAGAAGACCCTTCTGCGTCACCTGGCTTCCTTCTGTTCATCTCTCCCCGAATCTACCGGACCTCACAAGGTTGAATCGATTCGTTTCCGCTCTGTCGCATTCGCCAGTGGCGGTGGCATCCCCAAGCGCGCATCCTTTGCGAAGCGGGAGATTCTCGATGAGACTACACCCAGCACCAACGCTTACGCTGTGTACTCCACTCTGCAGGCTGCACGCAAGGCCCCCGCTGCCCTGAACGGATCTATCGTTCTGGAGCGTCACTTGCGCGTCGACAGCCTTGCCCACCCTGCCGAGATTGACCACAAGCGATGTGTGTTCGTCGGCAACCTCTCTTTCATCGATAGCGAGACCCCCGAAGAAGACGAGAAGACCGGAAAGAAGAAGAAGGCGCGTGCCCCCGCTGACATCGAAGAGGGTCTGTGGCGCATCTTCAACGCCCACACTGGCGGCAAGGACAAGAAGGCCGTGAAGAAGAACGTCGAGTTCGTGCGTGTCATTCGTGACAGCACTACTCGCGTTGGTAAGGGATTCGCCTACGTGCAGTTCTACGATGGCAACGGTGTTGAAGAATCTCTCCCTCTGAATGGCAAGAACTTCCCCCCTATGCTTCCCCGCAAGCTACGTGTTACCCGTGCCCGCAAGGTTGCGAAGAAGTCTACAAGCTCTGGCCCCGATTCCAAGAAATCTCGCGTGGATGAAGCTCAAAAGACCATGCAAGGACGTGCCAACCGTCTGCTGGGTCGCGCCGGTGCGGCCAAGGTCAAGGCCGATGCCAACAGTACCATTGCTGGCAACTCCTTTGTGTTTGAGGGTCACCGTGCCACTGAAGGATCATCGTCCATCAAGATGAAGCAAAAGAGCCGTGGGCAGAAGGCCAAGCGGACTTCTAGGAGTGCTAAGCGTGCTGCGGCTTACAAGGCTGCAGGTGGCCGACGGGATTAGAGCTGACGCAGGCCGCACTGTATCTTAAAAGGCGTTAGGAAGGGCATTTGAATATATTTTACGACCCTAAGTTTTCCCCCAGGCAGCTATATCAACCTGAAGCGTAGGGCATGAAATGACGTCAGTTGATGTTTCACAGGCATCTGAGATGTCTGTTTACACCGTTTACCCTTCCCTCTCGTACTCCACTGCCTTTGATCGGCCATCACTCCTTAAGATTCGACCTCAGAGCTCGATCGTGACATCTAGACATTTCAAACAGAAGTCGAGCTCACTCGGGCGATACAAAAAACATACTTTCAACGGACCATATCATCTGAACTTCCCGAAGCCCCCAAAGTACGGCCTTTGAGTGTGGCGACAGCGTGAACAACAGAATCAACTTCACAATATCTACTGCTCAGACATACGCATAGAAGTGCCACCAAAGCTTGGTTTAACATTCGACCCAGCACCTGAACCTCAGCTACTACCATGCTACCTCACGGTGTCCGCCCTGAGAACCAGCGCCGCCGAGGCACACCATCACCACAAACCAACGGGTCAGAGCCTAATGGATTTGTTGACTCTGCCTCGGATCCAGAGTCTGCGGTCTTTAACCCTAAGTTAATGGACGTACTCAAGGTTCGCTTCTTGCTCCAGTGGAAGCTCACCGTCGGTCTCCCCGAGGAACTCGTCGATATGATCGTCGATGCCGCCGAATATTGGCCTTCGACGGAGCATGTGATAGACGAACAAAGGACGATCCACAAAGATTGTGATCAAGTTTTGTTGAAAACAGTGCCATTGTGCTATGATAGAAACGCATGTCTATCATTGTTCGAACATTGGACCAGAGTGCTGACTTCAGAGATCACATATAGAGCCTAGAAAAGGGATCATCTCCAAAACCATTACCTCATCGAGGCGCGCATCCCTGTCGCAGGATCATCTTCAACCTTTCATCCCGCGATCAAGGTGGGGGACGGCCCCGCCACAACATGTACGAGTTCTCGTGGACGTGGTTCGATACAGAAGTGATCCATGGCGCACACAAGAAGTGCATGTATGCCAATGGAAACGAGCAAGAGATCCTCGACAACGAACGCGGACAAGTGCGCAAACATTACACCGAAGCCGATGACCTGTTGCTACCGCGCGGCAATAAGTTGCAGGTGAATGGAGCTCATGTCAGTGAGATGCAACACAATACGATCATATGGGACTACCGTGATGATGTCAAGGCGGACTCCCCCGAAGCCCATGAGATTGAGAAGACGCGGGGCCGTGGCCGCCTTACCCTTGATGGACGTGGGGTGCGGGAGCTGGAAGTTGGGGACTCCATTGCACTGTGGGCCCGGGCGAGGTTCCCCGGGTGGTCGAACCATGTGCATCGGGCCAGCGTGAGAGTCTACTGGGCTGTATAGGGGGTCTAGATCAAGAGCTATAGGATGCTCAGGACCCTAGGATCTAGAGGTAGATATGCTTGGTTTCAGATGCCAGGTTGAAACATAAGCCACAGACCGGTAGCATACTACAGTGATTTCATCACGCCGGGGCAGCTGGTAGCATACAATAAGCGTTCCAAGATTGCTTTACCTCAAGGCGTTGAGATTGATAAGACTAGTAGATGTAAGTATGCCCCCAGGGCCGAGGACAGCGAGTTGACCGCCGCTGATTGGGCCCCGGAGCCCAAAATCGAGCACGCCATCCCGCCAAGACCGCCCGATCGGCGCCATAACAACAGCATATAAAACCACTTCATCTCCTCCAGCTGCGTCCCTTCTTTTTTTTCGTTCTTGACCGGCTATCATGCACCCAACCGGCCATCTTCCACTCCAGCCATGAGTAGAGATGGGCAACTATTCCACATGAAGCCTGGAGCTCTCCCGACGCAGCCGACCAGCCGGGCAGTGGGGCTCAGTCAATCGGCGATTGAAAATGAATCGGCGTTCAACATAACGGCAGGCTGAACAGACCGCAACAGCAGCACAGCCAATCCCCAGCTTTCTGGAATGACCAGACGGCGAACGATCTCGCCCGAGAGTTGATCAGTCATGATCGGCGACCTGAGCTGGGCCAGACACGACGTTCCCGCGCAATAGCGACACCCCGACTGGACAGTGCTCGCGTTATCTGCACGATGATCGCGACTCACACATTCCATCACGGGCTGTCGTTACCCTGGTCTTGGCTGTCGCCGTTCACTTCCCCCTTTCTTAAGAGGGGTCCCCGTCGTCGGGGTTTCCTTTTATTTAGACTGAATGAAACAACACTTTATACTCTTATTTTACATCTCTCTCACTTTCTTCCCTCCTTTCTGCGCATCAAGTCACTTTAGCTGTGCTTTCTAACTACACACTCCTTGCGCCAATTCGAAACATTATGGCTACCCGCAAGTGCGCCGCTGTTGTTGTCGGTGCTGGCCCGGCTGGCGTGGCGGTGATGGGCAATCTTCTGGAGCGACAGCTAGGATCTATCGCCTGGATTGACCCCAACTTCACGGCTGGCCGAGTCCACGCCAAGTACCGCGAGGTCCCTAGGTTGGTACCCAGCTCCGGATGACATCAGATCAGACCGCTCATCCGCAATATAGCAACACCAAGGTGTCCCTGTTCCATGCATTCGCAACAGCCACACAGCCATTCCAGAAAATCGTCGACAGCTCCCGCTCACCAAACGCCTTCACTGCTCTGTCTCAGCTCGACCAGGAGAAAACATGTGCCCTAAGCTATGCGGCGGACATGATCCACGGGTTGACCGACGGCCTGATGAAAATGGAACAAGTCCATGCATTCCGAGGCTTTGTCGCAGCCGCCAACCTCAATGAACAGGTGGGTAGCGACCAAGCCCAACATGCGTATCAATACTCACAGTGACATCATAGGCTGAATGGACGATCCGAGTCAGACAGCAAGGCTCACCTGACCTGAACATCGAGACCACCCGCCTGATTCTCTGCACAGGCGCCCACCCCACCAATGTCCCAGTCCCTGTTCCCGGACTGAACATCCAGCGCTTGGACCTTGACTTAGTGCTCAAGCCTACTGAGCTAGCACAGACCCTCGAGGACAAGCCTCTCACCGTAGCCATCGTCGGTGCCTCCCACAGTGCCATCCTCGCCATCCTCAACTTCATCCAGCTTGCCAACACCACTCACCCCAATCTCCGCATCAAGTGGTTCACCCGCCACCCTCTCCGCTATGCCGAGTACAAAGACGGCTGGATCTTGCGCGATAACACCGGCTTGAAGGGCTCCGCTGCGGAATTCGCCCGCGAACAGCTAGAAGATGACAAGCTTCCTGTTTCCGATGCCGGCAAGGTCCTGACTAAGGTCGACTGCGCTGGTGGTCGGGATATCGAATCTGCCCAATATCAGAAGTACCTGCCTGAATGCGACTACATTGTCCAGGCAGTCGGATACACCCGTGATCCATTGCCACAGTTGACTCGTAACAACACCCCCCTTGCTATGGAGTTCGATCACGATACTGGTGCCTTCCACGAACCGGGCCCTGGCCCTGTTATCTCGGGATTGTACGGCGCTGGCATTGCGTTCCCTGAGCGGGTTGTTGATCCTCATGGCAATGTCGAGTATGCGGTTGGTTTCTTCAAATTCATGAAGTTCTTGAAGCGTGTTGTTCCCTCTTGGGTTAAGGGAGTTCAGGGTTAGATTTAGAGCCCTTTTTTGCTCTTCTCGTTGCATTTGCACGGGGGTCTTACCTCCTTTGTCCTGCATTTTTTTGGCGGGCTACGACTTAATGATTGATATCATACATACGGAGTCCTGGGAGTTACATCGTCGGCTTTTCTCGGGCTGGGCTTTTTTATTCATAGCTGCTGTGCAGTTGGCAATTGACAAAGATGCATTCTTCTTCATTCCTGAGACTTCACTCACATTTAGTAGCTGCTCATAGTAGTAGGCCTTGGCCTTATACCCTTTTCATCCGCCTTCATAGAAGTGCTGCTGCCAAGTCTTCGGTGTAATTGCAGTTTAGTATGCCAAATTTGTGTAGTAACTCTTCAACAAACGCTTCGACACCTCTGATCCTCACAAGGATCAGATGGTGCCCAGGAGGAGCCTCTGTTGATCATTGGGGAAAACCTTGGAAAGACCAAGACGTCGATGTGTTTGAATCTGATTGAAAAGACGGGAAAAATCAAACTCAATAGCCTAGTTTTCTCAGGAAGGCCAAATATACATGTAGAAATCGAGTTATTGCAAAGGAAGTCTCAATCCAAGCTCTACTTCTACTACTAACTACAGATACCTCGGTACGCTCCCCAGGGCTGGGGAGAGTGGCATAAAGAGGGAGGTTTATAAAACCAGGATAGAATTGAGCAGGCTACCCAGATAGAAGCGCTGCGGAAACCTGAGCTAGAAATCTCGCTAAGTCAAGTCAGACAAGTTCGCGATTAACAATAATTTGAAGGAGGATAGGATGGCCTTTGTTACGCAGTTTGACAGTCATAGGCAGAGAAGTAGATTCCTACATAGGCTAACAAGACAATCATGCCCCGAGACGTAGAGTGGAACTCATCTGCCAGGCAGGCAGTGTTACCGGCCAGTGTAGCGTGAGTGCCCGTGAAGTACTCTTTTCACGGTTGTGGGATCGCGGTAGCCGCGACGATTTTTGACGTCTGTACTGGTTTGCGGACGACCGGGAGCGGAGTGTCAACGCCACTGTTTTCCGTTTGTTCACGGGTCTATTTCGTGGCCGAATGGGTGAAGCCCACCCATTCATGCATACCCTCGAACCTGTGTGCATTCGGTATTGTGGATGACATCTTGGGCCATAGCAACGAATCGCAGAAAAGCAAACTCGCAGAGACTGAGGTATTTGATTCCTGTCCCGACCTCTCTTTGGGCTTTGTATCGTGTTAAAAGCCTTGATAGGTCTGGCCCTGTGATTTGCAGGACCCGGGACCGAATGCTGCTATTTCCAAGGAGCTGCCACAAACCCTTCCCTGGACACCCTCAACAGTCCGAGAACATCACAAGACGCTCCTTGTCTTGAAATATGACGGAAAGCCACCCGAATTCAGTTTCCATCATGGTCTGCTCAGTTTCCATAGGTCAGCAACCGCAGCGCCTCTCGTCGTCTGAAAGCTGTTGCAGGCGCTATCTACGATAGTAGCACCGCTTCTTCGCGTTCAGCTGCAGTCACCCACCTGGGCAAGCATGTAAATTCGAAACGCTCACTAGTCCCATTATTCTTTGCGGATGCTGGCCCAGCTGAAAGAGCGTCCGTTGACTTAGATTGATCGAAGCCCTGGGCTCCCTATTGCTTTCATGGCCCTTCTCATCCAGACCTGCATCAGCAAAGTATGGGATCACATATGCATGGTTCGGCAACCTCTGCCTTCTCAGTGCCCTCTCGAAGAAGCTTTGCGGATGAGCCAACATGGCTTCGACGGTTGGCCAATTGGCCACCATGCCCATTTTCCACTGAAGGTTCATTGCTTCGAACACAATTTGATTTTTCTCCCGAAGGATGTATCTCGAAACCCTGGGTTGCCAACTCAGCAGCTGGAATTCGCTGAAGAAGTCAATGTTTGTTAGATCGAATACAACCCGTTTTGCTTTGTTGGGCTCAATGGCGCCGGTCCGATGTATCTCTCCAAACACATTGATGCCGGCGGTGGCCCATTGCTGGTGTCCAGTATTGGGCGAGAAGTTGTGAGCACAATCCGCCTCAAGTTCATCCGTGCATCGTCCCGAGGGGCACCACCGTCATCAACTTTCAACCTCCCCCGGGAATCCATTGTGCAAAGGTCCGACTTGTGGGTGGGCCCACACGCGGTCGTCCACTTCAAGCACCGACATGTCCATCCTGAAATTGTCTTCTGGGGTGGCGCCGCATTTGGGCCCGTCTTGAACAGCGTCACGGATTTCCTGTTCCATCTTCTTGCGTTGGTCTTTGTAGCTTGTTGTCGAGAAAGTCACCATCGTGCCTGCTTCTCCAGACACCATGAATCCATCAAAACGGTTTTTGGCAAAGACGATGTTCACGGCCGTTCAAGTTTTGACCCTTCAGCGATGGTCGCTGTGGAAGATTAGAACCAAGTCTTGTACTTCAAGCTCCGGGCAGATGGTTTGTCTTCCTTTTCTTAAGCAGTGTCAGTCCACGGGCCATTTATAGGGGACATTCACTGTAGAGACCCACCCGTGATCTTTGCAGGTTCTTGGATACTTCGCTGAGCCACAAGCACTTCCAAGGTTCCCTTGACTTGGAATAACGTTCTGGAACAGCCGGGATGGAGTGTGCATAGTAGGACGGACCCCTTCTCGATTCTCTGTTCTCCAATGGAACACGAGTGGCTGTGTATACCTATTGCCACAGAGACCACCCGGTCACCAAGTGCCCATAAGCCACCCCATGCGGGCATTGTGGCAAGAAGGGACACAAGTCTGATCGACGTCGAGGCAACATATAACTGCAATATTCACCCCGGTCTTAACACACGCCTGCCCTTACTCCAACCTTCCAAGGTTGGAAATCGAGGATTCAACATCTCAGTCACATCCCTAGAACCCCAAGTCTCAGGCGTTCGTCATCCGATTGATAGCCTCGCTGAGCAAATGAATCCGCTCTTACCTAGAATATCCTTGGACTGACATCATTGATATTAGTGATTGAGGCATCCAACCTCCATGTCCCAGCCCTGGAGGAGGCCTGGGGTTTTTCATTTGGAGACACCTCATCCCTCTCAAACGAGATCGTGGTAAGGCGTGAAATTCCAAAGTTTAAAATCCGCCGGGTCTTAGCCTCTCCTGGAGAATTCCAAGGTTTGCACACCCTAAGGCAAAACCTGGTTACCTAGGTAATTATAACCAGGAATATACCCTTTCTCCGGGCCTTTTCATTCTTACCTCTCTCGTTTCCTGTGGGATTCCAAGTCACTCTATAACAAGTAAGAAACCTTGAAGCGAGAAGCCTTTCGAGACTCGGATCTTAGAAAAATAATTAGCGAGCCCAAGGTTTTCATGAATATCAGAACGCTGTTAAAAAAAAAAAGAAAGAAAGAAAGAAAGTGAAGCCTCACTTGTACATTAAGGGCTAGGTAAAAGCTTTTGCCCGCATATACCTGCCCAGATAAACCTTGAAGATGATATAAAGATATACCTAGGTATCACCCGGCCTGACTGAACCCTGCCCAGGTGAATATGGGGGGTGTATCGACAAGGCACAGGAGATAGCAAGGAACATTTCCCACCTCGGCAGCGTCTTGGACAGTGAAGAGTATCATGAAATACCGGTAGCCCAATCCCTGTGTGCCTTGTGTTTTCGCAGTACTTTTTGCATACTGCTAAACTCAAGGTACATCTCTTTCCTCACAGCTAGGACATAATTGGCGACTTCAGTCTGGGATTTGCGTGAGAATGATCCGGGCAAACGTGAACTCGAATCGTTCATCACTTGCTTGATATTTTGATTTGAGAGATGGCCTCAAAATTAGGCGCCATAGCCATCAAGTCGCTCCTGTATATCAATATCTAGACCGGAGGTTTGTCCTTCTCTGATTCGGTAAAGACAGAGTGATCAGCTTCTGTCCGAGTCAACCCCAGCCCAAGGACCATTTTTGGAAGCATGATTTCATGTAGAAGGGCTTATCATTCACGAAGTGCCTTCCGAACATTCCTAGATTTCAGAAGCCCGAGCTTGCCTGGGTGCTTCGAGGTGATAAGTTGATCACGCGAGCCAGATCTCACTCAGGAGATGAAAGCAACGAAGGAGTGCATGAATGTAAATGACTAAAGACGAAGAAGGAAGAAGGAAGAAGACAAAGGTGATAGGATCCTGAAGATATAGCAATTGGACCCACCTCCATCCAAACCAACTAACCACCTAGGCAAACAACTAATAGCCTCACATGAAATATGGATTCATGACAAAGTTCTGGTAATTCACATAACTGATTAAATCATCTCCGTATTGAGAAAGGCTGTCATGAGATCAGTGTAGTCCATATATAGTAGCGAAGAACTTGAAGCTTGGAAGACATGGGCTTTGACATCACAGCCGGAAAGCTCAGAAATAGAGCTGCTCCATGAGATCGCAGCTTTTCTCTTCTCACTTCAACCAAGTGAAACCTCCTCTTCATATCATGAGCCCTGCTAGGGTTTTATTCTTGATTCTTCTTCACTTCTATTTGAAAATCGAAGAACTCTGAAGCCGACGTGGTCTACCCAACAATTCACCTCCACATCGATCCGCACCTGGGCACAGTACCTGATCATACCAATCATCACACAAAGCATCACAGTCATGTCGTACAGTGACCACTACAATCCTGTTCGTCTAGTGGCAGGTGATATAGATTCCATGGATTTCGTCCCCACCCTCGTCGGTTCCAAAAACTGGGCAAGTTGGAACCGCTCGATGAAGATATTTGTGTTGGCAATGTCTGAAAGGTATTGGGATCTCATCACAGGAGAGTGGGCAAGGCCAGCGCCTCTATCAGACGAGGCTGCCACTACCCTGATACCCACATACGAAGAAGAGATTCATCAGGAGGCTCGGTTACTGGACATGCCACCACTCCGAAGGAACACCGGATCAACCACTCGGGAAACAGCAAATCTCGTGAGAGACATAGCAGAAGCGAGGGAGTTCGGCATCACTGCCAAATTCATTCAAAACATCAGACGCCGTGACCAAGAAGATTGGGACCACATTAGCAATCAATGTGTCCTGTGGATCAGTATGAAGCTCGCCCGCAATATGGAACAATACCTCAACCACGAGGAGACTGCAGCACAGCTCTACGCGAAGCTCAAAGAGATCGGTGAGACAACCAGTCTACAGGAGAAGGTTGCTGCCCTCCGCGCTTGGTCGAATTGGACCTACCGAGGATATAAGCCCTTCGAATTCGCCATGGACTGGAGGCGAAAGCGGCAGGAGTATGAGGACATGGTCCCACCCGAACGTCATGCTCCCCCCGGATTCTGCTGCTTGATGTTCTTGGGGGCAGTCAGCTCTGTACCAGGCACCGCTCTGTGGCTTAACTCCTACTGCAAATTGGACCCGGAAAAGACTGATTCGGAAAACCTTGAAGACTTAATCGTCTCATTTATCCATTCCGAGAATGGGCGTCTTATGATCCTGGAGTATCAAGCCAAATACCATTCATGAAAATCGACATATTTGATATGACCCTGTACCCAACGGAGATCTCAAATAGCGAGAAATAATGACGAATGGGATCTTCATCGACAATACAGCCAGACGAATGGATCACGAAGAAAGGCCTTAAGGGTCTTCACGGGAAATGAGCACGGCCTTCATGACAAAAGCTCGAGTCGGGTTGAGAGATGTTATCATTGTCTATGAGCTCATGTTCGATGCACCTACAGTTGAAATGTGCTCTGTCCTTTCCAATGTCGAAGTATGATAATGGCCCTTTCAATTCCACCGAGTCGCCCTAAGCAAGTACACATCATGAATGGAGAACAAGACTCGTTTTAACCGTATCCACATAATCTCTATAGAGTCCGACGTAAATCACATCACATCATAATCATGAAAGAATCAACCCCAACCACTGGGCAACTCCCCAATCAATCAAAGCATCACAACAGCAAAAACCGCGCCAACAACCGCACCCAGACCCCCATTCCGCACACCAACAGCACCAGCCGCACTATCCGAAGTCTGAGCCGCAGCTTCATTATCCCCAGTCGCCGTAGCAGCCGACTCACTCTGACTCGCCACAGCCTTCCGATCATACCCAGTCGCCGTAACAGTATAGGTACTCGAAGCCTGCGACCAGGTAAGAACCGTGCCGCTCGGTGGCGCACTAACTGTCCCAGCAACCTCGGAGAGAGCCGATGTTCCATTCTTAGGATAGTCACCTGGCTTGAAGAATTTGTCCGCGGTGAATCCGAGACCCTTACACTTCCCACTATCGATCTTCGAGTCACAGGATGAGGAAGACCAGGCCCAGTCTGGTACCGATGTGTACAGGTTTGGTAGGCTGGAAGGGAAGAAGACGTCCCACATGTCTGCGCCGGCGAGTCGGGGCTTGGTGTGTGGGCAGATATCCCATGATCTGGTATTGTTAGGTGAGAAGTACCTAGGCAAAGGGATGTCGGAAATGCTTACGCAGAAATGCTGGCACTGGCGCCACAGCAGGCGCAGTCGGATGCGCGACCTGCAATGTCGAGTCCGTTGCTGAGGTTTGAGAGGTCGGAGATGTCGGTGCTGATATTGTCGGTGACGTTTTTCATGCAGTTTACTTGCTCTTTGCGGGAGGTTAGGGTCGTCTCTACCACTTTGGCAATGTCGCAGGAGCACCGGTTCGGGGCGTTGTCGGGTGCTGGCCAGAAGGGGATTGGCTCATGGGCGCTTGGGCAAACGGCAAAGTATTGCTGGATGAAGAGCTGGTATTTGCAGGAATAAACCTTGACGAATGGTGAGTATGTTAGAATTTAATGGCTGGGTTTTGTAACTGCCATACCTGGTTCCAGCATGATTCAGCCATGCAGTTGATATATCTTGTGTGAGAGTCGCAGCCGCAATCCCCGATACAGTTACCATTGCCATTGCAGTTTCTCACGCAAGAGCTCCACTTGTCTGCGACATCCCTGTTGCAGCTTGAGAAATCAGAGGAGGAAGCACAAGCCTTGTCAGTGATGTTTGTTTGAGCGTTTGCAGAACCAGAAAGCACGGCTAGAACCGCACTCGATGCAAGCAACAGCTTAGATAGCATGGTGAATCCAACAGCCTGATTGTATATATTCACTCAACGTGATGACTTCCTTAAAATAAATCCCCGAGAAAAACGCAACAAGCTCACCCCTGGACTGGGGGAAATGACAGCACCTTTATACCACGGCCATTGTGCGAAGCAGCCAGCCGAAAAATGTCCAGGATATGGGACGCCTCGCTCCATCAATTGGCTCTACTGCACGCCAGGGGTCGATCATTGCAAAACGAGCTGTAATGGAATCGCCAGCAAGGGCGAACCAGTAGGTAATCGCATGGGCGAGCCGTGGGCATAGTGCAGTCCAAAAGAACGAGTTGAGCCATTCACCATTCCCAATTCAAACATAAGTGGAGAGTGACCCCGGTTTCTGCATCTGCATCTGCATAAATGCTGCGCTGGCGCTCCAGGGGAATTCCAATGGGCGGATCATAGACCGGACCCTGTGTCTTCGTACCCCGTACATACATATGCGTCCCTAGGTAGATCTGGGGGACGGGTGCGATTGGACCGGGCCATGCAGTAAACTGCACACTGCCAGGACCCTTGCTCGGTGCTGACACGAGGTGACCGTCTGGTTCGAATGTGTAATAGGGTTAGCGCCCTTGCCGGGAATTGAGTTTCCACGATGTTTCTGGGGTTGTGTCCTGTAGTTCGTATAATTCCAGGTCGTTGACTGCTGAGTTAAAGGTGTGCGGTGTACCAGTATTGCAAGACATGCATGAATGCCCCGGGTCAGGGTTTTGTGCAGCATCAGCATGGATGCCTAGAGGCACAGCCCGACTCGTATTCTGCACACCACATGGAGTCTGGTACCTCGATGGTTCGGATCGCAATGACGTTTGGGGACTGAAACGGAGAGTTGCTCAGCGTCTGGACTCGGGGTAGTTAGTCGTCACAGCCTGGACCTCGGAGCACCCTGGATATGAGGCCTGTTCGGAGTACGGGGCAATCAATGGAGTATCCAGCATTACCACTGAAGGTGTAGTATGAAGTCTGTCGGACACCTTCCGAGTGTTATCTCGTACCGCGACCGTTGCATACGAGTCGGCAGATGCGCCGATCCAAATTTACTCGTAAATTACGGTCAGATCGTGGAGATCGAGCATATCACTTGTTATTTTCTCTGTTTAGTGCCTCGTTGGTGTCTGCTTAGCGTCAGCTTGATGCTTTAGTCTGTCGGACCAAAATTGGACAAGGGGAAATGCAAAAGAAAGCATTTCTTTCCAATTCCAAACGGCCATTCACGATTTCGTTTGGACCCTGTTCCGAGACGAGGGACTCCGATGCACATTATTAGGCTACAATTAAAACAATTTAAAGTGGGCGAGATTTCTGATTATCGCCGATCCTGGCTTGATCCGGAATTGTTATGGAGTACTCCGTACGGACTCGGATCAATCGTGCATTGTACATTAGGAAAGAAAAAAGTACACATTAACGCTTCGTGGCCGACGCACACATTAGAAAAAGAGAAGGAAAAAAGTCCCCATTCGAGACCATCGAGTACTGTACAGAATGATCATGGAGAGATGGAGTAATGGAAGAAATTAAACCGTTTCAAATAAACAGCCAATTCAAGAAATGAAAAATGGGAACCTAGCGCGCCGAAACGCGCCCTGAGCCAGGCTCTAGACCGGTCGGATGCGTAATTTACAGCAAGAAGGCACCGGCAACGAGAGCCAGCATACCGCCGGAGACGCGGTTCGCGACACCAGCACCGGAGTCGGTGGTGGGCACGGCGCTCTGGGAGGCAGCGGAGGAGGTAGCGGCGGTGGAAGAGGCAGCAGAGCTGGAGCTCTCGGTGGTGGCGGAGGAGCTGGCGGAGGAGCTGGCGGTGGAAGAAGCCGAGGTGCTGGAAGCGGTGGTCATGGTGGTGGCACTGGCGCTGGAGCTGGAGCTGGCAGTCGAGCTGGTGCTGGCGCTGACGCTGGAGCTGGAGGTCGACTCCGAGGTGGTGGTCGCGGAGCTGGTGGACTCGGAGGTTGAGTGGGCGGTGGTTGAGGTGGCGGTCGCCGAGGTGACGGAGACAGTTGCGCCCTCAACGGTGAAACGGCCAATGTAGTTGTAGTCGTTGGCGTCCTCGTCAGAGATGATCTCAATGGTGTAGTCGGGCTGGGCGGCCAGGTTGGAGGGCACGTCCCAGGTGTAGCTACCCGAGTTCTCAATGTTGGCTGGAGATATAGATCAGTACATGTGACATGAGTCATGGCGATGCACGACTTACAGGCAATGGCAGTGCCAGAGGTTGCGGTGGTCACAGCACCCCACTGCAGGCGCAGAGTCACGGTGCCGCTGGTGGTGGGCTTCCAGGTGAAGGTGGTAGGCTCGCCAACCTTGAAGGTGTAGCCATCGGTGGGGATGTTGAAAGGATTAGCCTTGCTGTTGGCAGCAGCGACGGCAGCCAGAGCGGCGACAGCGAATGAAGTGAAGAAACGCATGGTTGATTGAATTAGAGTATTGGGGTATCAAGGTATCAAGGATGGTGAAGAGGTTAAATGAGTGGCAGTGAAAAGTTCACGGGGGGAAGAAAAGCCTCAAAAATGAACGAACGGGGTAAACGAGAGGCAAAATGGGAAGTCAAAGCCGGATCAAGCGGATGCTAGTCTTATAAGTGCCTAGGAAGAGTCCGGCAAAGGCAAATAATTAGAAAAACAAATACAGGGGAAGCAAGGCAGTTGATTGGCCGCCATCTAGTACAAAAGGCCCTTTAGTACGAGAAGTTAGGGCCTTGGGACTGCGCGTGGCGATCCACGAGCCCGAGGGCGGCGGACAAGGGACCACTAACGGGTTTGCTTTCCTCGCTTGGCAGCAAATCATCGCTGAAGTGGTTCTGGCCCCTAAGGCACCTTAAATGAGGGTATCCACTCGGTCGGCTATATTCACTGATATACGATACTTAAATTTAGATTGAGGCTGAGCCTGGGAAATAGAGTTGTCAATTCAGCGCTTGATTCAAGCATTGGAATTACAGCTTGTGCCTCGGGGCGTGAAAGCTGTACGGAGTACGGGGTGGAAAGCTGCCCAGCTGTGCTGCACTGTATTCTCTTATGTTTCGCAGTGCGTCTCGGACACTAGCTTAATGGGGTATCGGGGTATTGGTATCCGGAACAAGCAAATTATGCTGCCCCAGGAAGGCGATCACTTCCATGGCGCGACGATCCTCATCGTCCTTCTGCCGGTCCAGCAACTAATCCAAGTTAGTAGAATTTCAAAACGGTTTTGGTAAAAAAGACTCACGGCCTGGAAAAGTCCCTTGCGTCGAGTCTCCTTTTCGGACTTCTTTTCTGCCTTTGCCTTGGGACCGGGGGTGTCGTGAGAAAAGGAGCATTGGTCGCCGTTCCTGCATTTCCCATTGCTGAAATAGCGACAGACGCTTTTGGCCTTTTTGCCCTCGCGGGGTGGGGGCGGCACGCGATCTGGTCCCGTGCGGCGTGAACTGGCTTGTTCGGGCGCGCTGTCGGAGTCGGAATGCGATTCGGAATCGGAATCCGAGCCATCTGAGGATGTCCAGTCACTGCCCTCATTGGCCAATTCAATCTCAGGGTCATGTGGCGAGGGAGCTCCGATTGGAATTGCTGGTTCCGGCGCTTCGGGTAAGCGCTCTGGATCCTCCGAGGACGCGGGGAGGTCGGGTTTAAGACTAGAAGCTGATTCTTGTGGCTCAACGTCGGCTAGTTCGGTTTCGATGTTGGGTGGAGGGGTGTTGTTCTGCGACTCGGCAGGGGGCTGATCAATTGGCTGGTCGTCTTGCTTGACGGATTCCGTTTGAAGGCCCAATGCTTCTTTTTGTAAAGCTTCCAGGCGGAGACGCGCTGCATCGGCCTCAGCCATAGCTTTAGCAATGCGTTCCTGTTCTTGTTCGAGATTGCGTCGGATTTCTTCCCTGCGCTTGGCATCCGCGTCGGAGTCTGCTGGGGCGGCGCTATTCTCGCTCTGCTTATTCTCGCTCTGCTTATTGCCACTCTGCTTGCGATTCTCCTTGCGCTTTGCCTGCTGCTCTTGTGTCTTCTTCTGACGAGCGGCCTCTCGAGCAGCCTTGGCCTCCTCGGCGGCCTTTTGTTTCGCTGCGATTCGGGCCTGGGTTGGGAAGTTCTTTTTTCGCTCCGCAATCCAAGCTGCAATCTCGGCCGGTGTTCCCAAGTTGGAGGTCTTGCCCTTGTAGGACACTTGGAGCCCTCCAGGATTGGCTCCGGCTTGCGCGAGCTTGGTTTCTTCGTCGGCGCCCTCCGCTTCATCCTCCTCGCTGGAGTCGTGGTCATCGGCATTCGGAGTAAGCCCCAGCTGGTTGTGCTTCCTTTTCCTTTTCTTCGTCTTGCGATTGCCTGTGGCATCTGCAGCCGGGGGAGGTTTCGAGGGTAGAGGGTTCCCGAAGCTGGGTACGGCCGGGGCTGTGGGTGGTCGGGGAATAGTTGACTGAGGCTTAGTGAAAGCGGAGGCGTGGTCTCGCTTGTGGTTCATTTTGCCTTTGGGACCGTGGTTGTGTGTGTTGGGTCGAGGTCCCCGTGCCTGCCCTGATTGAGCTCCCATGTACTGACCCTGCATATCGTTCCCCCACGGCATGCCGCCCATGACAGCCTGGCTATTAGGTTGGTGGCCATGATGCGGAGCCGGCAAGCCTTGCATGTATGACGGGGTTGGTTGATATGACGGAGCTTGATTGGCGGGCGCATTGTAAGGTAGATGTTGGTAGCTCGGCGTAGATCCTGGCTGAGGGTATTGCGCATTGGGAAAAGGTGATGATCCTGGGGGATTCTGATATCCTTGCGATTGTCCGTGGGGGTATGGCGCCGGTGGCATGTAGGGCGCTGCATGCACAGGTTGGCTGGGGTATCCAGCATAAGTTGTTTGGCCGTAATTGAAGCCCCCGGGCGGGGGATAGGATGGTGTGCGTGCTCCTTCAGCATGTCCACCTCTGCCTCGATGGCCCTGGCCTCTTCCACGTCCTCTTGGAGCTCCACCACGTCCACCCCAGTTTTGTCCATGTTGAGTTGGAGGATAAGCGGGCGGTTGTTGGGTAGGAGGTGGTGGGGGAGGGGGTGGGAACGAAAACCCCTGAGATCCCATTTTGAGAGCCTGTAGACCTTCCAGCGGCCCCAGTACAATCCCTGAAAAACACTCGGGCGAATATGGATGTTCTGGTTGAAGTCTTTAGGACTGAAGGCTTCGCGCAGGTCACGTGCGGAAGTCTCCACTGATTGGCGGAGCCTCGGAGAATCTTCAAAAGGTTTTCGATGAGTGCAACGGCGTGCAGAGAGGAAGCAGGACCATATTGAAAACGCGCTTACTTCACCTTTCTCTCATATCCGGAGCGGCCTCTAATCCAGCCATGTTCATCCTTGTATGTCTCTTGCCTGTGTATGTAGACCTTGACTAACCGCTGCAGACTACCATCTCGGACTTGATCCAGATCTCCCCCGAGGACTTCTCAAAGTTTAGTGCCGTGGCTATAGAAGATAATATCAATGCCAAGTACGCCAATAAGGTATGAATTCTATATTCCAAGGTCTTGGTTGCCTGGTCGTCTTGTTGCTTTCATACTAACGTTCGTTCCCAGGTAATTCAAAAAATCGGTCTCTGCATTAGCTTCTATGACCTTCTGGAGTCATCAGATGGTTTGATTGGCCATGGAACTGGTTTGGTCAATGTCAACGGTATGTTGAAACCCAATTTCGCTAGATTTCGGACAGTTGTTGACTCCGCGGCAGTGAAATTTCGGATGATCGTTTTCAGACCCTTCAAGGGAGAGATCATGCTGGGGAAAATCTCCAGTGGCACAGAGCACGGCATTAAAAGCAAGTGCCGCATCCTCCATCTGTTATCTACATGAGCTAACTATTCAACAGTTGGCCTAGAATTCTTCAACGATATCTTGATCCCACCACAGATGCTGATGGAAAATTCTCGATTGTGAGCCATTCCCAGGCCGTGATTCAGCCAAGATTTGCTAACCTGAACTTAGCGATTATGCGGAGCAAGTATGGATTTGGGAGAACGACGAGGGATCAGAATTCTTCTTCGATGTTGGAGAAGTTGTTCGATTCCGAATCGAAGCAGAAGAATGGCATGACCAGATCCCCAATGCGCCTGAGCTTGGTGACGAGACTCCCCAAGAAAGGAGGCCGCCTTACTCCATTCTGGTGAGTCAACTTGGATTACAGCAATTGCTTTCACTGACTGTTCTAGGGCTCGATGCAAATGGGTGGAACAGGACCTATCACATGGTGGTAGACCGGGCACTGTGAAAGTACCATTGAATTTGACAGCAGAATATGTTGTCCCCTGCGACTTGAAAGCGCTCATGCAATTTCCTTGCTCAGTTCAGATACATCAGATACCCATACGAATCAATGCCTATGAATACACCACTGGTTGTTTATCAAGCGCTCATGCCGGCAAGCTTCTGGGCCTGTGAGTGCCTACCAACTCGTGGCCAATTCTCAAAGTCCTGGGAGGATGCGAGATGGGATGTCCCAAAGCCGGAAGGCATAATACAGATGCACGCAAATATTCAACATCTTCTCCGGCGTCATCTGCACAGGTGAAAATGAGACTGATATTTCCAAGATTGCCGAGATTGTGTAATGTTTTCTCCATTCCAACTACGGCGTCCTTGGAGCAATGCTGGCTGCGCTCAATATCTTTCTGTTGATCCAAAGTTATCCAAAGTTGTGCCGTCAAGTGCCCCAAAGCTGCTTGCCAACACTGAACTGCTTTTTGCTGTCTTTGAATTGCCCTAGCCTCGTCGAAAACACGTGAACATCGATTGCAATCCCTAGGTCTGATTAACTCTTGGCATCAAGGGCGCAGGTTTACATCGTAATTCCCAAGTGTTCTTGCCTTCTCCAACCGTCCCGCGAACAGAGCGGCGGGTCCCGTGGGAGTACATACACTCCTGATTGCCCAGGTGGCTTGCATGAAGTTGACTATAATGGGTCAATGACCACAGAACCCTGGAATTATCATACTTCATAGACTAGCGGTGAACTGCTTTGCCTTTCTGCGCAGGTCCAAATGATCCGAGGCCAACTCGAAAAGATCATATGCTTTCAATCTCAAGTTTGGACTCGGTAATGGGCTCAAAAGTACTAATAAAGATGAGGGGAGTTCAGTAAGCAAATACGGAGTACTGCTTCAGACATGGAGAAACAGCCGTAGCGCCGGGGTACTGGATCGTACAGGGGCTATACCCCTCTCCTTGAATGTAAAGTACTCTATATACCAAAGGCCATCGGAGTCCCGTTGAAGATTCCTATTGGTATTTTGTAAATTCCCCATGGGGATACGCGTGATATCTTCGATTTCTAAGACTCTCGTATCGACTCCATAATTCATGGATGATGTTAGAATGACGGGTTCTGCCTTCGTCCAAACACTGATTTTGATCCCTGGGTTTGCCGATCCGAGGACCTTGCGCTCAACAATTGAACTGAGAAACCTGGCTTGGAGTGTTGAACAAAAAGTGAAACATCGAAAGAAAAGAGTGACGGTTACTCCGGGACTCCGACGGGTCGGCGTAGACGAGGATTCTCCGACGCCTAGCGGTGGGCAGTGGATCACTCATGTCGTGCTCGGCCAGTGGCGTTGGCCCGATCAATCGCCATCAGCTCTTCCACGGTTGATTGTATGTAAAAGATTCCCTCCGGATCGAATTTTTCGTTTTTTTTTCCATTGGGGAATTCTCTTTAAGCCGGAAACAGCCAATTCTTCCAGAAGCAACATTCCAGCTCCTCCGCCATCCTTGCCATTGATTAGCAATCACGATTCGCAATAAGGGATTCGTGATACAAAGGATCTATATAAAGGACATATCTCCCTACCTTCAATCTTCAACAAAATATTCACAATGGGCTCCACGGAATCTTCACACACCACTGACCGCCGTTTCGGCACTTTGGCCGTTCACGCCGGTGCGCCTCACGATCCCGTGACCGGCGCTGTCATTGCTCCGGTAAGTCCGGCAGTCTGGGAGACTCAAGGCATCAATTGACAAGAACAGATCTCGCTCTCCACCACCTATGCTCAGACCAGCGTTGGAAACCCCGTGGGTCTGTACGAGTACACTCGTAGCTCCAACCCCAACCGGTAAGTTTTACTCCGCGGTCTCTCCGGATCGGGTAAAATGGTTACAGCGGACTAACATCACCTCAGCGATAACTTCGAGCAAGCCATTGCAGCCCTCGAGCATGCCAAGTACGCTCTTGCTTTCTCTTCCGGCTCTGCCGCAACAGCAAACATCCTTCAGTCGCTGGCTGCCGGCTCTCACGTCGTTTCGGTCTCCGATGTGTACGGTGGCACCCACCGCTACTTCACCAAGGTTGCTTCGGCCCACGGTGTCGAAGTGACCTTCACCCCGTCCATTGAGCAGGATGTGGAGAAGTTGATTCGCCCTTCCACCAAGCTCATCTGGATTGAGACCCCCTCCAACCCCACCCTTGGTCTGGTTGACATCCGCGCCATTGCCGACATTGCCCACCAGCACGGTATCACGGTTGTTGTCGACAACACCTTCATGAGCCCCTACGTCCAGAACCCCCTGGACCACGGTGCTGATCTTGTCGTCCACTCCGTGACTAAGTACATCAACGGTCACTCCGATGTCTGCATGGGTGTTGCCGCTTTCAGCTCCGAGGCCCTGAAGGAGCGCCTGACCTTCCTCCAGAACGCCATCGGAGCCGTTCCCTCTCCCTTTGACTGCTGGCTCGCCCACCGTGGTCTTAAGACCCTGCACCTGCGTGCCCGCGAGGCCTCCAAGAACGCCACCGTGATCGCCAAGGCTCTCGAGGCTTCTCCCAACGTTATCTCCGTCAACTACCCCGGAATCGACTCTCACCCTCAGCGCGCCATTGCCGTCAAGCAGCACCGTGATGGCATGGGCGGTGGCATGCTCAGCTTCCGTATCAAGGGTGGCCAGAAGGCTGCTCACCTGTTCTGTCAATACACTAAGATCTTCACTCTGGCCGAGAGTCTGGGTGGTGTCGAGAGCTTGTGCGAGGTTCCCTCAAGCATGACCCACGCGGGTATTCCCAAGGACCAGCGTGAGTCTGCTGGTGTTTACGACGATCTTGTTCGCATGAGCTGTGGTGTTGAGGATTCTGAGGATCTGCACGCTGATGTGCTGCAGGCCCTGGAGGCCGCCATTGCTGCTTCACAGAAGCTCAACGGTAGCTCCTAAGCGCTTTTGCTTTTACTTGCATCAAAATAATTTCCCATAGATAGCATTCCTTACTTTTGCATATGACATCATGATCCACCAACCCCGGAACGTCCCTCATTCTCATGAATATGTAGGCCTATGTATTAGCAGCACACCATTCTCGGTGAAACAATTGACCCATGGCCAAATCCGAGTAAGCTGAACATTGTCCTCCGGGCTGGGAATGTGGTTCTCTATGCCCACAAGTTGACCGGACATGGCCTGAACAAGCCCTGGGGCCTGAGGCGACAAATGCTTAGTCAATATACGTTTGCTCACTGGAATTTTTTTGTATGAAAATTATATCACGACTCTGGGAAGTAATACTCTGGATCTGATTCCAAGGTTGATAAAGAGGCCGAAACATCTTTTCAATTGTCTTCGGTGTTGCGTTTGGTTGACGAGTGTCTCGCCAATCCGAACCCTTGGCAAATTTTCATCCGTTACATCGCAAACATCCCACCTCCACGGAACTAAGTGTCTCGGAGAACAAACGAACATCTAGATTCGCAAAAATGGCGTTCAGCTTCGGGTTTTCAGGCGATGACATCGATATGGACGACTCGGAGCTCAATAATGATTTCTCCGACGTGCCCTCCAAGCAGGCTATTGGAAACTCTCTTCCTGAGCTGGTGAAGGCGAATAAACATGATATGAATGATTGGGTAAGTATCTACCGGACATATAGTTCCGCTGTCCTGGGGTATGATTGCTGGGCATGTTTTGTACCTTGAGTCAAGTATACTGGGCTATAATATGACATCGGGCTATAGCTGGTCAATAAGCTACAAGGCGTGCAAGGCAATTGTGTACTTGAAGTCACTAACGCAACTAATAGCTATCAACTCTCCCTTCTCAAATTTCATTCAACAAGCTCGCCATCAATGACTTGAGCGTGGCTCGTCGAGAGATCTTCGATATCCGTACTCAACTTATGGCGGAAGACAGCGCTGGCCATGATAATGAGGAGCTTATCGCAGGCATTGAGAAAGGTGACATCAAGCCTAATTTCTATGAAGGTGGTTTCAAGACCTGGGAATGCGCACTGGATCTCGCTAAGCTCGCCGTGGCCGAGAATACCCTTAACGAAGATGCCTCAGGGGATCTGCACATTATCGAGGTTGGTCAATTGTCGAGACTATATACTACCACATCATCGGAGTACTCACATACAACTACAGCTCGGCGCCGGAACAGCAGTTCCCACATTGACCTTGTTTGCACGCCTCCTGCAAGCCGAAGCTGGCCAAAGTGAAAGACATATTACCTTGACGTTTGCAGACTACAATTCCGACGTACTGCGTCTTGTCACGCTGCCCAACCTACTCCTAACATGGCACAACAGTCGCTCTCAGACCGCAGTTTCAGCCGATTCAACTGCATCGGCCCAAGAGGAAGAGGAGCTTGACATTACGCCCGAGCTGATTGAGGAATTCAAGGGTGACCTTGCAAAACGCAAGATCTCCATTGAGTTTGTCTCCGGTGCTTGGTCCGCCGATTTCGTCGAGTTGGTCTTCTCGTCTGGTGAAGGATTTTCTCGGAAAACTCTCGTGCTTGCCAGCGAGACTATTTACTCGCCGGCTTCGCTTACAGCTTTCTCCGAGACTCTTTCGGCACTGCTTCGTCGGTCCAGTAATGGGTCGACCCAGAGCCGAGCCCTTATTGCCGCAAAGAAAGTTTACTTCGGAGTCGGCGGTGGTGTCGATGAGTTCCTTGCTGTTCTGAACAGCGTGTGTCCCAATGAGCTGAATGTACAGCAGAAATTGAATGTGCAGTCCGAGGGCGTGGGCAGAGTGGTTCTAGAAGTTATCCCTGCAGCCCAATCCTAGACCAGATCATGAATCTCATGAATGCAATGAAATCAGTACCCAGCATTAATACCCTTAAAGTTCCAACCTTGCCGGAATTTCACCATAGGCCTCAGGATATGCTTCAAACAAATGAAAATCCAATTATCAGGTGCTGGATTGAACGTCAAGTCCCAACTTATATGTACATGATTTTTCCTCCACACATGTCCTACTCAGACAGCCGGCCAAATGAAAGAACAAAATAAAACTCCGATCTAATCGTAGAGGGAGGCCTTGCCATCCTTCATGCGCTCGACACGGGCAGCCTCGATCTCCTGGTTCTTGCGCTGGTAGTGAGCAACGACGTGGCTGAGATCGGCCTGAGAACCGGGGGAAACGTTGTAAGGCGAGCCGGTGTTCATCATACTGCAGAGAGCCATTGTTAGCGCGGGTGTGCGGGAAAGCGCGGAGTCAGGTGTACATACTCAGGCTGCATGAGCTCGAAGTTCTCGCGGGGACCCTGACTGCCGAGCAAGTGGCGGTCTTCGGCGACCTTCTCCATGATAGCGGTGTGGATAGCATTGCGCTGCTCGAAGGTCTCCTGGGAAGGCGTCCACTTGCTGATCAGGCCAGAGATGAAGGACGGGGAGCCGGATTCCTGGTTCGACTTGCTGATGCGGTAGAGGGTGTAAGCACCGGCGATGGCACCGACGGTCACGTACAAGCTGCGCTATTTAGTGAAGCAATTGTTAGCTGCTGGTTCGTGGGTCATGGCGTTTTCCGGACTCGGTCGCGGGGGAGAGCTTACGCCGAAGCCCTCGTTCACGGGCTCGTGGGCGGCGTGGGAGCCCCAGCGGCGCTGGGTGCGCAGCATTTGCCGCGTCGAAGGAGCGGATCGTCTGGCGGCAAACATGGTGTGGAGGGAAGCAATTGTGGTGATCGATGACCCTTTGGGGACCGATGATAGGGCGAGAGGTGGGAAGCAAAGTCGAGAACACGTGATGTCTACATTGGGATTAGCGCCGACCGTACATTGTGCTGCCGTATACTTCGTTTTTAGTAGTAGATGCTGTATATTGCCTCTGTTAAATTCTGCATTTCTTTGATCTTCTGAGAGTTGCTGTTCCCATGCATGTTGAATATCGTGTCCCATAATAGTAACGATGTTGCCTATGTCGTCAGGTATCCTCCGATCTTGGGCCCTTGACCGCATCTTAAATGTTAGGAAAGTCAACTATAGGAACCACAATAATTATAGATTTTCTTCCAAAGCCGACTGCTATTGGGCTTTCACATGATGTGCAAGGCTGGAAACAATCATATTATGTCCATCGTAAGAGTACAAAAGTACCAAGTAATATCGGTGGTATGTTGGAAGCCTCAGAAGGGCCAGTGTGTTGTTCGTAGCCTCACTGTTTGAACTCCTCACCTACACATCCCTTTTTCACCTCCCGCATCAAGCGACCTCTAACCCCCGGAGGCCTTTGAGTGGTAGGCTGGGTTCATGCAAATCATTGTCTTGCAATTGAACAAGTCAACTTTGCGGTGTCGGTCCCACTCGGGAATCCTCGCCCAAACCCACAATTTGATGCCCAATGCCATGGCGTCCTGCAACTGGCCTCGCTTCGGTCCAGAATGGAATCGAGGCGGGTTAGGATCATCTTCCCAGCCCTGATATCTGCGCCCTGATATTTGCGCCCCCGTTTTTTTCTCGGCCCTCTCGCACATTGGGGGTAGATGGGTATCAACACTAAGGTTCGGTCCGCCATTGTGTCCCCCCGACACCGTTGTAGTGATTTCGTGTCTACATAAATTTTTTCTCTTTCGGGTTTTGCTTTTTCTCTCTTTTCACTCCCCTGTGTGCATTAAATCTCTCAGCGCGTATTGAGATTTGGACTTACCCGAAGTGTCTACCTGCTGGCGCTACGGTCGTGGATCTTCATCATTTGCGCCCACACTTAGTTCAAAGAACGTCAAGTCTCTGCCCGAACAACCAGTCAAAGCCAGTTGGCTCATACGTCTTGTTATTTTGGGGACTTAATTCCTCCCAACTATAGCCGACGTTTGGGCTATATCTTTGAGGCATTGCCAGGGCTCACAAATGTACAGTGCAGACATATCCCCACGAAACATCTGATCGAGCCATTACTCATGCTGAATTTAGCACTTTGATCCTATTGGTAACACGTCTCATAGAATCAAGGAAATTTTTTGGGCACGCATCACTCTCCCGCTATGGCCGCGGGTAAGAAGACGAAGGCCAAAGACAAGGGCAAGGCCGCCAACAAGCAAAAGGTTAAGAAGGGCAAGACTCCAGAGAATGCAGACCAGACAACTACATCTGACACTCCTGCACCTGGCAGCCCCGAACTTCTGGCGCAGGATTCTGAAGGAAAGGATCAACCTTCTGTCGACTCAGCCTCTGGTGACCTGCCTACACCACTGCCTGTATCGGCCTACGAGGTAACCGACGACACTACTGCACCGCAAGAGATCTCGGGTGCTGCCGATAGCCAAGAAGCACCTGGTTCTGACAAGCCTGCATCCCCGCTGCCTGTCTCAGCCTATGAGGTGTTTGACGACGACGCCGCGCCCCAAGACACTTCAGCCCCTGCCGCAGATCCCGCCTCATCTGAGGTAGAGAAGCCTGCATCACCGTTGCCTGTATCGGCATACGAAGTGTTCGACGACGACACTGCCCCACAGGACACCTCGGCTACTGCCGAGAGCCAAGAAGCTCCTGCTGTTGACAAACCTGCATCTCCGTTGCCTGAATCAGCCCACGAGGTCATTGACGAAAATAACACCCCTGAAGACAGCCCCGCTGCTGCCCCAGATCCATCATCAACCTTGGCTGAGGAGCTAGAGCCTCCCGTTCCCGTATCGAACGACGTCCCAGGTGACCTTGCCGAGCCCCAAGGTGCTCTAGATACTGCCGCAGAACAACCACCAACTACAACCGAGGAGTTCCCCGAGGTAGTCACTGAGCCCGTTGAGGAACCTCCACACTTGGAAGAACCAGCCCCCGAACTGTCTCAAGTCGAGGAGACCGAGCCCCAAGTGTCTGTGGAAGAACCAAGTCCAACTGCTCCTCAAGTTGAAGAGACTGGGCACAAGGAGCCCACAGACGAAGCGAGTCTCGCCCAGCCTCAGGTAGAGGAGACTGAGCCCAAAGACCCGGCGGAAGAGCCAAGCCTTGTCCAGTCTCATCTCGAAGAAACTGAGCTCAAGGAGCTCGCGGAAGAACCAAGCCTCGCCCAACCCCAAGTCGAAGAGACTGAGACAAAGGAGCCCGTGGACGAAGCAAGTATCATTCATCCTCCAACAAACGACTCTGAAGCCAAGGAGCTGTCAGACGACCAACCACACCTGCACCAAAACACAAGTCAGGGCGACCAACCGGAACCAATTCAGGATACGACTGTGGCCCCGTCAACCCCCGCAGACCCTTTCTCTCCTGTAGCTGCCTGCGTGCCATTGCCGTCACCTTCTTTGGAAGAGGCACAGTATATGACCAGCGCTTCTCCGGACAACCAGGCATATCAACATCCAGCATCTCAGTACTCCCCTTACGCTTCACCCGTCCCCTACTCTGCACCGTATCCTTACGGCTCGCAGAACCCCTACGCTTCATCAGTACCGTACGCTGGTTCGCCGTACGGCTCACCCAATCCCTACTCTGTACCACTCCCAGAGTCGCCTGTCCCACACGGTTCGGGTTCACCTTACGCTGGTTCGCCAGTTCCTTACACATCGCCGAACTCTTACAACCCTGCTGCGGCCTACGCCGGATCCCCGGTTCCATACAGCCTGCCCGGGCCATACAACCCAACCCCATCTTACGCCGGCTCTCCAGTCCCTTATTCATTACCTGCGCCATACGCCAGCTCTCCTTACGCCTCGCCAGTACCTTACACTTCTTCACCTGTACCGAAGGTTAGCAGCCCGCTTGCGCGGTCTCATTATCCCCAAATGTCTCCGACAATGTCCCCCACCGCAACACCTCCGCCTCAGATGCCATCAATGAGCCCCATGGCCCCTCCACCGCCACCTTCCACTGCACCGAGTGTTCCGACTGCTGTGAACTCTCCAGTCATGAGCTCAGCCGGTATGATGCCGCCCTATGGGTCGTATTCTCCCCGGTACTCTCCAGAGGCCCACCAAATGCACCGGAGCTACAGCATCGCGGACCCAGCATATGCGGCGTCGTACCAAGCCCTCCAGAACCTAGGATTGAATGGCCAGATCCCCGAGAATGGACTGGCGTCTCCCCCTGACGCTGACAGTGAGCACATTGAGCTCCTCCACCGAATCCAATCGGCTATCCCGGACATCAACCGCCTTCTTCATGGATTCCGTAACACCCACAGCAAGCTCTCAAACCGTGAGGCTGAGATGAAACAAATTGGAAGCCAGCATGAACAAGCCTTGATGCACAAGGAATTTTACATTGAAGCTCTTCAGACTCAAATGAAGAAGACGGCCAGTGAAAGTGCAGCAGATGCCGCGCAATTGAAAAACACCGTCAACGAGCTTCGTCTTGAGCTGGGTAATCTCCAAGAGAAGCAAAAGGACCTCGAAGATGGCATTGCCGTTCACCAAAAGTCCAACGAAGAACTCACTCAGTCGAAATCCGAACTTGAGGGTCAGATTAACGAATTAAACGACAGCATCAAGGCCGCCCAAGAGGCCCACGAGAAAGAACTCGAGACCCAGAAAGAAGAGCAAGAGAAGGCACTTAATGCACAGAAGCAAGAACTTACCGAACTCTTCGAGGAGATCAAGGCCGAAGACGAGAAAATCGCCACTGAGAACCTCCAGGCTCGCGAGAAAGAACTTCTCGACGAACACGAAGCCAACAAAGGCGAATGGGAAAAGGAGAAATCAGAGATGCAAGCTGCATTCGAGACCCAGCGTGCCGAGCTGGAGACTAGCAAAGAAGAGCTTGCATCCAAAATCACTGCCCTAGAAGCCGAATTGGAAGCTAAAATTGCCGAGCTTAACTCAGCCCGCGAAGAGGTAGCCGCCAAGCTCGCTGAGTTGGAAGAGGCGCGAAAAGAGCTTGAGGAAGCTGGCAAGAAGCATGGCGAGGAGCTCGGACTGGCCAAGGATGGCCATGCAAGCGAGTTGGACGCGCTGCGAAAGTCTCACGATGAAACAATCGCAGCCGCTGCTAGAGCCCTTGACGACAAGATCGCGACCCTAGAAGCAACGCTCAACGATAAGGAGGAACGCTGGTCCGCCGAGCGTGGTGACCTCGAGAAGCAGCTCTCCGAGAAGGATGTTGAGCTTTCTAGCGCCGAACGCGAGAAGGAAAGACTAGAAGGCGACGGAATCGTTAAGGAACAACACCTTCAACGTGCTGTTGATGGCATGAAGTTGACCATCGACAACCTTGGCTCAGACTGCGACAGACTGAGGAAGACACTACTCAGCCTAGGCGAGGCCACCGACCTTCGAAACACCAAAGGCGATCAATTCTTGTGAGTGCGCCTTTTCAACCCCATCGACTTTATGAATTTTCCTATGACTGCTATGACTATGAATTTTGCTTTTGATCTTGCGCGAGTCATTCTGCATGTGCTTTTTGATTGAACTACAGCGAGCATGGGCATCAATTCTTATAGACTCATGTTGATAACGATAAATGGACACGATCTAATAAATCTCTTCACTCCAGCATGGACAGCTTCACAGAGCTCTCGCGATTGATCCACGACCTTTCCAAGGAGCATTTCGGCTACCTTCCCATCGACCCTCCCAAGGACATTCTTTCCAAGATCCCCTCGGAGCTCCCACCCTTCCTCGACAACACCCCGGCCTCCCGCGAGCTTCGCTGCGTCTACATCCAGCACGTTGTGTCAAAAACAATCACATACCGTGTGTTCCAGCCCTTCCTCTTCACCCTCGGCCGCCGCTACGACAAGGCCGACACCTTCTTCCAAATGTTGTCCATGGATATTCGCAAGAAATCCGTCCGCCGCGAAGCCTTCTGGAGACAACAAACCCTCAAAGCCGCATACACCACCTCCGACGCCAAACAATCCATCAACGTCGCAGCCGCAGTCATCGTCGATGAAATCATCGACCACATCAAGCACTTCGCCGACCCCAAGCACCTCGACTCCCTTCTAACCAGCGTCCGAAAGATCGTCAAGCTCGCCGCGGAAACCTGGCGCCACGCTCGCGTCGAGCGCGAGCTCGTTCTAGCTACCTTCCCCGCCCCAGATGCAGACACTGTCTCCAACGAGGGCTGGCTCGAGTACCCCGCCAACAAGGAGCAAAAGAGCGGAAGCGGAGAGCCTACTCGCCACGTTGTGTTGCGCACTTTCCCGCGCATCATCCGTGAGGCTGCGCACGAAGACTTTGTCACTGGAGAAGAGAGGGCGAATACCTGTATCTATGCACCGGGTGTTGTGCTGTACTCGGATTCGCCTGTCATTATGGATAGGTTGCAGGAATTCGCTAAGAAGTCGCCTGGTGGTCTGGACAGCCCGACATCGCCAACTAAGCCTTCCAACAGACCTATTGAGAAGCTGGCACCGCTGAATGTTTCGTCACCTCGTGTTGTGACTGTTCGATCGGCGCCTACGAGTCCGGGACCTAAGGCCCCCATTACGAGGGCATGATGATGAGTTATTGTTTTTATGAACTCGATGTGTTGTTCCACTAGCGACTGAGCCATTCTTTTGTACTGCGATTTCTTTTGTTTTTCTATTTTGTTTTTTTGTGCTTTCTTTTTCTCAAACTGTGTAAGATTTCAATTCACTTCACATGTATTTCATTTGAAATTACAGTTATCTGCTTCGTAGCCATTTGCGTTTGAAAGGTTTCCCCTGATCAATATGTCAAGACTAGAGGGTCTCATTAAGACTGGAGAGAAGAGAAAATAGAGTCAATGTGAGAGAAAATGTTACCATCGCCGAGGTTGCAGTAGAACTGCCGAATTTAATACCGACTTTCTCGTAGCTTCATCCTCAATCAGCCCTAAGTCCACAAGTGGAATTATCCCCCACAACCTGGGAAAGACGGACCTGATTCGCCCCCGCCTCTGTTTGCCGATGAAATGCTAAGACTTCACCTTCCCCACGATTTGTGACCCTGCCGATCTTCCCAGAGTTGGGATTGAGGCGTGAAATGAGAGCACTGAAACACTGACAGGCGTGGTCTTTTCAATGGGTGACGATCTTGTAGAAGTGAGCTACACCCAAAGCACGAAATAGCAGTGACAACTCCGGGGGAAAAAAACCGTCTTCTTCTTCCGGCAGCGGTGATTATGCGGCGGTATGCGCTCGGCCCCGTCGAATCCAAGCTATGTACAGACGTAGATTGCCGATGTGTGGGGTTTTGCTCGCTCTCCAGAATATCCGAAAGAGGCAACTCGAACGAGAGACAAGTCTGCAAACCCCGAAGCTTAGATGTAATGTATTCTGCTTGGCCAAATGCTGTCGCTACAACTTTGAATGTGATCTCACGGATTTTCTGAGGCACTCCGGAGCGTTCTAGATATACACACCCGGGGGGGAGGCGAGAGGGATAGATTGGATACCCTTTTCAATCCATGGTATGTTTACACACGTAATTCTCCGTACGTAGTGACTATGTAGGTACGGATTACGGAGTGATGTGGGGAGAGGGAAGGTTGGCGAGCGCTTCTACCTTTACTCGGTGGTCCCCGAGCGACGAGCTACCGGATCGTGGCTTGTATCTGATTTGCCGAGTAAAGCCAGCCTGGTGGCTTTTTGGAGATCATAACTACCTACATAGGTAGATAGTGCGGAGATAGACAGTACCACAACTACCGTTGTCGAAGAACATAGTGACAACAGACCTGGGAAAAGGTATAAATGTGATGACCCCCAGCTAGACGAAACCCACTACAGAACAACATCCCAAACAGAGCATTGGCTGCTCTTGGACACAAAGATGACTCGACCAACGATGCGTTATATAGCACAAGCATTCACCATCTTGGCAAGCTTCTCAGGCCTTGTGGAGTCTGCAGATGAAGCTCTATGGCCGCTTCAAAGCTTCAAGAGCTCACCTATCCAAGCTCCCTTTTTGAACGTCACCAAAATGGACCAGACGGAGCCGGGGTATCTCTTCTTCTCGCCGCATGACAAACTCCGAGAGACCGGACACCCGGTGATATACTCAGATGACGGCCAACTCGTATGGCAAGGCAACCCAGGAAACTACTCAGCAGTCCAACCGCAGATGCTGAATGGGGAGCCCGTGATAGCCTACTGGTCCGGATATTCAGGCGCAGGCTTTGGGTTTGGAGCGATCACAATCCTAAACAGCTCGTACGATGAGATCCACCGCGTAACGCTGGACTGCAAGAAAGAAGGATTTGTGACTGTGTTTGACCCACTGGAAGTTGATTCGTGTATTGATATTCACGAAAGTCAGCTCACGGACAATGGAACCATCCTCGTGACGGCTGTCAATGTCACACAGGCCGATCTGAGCGCTATTGGTGGTCCCAAGGATGGCTGGGTGCAAGATGCCCTTGTGTATGAGATCGATCTGGTCACGAATGACATCCTCTTCCGCTGGAGTACCTACGAGAATAATCACCAGGTCGCTATCACCAATACCCGAGTACCTTTGGAAGGCGCTGGCGCAAACAAGTCGGACCCATACGAATACCCTCACCTCAACTCTGTTTACAAGTATGGGGACTCATACCTTGTTTCATCACGATTCATGTGTAGTCTCTTCTTCATTGATTCCAGCGGTTTAGTCAAGTGGCACCTCCATGTAAGTCGACACTCCAATCCGGACAAATTGGTACATGTCGCATATCTAACAAATGCCAGGGTCGGACCGGTGGTGATTTCCAGCTAGGTCTCGGAACGAGTTTCTGCTACCAGCACGATGCACGTTTCATTTCACAAAGCGAAGAGCGAGTGACGATCAGCCTGCATAACAATGATAACACCGACTTCACGGGCCGCACATCCCTGACAACGGGTCTTATCATAGACGTGGAGCTCCAAGGGTCGAGGCAAGTGACTTTGAAGAGTCGTATGTGGGATGCTGCTGAGCCGGTGTTCGCAGTGTCGCAGGGCAGCTACCAATCACTTGGAAACGGACACAGCTTGCAGAATCATGGTGCGACTCCAAAGATCGAGGAGTATGACAAGGCCGGAGCTGTTGTGATGCGTGCTCGCTTTGGCTACGACAACACTATGCAGACATATCGCACATATCGTTTCCCATGGGTTGGCCGGCCATCCACCAAGCCCTCTGTCGTGGCTTGTTCTGAAAGTGACGGGAAGACGGTCGTTTACGTTAGTTGGAACGGGGCAAGTGACGTCCAGGCCTGGAAGGTCCGCTCCAAAACAGCGGGAGAAAAAACCGCTGTGCATAATGGATTTGAGACAAGAATTGTGGTGGAGGGTCTGGCCAACAGCGACTCAATTGTAGTCGAGGCTCTTGGTGGCGTTGGCGATGGAGTGGCTTCGGATTCTATCACGATTGAACAGTGCTAGAGTAAAGTCAGATCCTCCTGGGGTCTTTTAATTGTCTGTCCAGTCGAACCCATTTCAAGCAATTTTGACGAGCCAAGAAAGCCCAGTCGGCCATTAGATGTGGCTTCCAGGTCCATCTTGTTCCAGTGTATTCCTAAAACCTTCCAAGGTTGTTCAATAGCGTCGCGGAAATGACGGATCCATTCGAAGTGTTAGTTATATTCAGATATTGAAAGGCAAAGATTGGTAAATGTAAACATGGCAAAACGCTCGCAGAATGGTTTATCACAAAAAGCCGACTCTCTTCACAGGTTGCCATTTGCAAAAGAAGGAGATCTGCCATGGTGGTCATAAACAGTACCTATGCATGTAAGGGTATCAGCAAACGGGATTATTATAATTTGGCCTCGGTACCAATGGCATTTCGACGCATTTGCCGGGACGAAACATCAGCGGGGGCCGGAGCAGCAGCATTTTTGAACAATTGGCGTCCAACGTGATCAGACATAGCGAGAACGCGGGAGGAAACAGTTGCGCCATCTCGACGGTTTTTGCTGTTCGGAGTCAGTAATCAGGTAGTGAAATAAGGGTTCAGAATTGAACACTTACCCTTCACGGCGTGATTGTGCAATCAGTTCGGTGAAGTCCCAAAGCCGCCCACCTTCCAAAACCTTTCCGGTGCCAGGGTCACGCTGCGGGGCCCATTCAGGAGCGAGTCGAAGGGATGCACCGGCTTTCAGTTCCTTGTTCTTCGCAACCAGAATGATACCCTCTTCTTCGAATCTCTGATAAGAGTTCTTGAGGGTTTCCTTGTTGACAGCTTCAAAGTAGGAGAGATCTCCTTGGTGATATAACGTTTTACCCAGCTGCACATGTTAGTAACTTCCACTTAGGAATGCAAGGCGAGACAACTTACTACTTGAGCACTGTCCTGTGCTTTCTTGGAATCAATCCAAACATCACTTGGTCCGTCCAAAGGTGGCGTCAGTCCAAGTAGAGACACAGCCCCCAACCAGCTCGCTTCTAGGAAAGGCCAGATCAGGAAGCAATAGAAGTCATAGTTTTCGCGGCCACAGAGTCGTTCGGCTTCACTCAATTCGATGTAAAGCGGTGTGAATGAAGAATTTCGCGTGATCTTGATGACATCGTCCTTCTCCAGATCCCCCAAAGTTCTCTCGAAATTGCTAGCGAGACCTTCGGGTGGGAAAATAAATTCACCACGGAAAAGCTGAGACAGGAAGGAGACCTGGCTCTTCAGCTCCTCGAATGTAATTCTCTGGTGGGCAGGTCCTCCGCCTTGCTTGATCTTGGTATACATTGCCACAGAAACAAGCGCCTCGGTTATGAAAAGGTGAATGAGCATGTTGCGATAGAACGAAAGCTGGAAACGATCCACGGCATAATAAGTTGACTCGACCAGCCCAGAAATCTCCCCGACGAGTTTAGGTCCCAGGACCTCGAGCGCACGATCAACCACGAGCTCTGTGGGCGAACGGTAGAAATGGGCGACCCTGCCACCTTTAGCTCGGACTCGCTCGCAAAGCCAGTCGAGCCGGCGGCATAGTTCGCCCTTGCCTACACCGCGACCACGCAAGGTCAAAAGAACGGTTCCCACAAGAGCCGTAGGCATCATCACAGAGACATCATTGATCTCCGATAACACTCGATAACCAAAGGTGCGAAGAATACGACCTCGATCAGCGTAGCTTAGCTTGGTATTGAGGTCGGCGTTGGGGTGATCCAGACGCGTAAGTTGTTGGCCAATGAACTCTCGAAGGCTCCATGGCTCATGGAACCGAACATCGACACGGCCCAGCTTCAGAGATAGGACAGATGAGGAGGAAAGAAGATCGGCCAGGTTTTCCTTGGCCTTTGGTTGGCCGAGAAGCTCACTGATGTATGATCTGGAAGGACATTAGTGACAACTCGCAGGTCAAAACTTAGGACGGGGGAGCATACTCGGTTTCGATGACCTTGTCATATTGTGTGCTGACGGGACAGATGACGGTATCCTCAACCCGACCAGATAACAAACTATCCATGATGAAACTCAAGATTCCGAACTTGGGGGAAAGAAGTTTGCCGGTCCTGGAGCGACCGCCCTCAATAAAGCACTCGAAGTTGAATCCTTGCTGTAGTAATGTGTCAATGTATGCTTGCACCACGGTATTATACAATGGGTCGTTTCCGAAGCTGCGCCGAATCCACATAGCGCCCGCGTGCTGTAGGAAAGGACCTAACAGCGGGATGTTTAAGTTATCGCCAGCGACAACAACTGGAAGAGCAATTCCGAGCCGATAGCAGATGAGCTGCAGCGAAACATAGTCCACATGCGATTTGTGGCAGGGCAAGAAGACAATTGACTGTTTCTTCTTGGCAGCTGTCTCAGCTACGGCTCTTAGACGAAGAACTTCCTCGCTAGAGACATGAATGCCTATGACTGGTCAACTTTGGCCAGTGAAGAATACCCAATAGGAACTTACCTTGATGGTAAGCGCGGGTCAACATCTGTGTGCACATATAATACGCTCCCCGGATAAACCTTTTGCTCTCCATCTTGCAGATCATTTTGTCCATCATCGTATCCACAACCTCTAGAAGATTGCCTTCAATCTCGGTTCTGCGACGCGCACGCTTATCATCCATTGTGGCGCCTTCTTTGATAGCCAATAACCCCTCTTTTTCTTCGACCGTCAGCCTTCCCTTGGCTAGTTCCGAGATCTTGTCTTGCAATAACGGGCTGTCCAATATCGAGTTCTTCATTCTTTCAGAAAATCCAGAGTAGAAGATCGGTTGGCCGATCACATCGTCGTATGCGCGCCAGCCGGTGCCAGACATGTACAAGCTCACTTCGCGGAGGAAATCAAAGGGGTTCTCGCGAAATCGCGCCATGTGGCGTACGAGGTTGCGCTCGGTGATTTCATCTTGTGTTTCGGGGCCTCCTGTAAAGCCTGAGGGGTGGATGGTCAATTGATTGCCGACGATCTCCAAGTCGGGTGCAGAGTGGTCATCGACCATAGCCGGTTTGGAAGGTGGCATGTTGAAGCGATCGGGATCCTTCTCAGATCATAGGGCAGATGATGAACCAAGGAAGAGGAGGGTGAGGAGTCTGCCACATATTCCCAAGCTCCCAACAAACCGGGAGATCGCCCCCGGATATTCACAGGCTTTCCCCAGAGTCGAGCCGAGGTGCAGGTCACGTGTGGCAACGCCTTGCGCATTGCATGTCATGTTCCTGAACCTGGAGTAACGAATGGGAAATTTAATATGAATGTACAGTCCGCGCATGCTATTGCGTGAAATGGGCATTTGATTATAGAACGCAGTCTTAACCAGTCGCAAAGCGTACAGAGTAAACTGCACATCCATGCGCCGACTGACTAAAGCGACCCGGTGGAGTCAACGGTTTCGGAGCTTCAGCCCACCTTATCTTTCCTCAATCCACTGTGGCACCATGTCTCGTTTGGTGAATGGCGTCAAGTCGTTCTCGAGTATGTTTCTTCGACCATTTCTTTCTATATGAGCTCACCCTATCTCAGCGACTGCTTCCTCCCTACTTGCCGATGCGACCGCTCCCACTGCCCGCTCCTCCTTCCAAGTCTTTCGTGATGTGCCCTCAATCCGGGGTCTGCGGCGCCAATTGCTGCAGAAAGACAGGACCGTAGGCTTCGTGCCTACCATGGGTGCCCTGCACGAGGGTCACCTTTCCCTGATCCGACAAGCTGCCCGCGAAAACACCGACATCTTCGTCAGCATTTTCGTCAACCCTACACAATTCGGCGTTACCGAAGATCTCTCGAGCTATCCCCGCACCTGGGATTCTGATGTCGCGAAGCTGGAACAATTGAACGAGGAATTGGCTCGTTTGGGAGAGAACAGTGCAAGCGCCGGGCGCATTACTGCTCTTTTCGCCCCCACCTCGAAGGCCATGTACCCCGGGTCGCCTCCATCGTCGGAGGTGAATGGTGACGGCTCCTTTGTCACCATCACCCCTCTCGCTGGAAAATTGGAAGGCGGTTCTCGTCCCGTGTTTTTCCGTGGCGTGGCGACTGTCTGCATGAAATTGTTCAACATCACCACCCCTGACCGTGTCTACTTTGGCCAGAAGGACGTTCAGCAGACTGTAGTCATCAAGCGCATGGTCGAGGACTTCCACGTTGGCAGTGAGGTTCGAATTGTTGAAACAGCACGAGAGCATGATGGCCTGGCGTTAAGCTCGCGAAACGTCTACTTGGGTGACCGCAGACGAACCGTTGGTCTCACGATTTACAAAGCACTCAAGGCCGCCGAGGATCAATATGCTGCTGGCAAGACTAGCCGAGCGGATATTCTTGGAGCTGCGCAGACTCTTGCAACGTCTGTTCTCGCTGAGCAGCAAGACCTCTCGCCGTCTGAGCGCGCAATCTACGAGGTCGACTACATTTCTCTCGCAGACCCTGATACCCTCGACGAAGTCGACATTGTCGATCCGAGTAGGGGTGCCATTTTGAGTACCGCATTTAAAATGGCACCACTGGAAGAATCTAAGCCAGGCGAGGACTGTGGCCTGGGCGATGGCAAGGTCCCCGTTCGATTGATTGACAACCTGATCTTGCATCCCCGTGCCTAGCACCAGTACATTGCCAACTCTCAGTGTCTTAGCGTGTCAAAAACAATTACATAGAACCCCCAAAAGCAGATAGACATACAAACCAATTTCCCCGAGTGCAGTGTAAACAACCCGGAGTGGAGCCAATGGATTAAAGGAAGTCTTGGCGCCGAAAAAAAGTCTCCAAAGGTTCGATCGCCGAAACCAAAAAAAAAACCAACCACCTCCGCTTCCCACATTCTTCAAAATGGCCGACGATGGCATGCTCATGAACTTCAGCATTGCTGACAGTGTCATCAAGCCCGAAGCCAAGTTCAAAGGAGGCACATGGAGAGACAGACTCGTTGCGAAAAAGCGCTCATCCCACCGCGGCTCAGAAAACGGACCCAAAGATGCAGCCGCGCGCAATGCGGCATCGAAAAACCCAAACCAAATTCAACTCGGTGACCGCCCCGCCAAACGACAGCGAACAGACGACTCTTCCCAGCGCCCTCAGCGCTCTGGAGACCGACGCCCGCACCAACATCCACGAGAGAAGGATCCCCGCCACTTCGTTTCTTCTCTATTCACCAGCAACCCGGAAGCACAAAATGCCGAAGAGCCCAAACAGGAGGGAGAAGTTGAGGAGGCGAAGCCGACCAATGCGCCATTGATCGATGGGCTTGATACGTTCACGAACTTGGGATTGTCACCCAACCTTGCGGCGCACCTGCTCACGAAGCTGGAGCTGAAGGCGCCGACCGCCATTCAGAAAAGCTCAATCTCACAACTGTTGAAGGAAGAGAGTGATGCTTTCATTCAGGCCGAAACTGGTTCCGGAAAGACGTTGGCGTATCTCCTCCCGCTGGTTCAACGAATTATGGATCTGTCAAAAGCGACCAAGGAACACAACGATAACCAAGTTCATCGCGATAGCGGACTGTTCGCGATCATCCTGGCACCTACTCGTGAACTTTGCAAGCAGATTTCCGTCGTGTTGGAGAACATCCTGCGCTGTGCGAACTGGCTTGTCTGTGGAACGGTGATTGGTGGAGAGAAGAAGAAGTCCGAAAAAGCACGTTTGAGGAAGGGCTTGAATATTCTTGTCGCAACACCCGGTCGACTGGTGGATCATCTGGACAACACGGAAGCATTGGATGTCAGCAATGTCCGTTGGCTCGTGCTTGACGAGGGAGATCGCCTGATGGATATGGGCTTCGAGGAGGAACTGCAGGGCATTGTCGGCAAGCTCGATGCCAGGCAACGGCCGAGCCGGGTGCCCGGTGTCCCAACACGCCGAACAACTGTCCTCTGTTCGGCTACGCTGAAGATGAATGTTCAGAAGTTGGGTGAAATCAGTTTGAAGGACGCCGTCCACATCAAGGCCGACCCAAGCGACGAGGAAGAGAAGTCCGAAAAGGAGGATGACGAGGCATTCCGTGTCCCAGCGCAGCTCAAGCAGTCTTACGCGATCGTACCGGCCAAACTGCGACTCGTCTCATTAACAGCCTACTTGAAGAGAACGTTTATGCGAAAAGGATCAGTGATGAAGGCTATTGTATTCATGTCTTGCGCCGATGTGGTTGATTTCCACTTCGAGCTCTTTTCACGGAATCAAGACCGCGAACAGCAAAGAAAGCTTGAAAGAGAGCAAAGAGAAAAGGAGGGCAAACCCGAAGAGGAAAAGGAAGAGAAGCCAGACGAGAAAGAGGAGCTGTCACCCCATGGAACTATTGCTCCTGGCAGAGCCTTTTCGACACCAAACAACCCCGTCATTCTGCACAGACTTCACGGTTCTCTCCCCCAGAACGTTCGAACTGCCACCCTTGGCTCCTTTGCGCGCAGCACCGAAGCCTGCGTGATGATCTGTACTGATGTTGCTTCGCGTGGTCTCGATCTGCCCAACGTGGACCTGGTCGTGGAGTACGACCCAGCATTCAGCTCCGACGACCACACTCATCGTATCGGTCGAACCGCCCGTGTTGGTCGCGACGGTCGAGCCCTCATTTTCCTCCAGCCCGGCTGCGAGGAGAACTATGTCCAAGTCCTCAAGCGTGGCTACCGCGATGGCGGCAAGGCGCTCACCCGCACCGATGCGAACGAAATCATCAAGCGCGGCTTCGGGAGTAACGAATCCGGGAAGAAGAACTGGGAAGAGAAGACCACCGACTGGCAGATGGATGTTGAGCGTTGGGCCCTGGATAACCCACAGTACTTGGAGATGGCCCGTCGGGCCTTCCAATCCCATGTTCGCGCCTACGCGACTCATACCGCCGCCGAGCGGAGCATGTTCAATATCAAGGAGCTCCACCTTGGTCATTTGGCCAAGAGTTTCGCCCTGCGTGATCGGCCCGGCAAGATCAATGTCCCCGGTCTGCGTCCTGGACAGGAAGATAGCAGGAAGGACTTTAAGGCTGCGCGTAATGGTGCGGGTAGCAAGAGAAAGGCTGCTCCTGCTGATGATGCTGCGCCGGGTGCCTTGCCTACGGACGATGCTGCTCGCAGAATGAGAGCCAAATTGAAGGAGCAAATGGCTGGCGCCAGCGAGTTCAACTTGGCTTGATCTTTTGTTGGTGAACTCGTGTCAAAAGGTAGAAAAAATGGTTGTATGGTTGTTTTATAGCATTAGCATTTATCTCAATAGATATCCCATAATGAAATTTTCCCATCTTTGGATCCAGCTGCTAGCCAATGAGTTTGCTGTGCTTTCTGGTTGCGCTGTTCTTGAACAGTTGCGAGAGAATAGTCACGTTCGGCCGCTGGTTGTTCTATCCCATCCTGAGAGCTCTGACCCGTCGGATTGATGTTGGTTGAGAGTGCTGAAGGTGCATCTAAAATATTGCCAAATGTCACAGTATAACATCCGTCTTTATGCCACTTGAGCACAGCAAGTTCCTTCATCGTTTTGCTGGAATATACTCGGGTCCTACTGTCCCAGCCAGCAGTGGCAAATATCTTGCCATCAGACCGAATCCGCAACCCTTGCTGGCCCGAATGTTTGGTGTTGACAACTTTAAGAGGTGATTCTTCCTTGTAGCCAGCGGTAGGGACGTAGCCAGTCTGGCCTGCACTTGGAATAGGATGTTTGACAAGCAAGGCATCTGCCGAAGACGAAATGAAATATTCAAGGGAGGGTGAGAAGTCCAAAGAAAGGACTGGCTGCGAATGAGGTTGACAAGCATAAAGCCTATCCCACTTCAAAGGATTCTTGGCTATGTTTTCACGCTCGAAAGCGGCGGATTCGAGAGTCCTTCGTTGATGAAAGACCATGACATGTCCATCCTCGTATGCAGAAGCAACATAGAAATCTCCAGCAGCAGCCACGAAGAGATTCACAGCCATTAGCATCCCGGTTTTTGTTGTTTCATCGGAGGGGATAGTGCTGATCCGACGCTCAGACGGCAGATGAAAGATATCAATACCGCCGGAGTCCAGGGCATTGGGAACCGCAAACAGTGTAGCTTCGGGTTTTTGTGCTTGGGTCGAAGAGCCAGGCAAGCCATCCGAATTAAGAAATACCATTGAAAAAGCACAAAAGTTGAGCGCATTCACAGGCAGAGAATGAAGCAACCAAGGCTGAGTCTTGCCTGCCTGCTCATCCTCACCTGCATCGACTGGGAGAGCTTTCTCAAGTAAAGGTTCATCCTCGACCCGAATTTTCCAAATACATAGCTTGTGATCGCGTCCATGTCTGTCGTGCTGATCAGTATCAAGAAGTTACGGGGAAATGGTGAGATAAGTACGTATAGATCTCGGTCACGCCAGAGCCGAGTTTGAACCCCTTCACTTCCAACACGGCCCCTGCGTGTGCTTTCCATGCTGCCACCGGTCGCTTAGTTACCAGGTCCCAAACGACGATCCATCCGTTGGCGTCGCCGGATATCAGACGTAGGTTTTGGTTGTAGATGTGTAGTGCGTGAATTGGGGCGTTGTGTCCACGCAAAATGTAAACTGGAGTGGCTGCAGATTGAGCCTGATTTGATCGAGTTTCCATTCTAGTATACAAGCTGTGAACAAAGGTTTTTCGTGTCGATGAGCTGGTTGCTCAACGGATATGGTGCGGAATTGCCCGCTCACACCGCCATCACTATACTGTCCAGGCCTGTCTTGGGTTGAATGAGAGGAGCACTCAAATGGAAAAATTCGAGGTCTGCTTGCTAAACAATTTCAAACCTCTGGGGTTCAAATCTTTACAAGCTCAACTTTTCTTGCGATCATTTCAAGCAATGATGCCTGAAACTTCAATGTTTGGATGTGGGGACTACCAAATCTACTCGTGCGATGCGCTTTTATATATCGATGTGCAGAACTTCAAGGTTGGAGCGTGGTTTGAAACGTACAACGCCAATGAAAATTTGCGAATTGGGTATAGGTTTGAGAATACACCTGGGCATGGATCCCTAGCCACTGAAATAGGTATCCCCAGGGTCCAACCTGGAGATCAACCCAAAAAAAAGACCATATCGCCCCTTGAGAAATTCCATCCCCAGGGTGCTGATGCAGCCAGATCAAATCATATAGGCACCTAAGTGGTACTGATTAAGCGCGTGGTGGTGATGCGGCGGCACATAGAATCCCTGGTATGGATGGTTCTCCATCGAAAAGTCCCCAGTATCCAAGAGAGGATTATTTAGGTTTGCAGATTCAGGCATTGCCAATGAAGGATCAAGCGCGTAGAAGTTGTGATGCATATCCGAAGGGACCACGGTGTGTGGATGGGCATGAACCCAGCTCCAAACTTGCTTTAGGTCCTCCCTAATGGGGTCGGTGCTGCTACCAGTAATTTTGGTCATAGCGTCCAGAAGATCGAGGGCTTCGTGCTGTGCTTCTGGTGCTTCTAAGCACTCTGCAGCGATGACAAGACAGTGAATTGCTATGTCGGCGATACCCCTGGAGAGACAGTCAGCGGCCAGTAAAGAGGGTGAACTTGCGAATATGATTTTACTGACCGATCTTTGGCATGGGCAACAAGGCCACAGAGGTCATGTGCATGGGTGTGCCGCAGCTTTTGCATCTCATCATTAAGGTCTGACTGGAGAGGGTGCGTATTCGCCAACAAAATACGAGTTATATGATAAATCAAGCGAGCGATGATGGCAGATCGGTTGGTAAGCCTGTCTGGTCAGCTGGTGATAGATAATTCGGAGAAGATGCAATTGTGAACGTACCAGACTTCCGGAAATACCGATTTTGATTTGGTTTGCCATGGCTGTAGATAAGCGAGGGGGATGAGGGACCGGGGTATGGACTTTTCCCATTGATCACACCACCTGCTGTAGAGAGCCCATTCCTGGAATAAACTATTGAGCTGAGATGCTGGTGGCATATCGTCGTACAGAGCTCGAGACTGGTGTAAGGAGGTTCGCAGCATCAGTACTTTGGCGCAAATGTATAGAATTCGATGATGCCATAAGTCATGATTGCCACCGATGCTGGCCTGCACGTTCTCCATGTCTATATCAACTCCCCAAGTGTCTGGGTTCCAAGACAATGCCCAATCATAACGCACGCAACTGAGGAGCTCTGCGCTCATACTGATTCGGAAACATGCTCCACCAAGACCTGGTGTTTTCGCAGTCCACCCGCATTCTCGAATCAAAGCCCGCGAGCCTGCAATGTGATCTTCCCAGCGCATGGAGTGAGGTGACATGGATGCAGTGAAACCGAGAACCAAAGCAACCGTAGCGCATAAAACAGAATCACGACTGGGGTCGTGGACTGCGCTCAAAAGGGCCTCAGTAGCGTCTTGAGAAAAAGCCAATGCCAACTCAACCGACCAAGAAGGGTCATGCAGGGAACGGTATTTTGCACCGCTTGCCACAAATGCCTTCAGGAGTAAAGGCTCACTCATAGAAAGGCTGGGAAGGACTTGGGAGAACTGTTTGCTGTTAGCTATATGGAGGCCATATCCCAGATTGATCTACCAACATGATGCATTTCGTCCATTGCGTCCATACGAGGCGCTATCTCTTCCACGAAAGTCCGTAGGCAACATACGGAGTCGGAATCCATGAGAGATTGATGTGACTCTTGCTTGTCTGCGAGCTTACGCGCGAAATTAGATGTTCCGTGTGGAAGAAGTTCATCCCCAGGCACCAGATGGGACTGATGCCAAGTGTCGGTCTCAACGAGCCCTGCTGTAGGATGGGGGACATCAAACCCCAGCGGATCAAACGAATGCGCAACGGATTGGAAGATACTCGTTAAATCATCAGGTCCAATAGTGTCCAGGTCATGATTAAGCTGACCATTTTCCTCCACGGGGCTTTCAGGCTGTATCGGAGGATATATCTCGAAGCCACCTACATACAGCGATGCAATCGAACGTGAATCATCTTTGAATGTAATCTTCGAGCCGTCTGGTCGAGCTATCAGGTGGGGAGGAGCCACCGCTTGAGTGTCGATGAAATTTAGGCGGACACCACGCCGACAGACACGGTCTGATTTGCGACAATTCAAGCACCTCCCCACAGCTTCATCGCACTTCAAATGCCGTTGGCGACATGTAAAACACCCTGTGCGCGACCTCCTGGCTTTGGTATCGGATATGTCTGTGGCTTTCTTGCGACCGGCGCGAGAACGGGGCGGAGTTTGCGAATCGCTTGACTGGCTTTTGGGTGTTGAGGTCGTTGTTTCAACCCGGGCAGCCTCCGGTTGCGACTTTGCGGAATTTCGGAGGTTCATTGCGACTTGGGGTAATGGGGTCGGAGTGGGGGTTTATATGTGAACCGAGCTCTAATCGCCAGCGCCGACTGGAGTCCGAATCGATGGAGGTATTCCGAATGCACAAAATACTGTTGTAATTTCCCGAATGGCCATGTTCGGTATTGATAGTGTCGATGAGGTCAGGAATGTTGGGGTAGGGAGTTGTGCTTGCGAGATCGCGATGAGATCGCGATGATCCTACCGGTGCGGGGAGGCAAGCAGGGATCGGCAAATATATCTGTGCAGGGGTCAGCTGAGAATGATTCACTGAAGCCTTTGGAGCAGGTGAATCTACCCCTTTCTTGGCTGCAGGTTTGCCACGAAGTCGCAATGCGAGGTTGATGAGAGAAAAAAGGTGGATCCCGCCAAGATCGCCGATACGAGTATAAAATCCGCCTCTAACGGCTTGGAAGCTTTGATACATCGGGGTATATTTGATTTTCCTAGGTGTACCTCGGATAATATATGAAAATGCACCTGGCATGCTACCGTACTCACGTCCTCCATCTGTCTCTCAAACCAACTTTTAAAACGCGGGCGAAATGTACATGTAGCCCAAGAGGTCCTCTATTCCTTTCTTCTCAAACGCGGCAAACGGATTCGACACATGCATATCAAGACAATGATTGCCCAGAATGCCGCCGAGAGGAATGTCATTCGCAGAGCATCGGCGTATGAGCGGGTGACTGGAAATGATTGTTAGCAAAGCTGAAGTGTGAGGAGCGAAGGGACGAGACATGCCTTCGAGCCGATGGACAGGATCCAGCTGAGAGATGCTATGGACAGATTTGCGGACAAGCGCAATGATGTGATCTCTCTCAACACCAGTGACATTCTTGTTGAGATGATATATGAGAGCGTTTTGGAAGATCCAACTACTCACGGCAACGCCCATGACAGAGCCTAGGCTGCGCCACAAACCAAGTGTGGTGGTTGCAACAGCCTGGTCTTCTTGTTTACTGGTGGCCAGAATAGATACCATCAGGCTCGGGAATGCAAAGCCTTGACCTAGGCTTGAGAACGAAATGCACATCATTGCAATGGGATGAGAGGTGTCTATCCCCATTGAAGCAGCAGCAAATCCACCTACTACCATGCTGCATACACCGATGAGAACAAACGGTTGAAGGCGCCTGGTAGAATTGATCAAGAAACCAGTGGCTACACTGGAGCAAGTGATGGCGATAGACGAGGCAACAAGCCGTAGACCAGAAGTAGTGGGTGAAGTCAATTTCACGGCTTGAAAATACAGCGGAGCGTTAAAAACCACGGTATTGATCGAAACCGCAGCAAAGAAGCTGCCGAATATGATACTGGCTCGGGGGTTCGTTGTAAGAAGTTCGATCGGCATGACAGGGCGTTGGACGTGTGGTTCATAGCGCACAAAGATAACAGCCAGGACAAAGGATAGCGACAACGAGACAAGAATGAGTGGATGACCCCAGGGGAGAACGTTTCCTCCCAAGTTCAGCCCTAAGATCAAGAGAGTGACAGAGGTAATCAAAATGAATGATCCCAAGATATCGATGCTTCTGATCAACTGGGAAATTTTCATGTGCTCTGTTCCAACAGTCTTGCGCCCTAGGCCGACCGGAACTGTCCAAGCAGCTGCGATGAAGTAGATGAAAATGAAAGGGAGCTGAATGAAGAATGCTCCACGCCAGCCAATGTGATCACACAGATAGCCTCCAAACGCAAGTCCGATGCTGCCTCCAGCACCAAGGCAAAGATTGATGTATGATTGGTAAATTCCACGATACTCTAGTCGAACCAAGTCACTGGATATGATCTGGCCGATAGAGAATACGCCTCCGGCACCGAGTCCGCAAAGCGCCCGAGCCGCAATGAAGTCTCCGATGTTCCGAGCCAAGCCACACCCGGCCGTCGTGAAAAAGAACATTGCGATCGAGAAGAGATAAACTGGCTTTCGACCGAAGGCGTCGGAGACTCGACCGAAAAGAGGCATGAACGCGGTCGAGGTCAACAAGAAGGCTGTTGACAGCCATGATGCTGAGTTTGCTGCGTTGAAGTAGGATGTGATTACCGGGTGACTGGAAGCCATGAGAGTCGAATCAAAGAAGCCGATCATATAGCCAACCAAAATCCCACTGAATATGATCCAGAATTGAGTGGGCGTCACATCATTGAACCGAGCTGCATAATCGTCCGCCTTCAAATCATGTTCAGCGGCATTTGAAGCGCGTCTTTCGAGAGTAGGCGTAAACTCAAGCCCCCCGGATACAGAGCTCGCACTGGACAAGACGGGAAGATGCTCATCTTCATCCTTATGGGAAGAGGCTGTTTCCACATCATAGTTGTCGGGCTGACCGAGGAGGGGAGTGACTTCGGAGGCGTCCAGATGATTGGATCGCCTGTCGATCGACATTGTCAAGGAATGCGATCCTGTCAAATTGACTTCTGTCAAAAATGTCCAAGCTTCCAAGCCCGTTCAAGAAAAAAAAAATGTTTTGAATCCTGTGAGCACGAAATATCTACAGGAAATGTCGCAAGCTAAGCTTCCGATGGCAAAACGAGCGGTGACACATTGCCGAGAGTTGAATCAGCCTGCTGGTATGCACGGGGGCTTAGTTCAATGCACCGTCAACATATACACTGCACCACGCAGATCGAAGAGTTGAAGGCCCTGGACCCTTCCCTGGTTCCCCTCCAAGGTTTCCGCTTTCGGATATTTGTCATCCCGATCTCGGGATCTCGCGATAACGATAAGGTGTGGGCCCTGCCCAGGTGCCCAGGTGCCTCTCTACTGGCTCACTCTCATGCCTACATTTGTACGGAGTATGAGCGCTTCAATATGCCGCTACGGATCGCCATCTTAACATGCGACACCCCTGTCCCCGAGGCCAACCGACCCTATAATGGGTATGGCGGCATTTTCACGTCGCTGCTGGAATCCAGCGCCACAGCGAGCGGTCTGGATCCGCGTGATCTTGAAATCACCGTATTTGACATCGTCGATGGCAGTCATTATCCAAAGCTGGAGGACATCGATGCTATCCTCATGACTGGATCAAGTGCGTATTGGCTTAGGGACCTCTGTACTTGTGCTAATACTGCAACAGAGTACAACTCCTATGATGACACCCCATGGATTTTACGCTTGCTGGAGTATACCAAGAAAGTTTTAGCACAGGACCGGGTTCGGATACTCGGAATTTGCTTTGGTCATCAAATCTTGGGACGTGCTTTGGGCACTAAGGTAGGACGAAGCGATCAGGGCTGGGAGGTTTCCGTGTGTGACATGGACTTGACAGAGAAGGGAAAAGAGGTGTTTGGTCGGGACAAAATTGTATGTTCTTCAGTACTTGGCTTTGGGTGACCAATGTCACATCTGATGATAGCTTGGGAGACCTGGGAGCCCTGGAGAGGCCCATTGCTGACTTGACATACGAACAGCGGATCCAGCAAATGCACCAGGATATCGTCTTCTCGGTTCCCCCGAATGTGATCTCGCTGGGATCTTCCCCTCGATGTGAGGTGCAGGGCATGTATGCGGCTCGCCGTTTCATCACAGTGCAGGGGCATTCCGAATACAATGAAGCTATTGTAAAAGAGATTGTAAACATTCGGACCCGGGCGGGAGTATTCAAAGCCGAGTTCGCGCAAGATGCTCTTGATAGAGCTGGAAAGGACCACGATGGCCTGGGAATTGCCACCGTTTTCCTCAAGTTCCTACTGGAGGAATAAAAGCAGGAACACGTACTGTGAAACACGGATGTGATGCATTTGAAGAGTCATATCCGGGGTGGTTCCTGTTCGGCTTTGCTGGTGAGCACGAGAGCTGCGTGACATTCTATAGACCGGGTGTGCAGATCCAGCATGATGGATACATCTCCGTTTAGATTTATTTTTTTAAGGTCCCTGGGAGCATATTGATAAGAATAGAACAGGATAGAAATGTGACATATTTAATGCCCCGGTTACACGAATGTTTCACCTACGAGAGAAATATGCAATTCAAGGTTTACATCTACCCGCGGAACGGAAAGTATCGGTTGGATACCAAACAATGGTGAGTATCGTATTGAGCTAGATCCAGCAAGGATTCAAATAACCAGGACCAGCCCGCTGTGCTTTTGGCATCTGTGGGCAATGGCCAAGACACAGCCTTGGCGGAATAGCAGAAACAGGCCCAGAAAGCAAAGGGCGAAAGCCACCCGAGTGAAAAGGTATCTTCGCGTGAAATGTGATCAGGGATGTGCCCCAGGCACCATCCACATGCAACATGTTTATCTGAAAAAACGCCCCCCTCTGCATGCCCGCAGGGCTATGCATATGCAAAAGCAGCAGAAATTCAACGTTCTTCGCTTGACGCCCCCATGCAAGGCCCAAATGATCAAAGGTCTAGCCTCATGAGCCGGAAAAGAAAGAAAATAAAACAGAACAACAGGAGATGACTTCAATGAGTCTGGCGAGATCGGGTTAACCGATTGCTGCGTCGACACTTCTTTTCTTCCACGTCCGATTGTTCCGGCGTGGTGCCACAGGTGGAAGAAGGGTCTGTGGCCTGACCCTTTTCGTTTTCTGATGGCATCTGCAACATAACTCGATTAGTGGGATGATGTGGATTTCGTTCAAGACCCTACTCACTCGAAGATTGAGAGAAACGACTTCATCTTGGTCGCGGAATGAGATGCCCACGCCCAAGGTAAGATTTGAAAGGAACCGTCGCTTGGGGCGGACACGTCGTGCAGGCTGTGGAGCTTCTGAGTCGTCGCTGTCGTCTGCTGACCGTTTACTGCCAGTGCTGAACGGCGAAGTGTCGCGGGACGCTTGAAGACTTGGCTTGACTGGGATGGCAGGAGGATTTTTCTTCTCCAGCGAGTCGTCTGACTTTTCATCGAGAAGCGCAGCAAACGCTCGATCAATATCCCCCCGACACTTTTGCAGCATGTCAATGATGGTCTCCCGGTCGTATCGGCCGCCAAGTCCCTCTTGGATTGACTTGATGTCCCATGGTGCATAAACATCCACGGCGAGGTTGGAATCGCCGGGTGAGTGAGCGACAATGGGCTTGTCTCCAGAACTAAAGCTTTCGGCAGCGGTTTCAAGCTTTGACTCCTCCTTGACCTCGGATTCGGGCGCAGGTAGGGTGGCCTTTGCAGACTCGACATCAGAAAAGAGGCCCTTGTGAGTCTCCCCAATGCGCCGAACAGAAGAATAATGTTTGAATTCCTAAAGCCGTTAGCCTGAAGTCGAAGGCAGGAAGACATATACAAGGGGATATTCTTACGTGGAATGCAATGTGTATCACATTGCGGGACTCGCCAGAAGGTGTGTTCACGTCTTGAAATGGTTGCACCCCATCCATGGTGTACACGGTAACGTCCAGCTTGTAGGCTTGGCAGAAAGCCTGAATATGCTCTGAGCTACCCCACTCCGCATTCTTGCGAGTTGTAGCGATCATTTCTTGGAATCTCGACTCCTTATCCTGATCAGACGGGGCGGATACGTCGGCGGAACGCGTCGCATATGCGGACGCTGCTGCGCGTTTTGGTCGTCGTCGCTCGCCGCCATCCGAGACAAACTGCACGAAATAGTCTCTATTTGCGGCCATATGGTCGGCAAGTCGTTGACGAATCTTGTCTGCATGATGTGTGTTTGCATACAGTTGATCTGAAAGGGAATAATAGAGGCAATTTCCTACGAGACGCGTCAGACCTCGCAAAAGAATGTCATGGACCCGGAGAGCGCCAAGGCGCTCAACTTCATTACATGATATGAGGTTAACTCACCATCACCTTCGGTCGGTAGGGCAAATAGCCCTCGCTCTTTTAGAGCCGGCATCTCCAAGCTTGGGTGGCCATTGCTTGTGGGTCTATGGTTCTTGTCTGGTAAAGGGTCGTGCATTGCTGGAGACATTGAATGGATCGGAGGAGAAGGCGAGCTCTCTTGAGGATTCGGGATCGGAGCGATCGAAGCTGGGATCGTAGGCTGGTCTAATGAGTTGGGATGAAGCGGATCATGGCCCGTAAGTATAGGCACGATTCTGCCACCATTGATTTGCGACATGGTGAATGAACTCGAATAGCCAGCATTTAGAGGCAAGCAAGACAATTGAAGCTCAAGGGAAACTAAATCAATAAACCCGCAGAGGTGAATCGGGCCCTGCGGGTGGTTTAAAGGAAAAATACTGCAGGTTTCCAAATTTGGCACCGACCCCCTGGCGGTGAGTAGTGAGGCTGACTGATTGGCTACACGCGAGCCCTTGCCCACCATGACATAGGCGACTTTCTTTGTATTTCACACAATGCACTCAGCTGCAATTGATCTCTATTTAAAGAAGGGGTTTCTTTCATTGAGACTTCCTATTCAAGACCTTATTGAGGGTGAAGTGAAAGAAAGGAGTGCGAATAACCAAGATCAAATGTGATCGATAATGTACAGGTGGAGTATGGAGCCCTGGAGCAATGGAGAACGCGGGACTTTACGGAGTCTCCTTACTGACCCCAGATTACACCCTCAATAGTGAGCAAAAGCAACAATCAGGGCTCCCACGAGAATCCTAGGAAAATACAATGACAGCGGGGCAAGTTGTGTATGCATACGACTCCCATCACTCGACAGAGCACGCATCACCTCCGCATCAGTGCGGAGGTGTAATTTTCGCGTTATTGATGGTATCGCTCCACGTCTCCACCGTAAAACTTTAGCGCGTTCCTTAGTATAGGATGTACGCCTATTGGCCGGAAGGGTACACCGCCTCTGAAAGATTCTTAGATAGGACTAACCGAAACGCCCAATGACGAGATTCGTACAAATGTAAATTACCACCGGGCCGGGCCCATGGCTTATCAAAAGAGATAAGGATCGTCCCCTCACCCCCGCCTCCAAGCTTACTCCGTGTGAATATAAAGGCATTGAGCTTCTTCAATTCAAAGTCCTAACTTATGAGAGGATCTATTTGAAGCTTCACTATCATGGCAACTAATAACATTGTGGTTCTGGGGTGAGCAGATCCAGCTTTTCAAGCTCCACATTTGCAGCGGTGTGTTGAACGCTAATATATGCAATAGGGCTGGCGTGTCCGGTTTGACAACTGCGTACCTGCTGTCGCAAGACCCGAAAAACAATATTACCGTGCTGGCAAAGCATATGCCGGGTGATTATGACGTGGAGTATGCATCTCCATGGGCCGGGGCCAATTATATGCCGTATGTCAGCAGACCTATGATCAGGGACTTTGACAGCACAGCTCAGAGTGACTGATTGCCTGACAGGGTTGGAAAAGAAGGGAGCCATCACCAAGCCTGGGAGCGCGCTACCTGGCCAGCATTGAAAGAAATTACGGAAAAGTACCCGGAGGCCGGTATCCACTTCCGAGGTATACGCTCTCAGACTCTTGTCGAAACTCGGACCCCTCTGATGACATGCAGGCTCCGTGATCTATAACCGAAAGAAGGACCAAGAGACAGCAACTGGTGACTGGTTCTCAGAATTGGTACAGCCGAACCCTTGGTACAAGGACGTTGTGCCTGATGTATGTCGGCCCTGAAGTCACAAACATGATCTTGACATTGACCTGACAACTTTAGTTCAAAACCACCCCGGACGATCAGCTAGCTCCGGGGATTGACAATGCCCAGGAATTCACGTCGGTTTGTATTAACACAGCGGTGTACTTGCCATGGCTAGTTGGCCAGTGTGTCAAAAACGGCGCGGTATTCAAACGCGCCGTACTCAAGCATATTGCCGACGCTGCCAGCGCCCATCACACCGGCCAGAAAGCCGATGTAGTTGTCAACTGCACTGGCCTGTCTGCCAAAACTCTTGGTGGCGTTCTCGATGAGAAGATGTATCCCGCTCGGGGTCAAATTGTGGTTGTCCGCAATGATCCAGGACCCATGGTGTCGGCATCAGGAACTGATGACGGAGAAGACGAGGCTCTATACATCATGACTCGTGCCGCAGGTAAGATGACGTCCGTTTACTTTGCATGAACACCCGCTTATCGCATCTAGGTGGTGGTACCATTCTCGGTGGATCTTACCAAAAGCACAACTGGGATGGAACCCCGGATATGAACCTCGCCAACCGAATTATGAAGCGTTGCATTAAAATTTGTCCCAGCTTGGTGAAGGAGGGCCAAGGAATCGAGGGCCTGGATATTATCCGGCATGGCGTTGGCTTGCGCCCTCTGAGAGAGGGTGGAACCCGCATTGAGAAGGACAAGGTAAATGGAGTCGCCGTCGTTCACAACTATGGTCATGGCGGGTTTGGATATCAGGCCTCTTTTGGATGTGCATACGCCACTGTTTCCTTGGTCAAAGATGTCCTGCAAAACAAGTCCCTGGCCAAACTGTGATGTGGGCTTGGAAAAGAGACCCCAGGAGACGAAAGTTCTCTGAAATTGTGCCAACATTTTGTTGTGTGATCCATGGATTTCAGTTGTTACTTATAAGACAGATATGCCGGGCAGTTGGTCGCATGGGTGTTTGTACATACAATTCTAGAGCCAACTTCGAAAGTTGGACAACGACTTACCTAGGTACATAGTAAGAAAGGCTGTAATCTGCTCTTCATATAAGTTAGTAGTCTCTTCCAAGGCTTTTGCTCTATTACTTGCTCTCTTCTCACAAGAATCCTGCGTGGAGAGAATGAAAAAAGGTGCAAATGCAATACTACCTAGTACCTGGCTGATGTTCGGTGAAAGCAATTTTCGAAATGCTGTACGTCAGATTCAGTTCGTTTAATCTGGCTCTGCACATTCTTTGTGTCCCAACTATAATGAGAAATTCGATTGCTCCATCGTCCTTTAGCGTTCGTGGATAATTGATATCAACACTTCGACTCTCGACCTTTGAAATGGGCTTAGACAATTGTACGCAGCACAATTTATGTATCCTTTCGCGGTGGAGTCAAGTACAAAGTCTAGGTATTGGTCAGTAGAAGGCATCATCAACTAAAGAAGACTGCAAAAATCATAACTACCGAATTACTTACCACTGGGATCACAGCTGAGACAGTTAAAAATCCCAGCATTGCCGTACACCCGGTCCATCCTAATCTTTCAAATGCAGGCTCAGAAAGCATGGGTCCCAGTACGGTTCCGGCACCAAATACGGCATCTAGAAGCATGTAGCCCTCGGCAACTGCACTTATGTCTCCATAAACTTCTGGCTTGTCCTCTTGAAGGGCTTTGACGATGCGAGGTATCTCCGTTACCAAAGGGGTCAATGAGGTGTTGAGGCCAATGCCTACTCGCATTGTCAGTTTTAAGTAGTGTTCCACGACCGAATTAGACTTCAATGCAAACATACCGACAAGGAATAGCAGGAAGCATGCAATGATTTTGCTTGCTGTATCGGCATGTTGTATTAAGGCAAGGAAGACAACACCCACGGCTGCAAAAATAAAGCCGATCACAGATACCAACCGGACACCATACTTGTCTGAGATCATCCCAATGAATGGGCCAATCAAAGATGGAATAGTCAAGTTCAGGAATATGGCACCTGTCGCGCCAGGCAGCCAGTGGAATGTTTGCTTGACGAAGATCGGCAGGACCGCATCCATCGCGCTCACGAGAATAGTGTTGACGAGACACCCGTATAGAGCAGCGACCAATTGAGGATTTCGAACAAATCCCCCGACAATGGAGCTCCAAGTGGGATTAGCTTGAACTCCGAGAGACCGTTCCCGGCAATGCGAGAGCAAAGGTGTTGTTGTAGTTATATCGCCACTTTCTACATTCGATAGTCGTCTCTTGCCGTTAGCAACAGGTTCCCGGGAGGTCGGTTCGCTTGAAGGAGCTGAATTCTCAATCGGTTCGGCCGAAGTCCTGTACCTCTCAGCCGACTTTCGGTCAATGAGCATCAGAATTAGCACCAAATTGACAAAGACAACAGCCAGAGCCATCACGAAGACGAAATAGAACCCTGCCTTCTCATACACAATTCCCCCGAGAGTGGGTGATACAAGCACACCAAAATTCATGCCTGAAAGACCGAATCCTATCCAGGGTCCCAGTTCGTGCGACTCAATCGTGTCCACCAGCAGCGTCAGACCAGCAGTGTATACCACACCCGCGGATAGACCCTGGAAAATCCTCGCAACGATGATCATCCACGGCGAGGTTCCAAGCATGAAAAATAGAGTGGCCCCAAACGCGCAAGAGAGTCCCCCAAGAAACGGCAATTGCCGCCTTTCACACATTTTCACAATCCATCCTGCCATTGGAGCACTCAACACCATTGCCATTCCGAAGACAGCCAAGGACGTAGAAGTCCAGAATGGAACCTCGGACTCGGGGACTCCAGACCTTCTGGTCAAAGAGAAGGGGAGGACAGACACGACCTTATCTCAAGTGAGCCGAATCAGTCAACGCAATTCATGGCCTTGATAGTAGAGCCTGACGGCACTTACTATTCCGTACAGGAATCCATCAGTGAATGTTGTGGCGAAGACAGCGAGTCCGATCAGCTGCTTTGATGAACGTACATCAAAAAGCCATGGTTTGCGAGTGAAGTATTCGACGTCTCCCATGGTTATAGTATGGTACCACGATACGATTTCGTCCCTTCGATGAGTGTTTGAATGATGATATTCCCCCAAGGAATCAAGAAGTCCAGGACCTGATACGGAGTAGCGAAATTCAAATCAAAAAGCAAGGGGGGCGGGGGAGGAGACGCAGTCAAGAGCAAGAAACGCCAGGGATGTGGGATTGACAGCCTAGAAAGTCAGATTTTCGTGTACGGAGTACTTTTGCTTTGATGAAGCTAAAGCATATTCAAGGTATGTATCACCGAAGGCTGAGAGCGGGCTTTGATCGACTTTGACTCACCACTGAAAATCCTGGCGCTTGACACCAATCGTGGTGCTCATTTCCTTTCACCGTGCTGGTTTGCAGATCAACACGCGGGGGACAAGCATGATTTAGGGAGATCTTACTGAAGATCCACGCCGATGATTGGGCCATGCAGCACTGTCAACTCAGCCCAACCACAGAAAAAGCAATTCGCCATAGCTGAAAGATGCGCCAGAGGGATGCTAGATCACGAGGTTTGAAGATTTGTTGGTCGTCAGAGCCATTACCCTAGGGTACCCTAAGGCACGGGGTATGTTCCGGAAGGTTGCTGCGGACTATTTTGCCTGAAGCAGGCTATGCTGGCCTAGGCGCATCAATCACGCCAATCCTTGCTCAATAAATATGATCCTTAGGCTCCATTGTCAAAATGATTAATTCTAGCCAATGATCCGTTTGATCAGATATATGAAAATTCCACACTTTCCAAGGTTGTTCCCATAAATCGGTGGTTTTACAACTAGTGTCAGCATGAGGAAACACGTAGGGTAGCATCTCTCAAAAAGACAAGGAAAACCTTGGGGCGACAAGACCAGATCCAGTATGTTTCTTGCGGGCGTTTTATTCTTCATCGCATTCTGCATTTAGCCATGGACCCTGGAGTAATTCCTCTGCAGTGCTTTGTTCCTTTGGATTCTATTTTATCATCCTTCGAAAAAGCTCGATGAACATCCTTCTATCCTCATTGTGCGGGTTGTGTAATTATGAAACTTGAAGTTGGATGGTGCGATGCTTGTACCTTTGAATTTCGCTGTTAAGTTCAGTCAGTTGATGCATGCTCCGAGGCTGAAATAGACCAACCTTGGAAATAATGATGTACTCACTACCTAGATACCTAGGTATCAGGTTTGTAGAGGAGATCAGTTCTTGCCCAGGTGCTCTATTGTCTAGTAGTTCCTTTGGAGTAGGGTCTAACAATGCAGAGATATGTATGATCCAGGTGATTAAGCTCATCATATTCTTCAAGGCTGAACTTCAAGGGGAGATCAATATCCTTGAATAGCTTTTTGCCCCCAAGACTCGGGAAGATCCCATGACTAAAAAGAAGACGTTAAATTTCTAGACGACGCCTGATGAATTCCCAACCCTGGTGCAGGGGATTTGCCTAAGAGATTTGCCTTAGGATTTCTAGTTCGGCTTGTGCAGCGTTCTCTCGGGAGTGATAAACACCGGCCTTGATCTTGAGAGCAACATAGGCCAGTAACATCTGTGTGAATGTTAAGCAAGTGCTACTGGAGATATGTAGGGATTATGTGGGAAACAAACTGGTTTAGGTCTTGAGCAAGCCAGACAGTCGAGCTACTACCATAATCGAGTTTGGTTGTGAGTTGGTACCGGTTGTTGAGAATTTCTCATAGGTATGCGGGATAGAAATACGCATAGTCATAGTATGGCGTACATTCCTCTTCGATGGCTTTGTTCACTGGAAGCTTGTGAGCAATCGCGATTGACAGTGGCCAAGGGCGGTGCTTAAGTGTCCAGACCTGAGACATGGCTCGGGATCGAAAAGTTGTCATCACATCTTATGTGATGCTGTTATAGGCTAGACTTCACTGTTCTGATAGGGACAACTGTATGGAGCCCTGGAGCAGCCTTAGGGGAGTACGAGTACGAAGCTATTCCTAAATTAGAAACTGTGGGAAGCGGTCGCCATTACGTTTTGGCTGCTCACGTGACAGGGTGCGGGCTTGGCGACCCGCTTGCGACAACGCGGAAGCTGTCGACGCCCCCATTTCGACTTCCCCCAACATCCAACCTCTGACAAGCTTTCGGCTCTGATACAGACTTTGCATTCGAGCTCGCTCGAGACCTCCCACCCATTTCCATCCAAGGTGCGCTACCCGGAACCCAGCCCTTAAATACCCGAGACCCTGTCTGGTCAGCTCCAGACGGCGAACAACAATTCCCATCACCATTTGGGCGACTCGCAACGAAACACCATCAGGTTCTTGTTAAACTAACAGAGAGAAACTCGGTAGATACCATCGCTCATTCGGGACCAGTCTTTCCTTGAACCCTTTGCGGCTGCCTAGCAACTCCATCTCCACTCTATTGATTCGTGCGCACGAAACTCTCAAGGAACATCTCAATCTCCCCGATTCCAACAAACTTGCAAAATGGATTTCACGAACATCTTGTACGTTGAGAGTTGGTATGATGTATTGCAAATCTTTACTGATAGGTCATAGCCGTATTGTCAACATTGCCGTGGGCGTGTTTATGGTGCTTGGTGGTATTAGCAACTTCTTCAGCGGCAGCTGGAGCTCCTTCATCCTCGGCGCCTACGCCGTTGCCTTCGGTCTTGGTCAGTACCTTCACCATAGCCAATGCCGAAACGTGACAATCAGCTAACCATGTCCCAGTCGTTGGTGGTCTTGAGTTCCTGCCTCACGTCCCCGACTACGCCTACCGCTACGCGTCTTTCCTCTTCTCCTTCCTGGGCCGTGGTGTCTGTAAGTTACTTCCATTCCATCTCTCGACGACACGAGATAGCTAATTGATTAGTCTACATCTTCATCGGTTCCATCCTGCTGCACGACCATGTGCTGCGCATCATCGACGGTTCTCTGATTGGCCTCATCGGTGTCGCCTACGTTGCTCTCGAGTTCATCCCGTCCATTGAACCTCCTTCCAACATGCGCGAGGCTGATCAGGGTTGGGGTGCCGAGCAGGTCTAAACTGCCTCCGGCAACGACCAGTTCTTACGGTCCCAACTGTATGCATCGGTATAGTTCCCTAGTGGAAGTAGACTTCCCCCACCTATACGCAATGAGTATGACGACCATTCGGCGATGTTAGTGTACGAACGGAGCAGACGGCAGTGGGCTAGACATTCTGTTGATACGGGTACGAAGCAGAGGTTTGTACTATATTTGGAAATGCCAGCTAGTTTGAGTCTAGCCTGACAATGAATTATTGATTACCAACATCTGATAACCCGATACTCGGGTACCCACGATCGGGGCCAACTTGGCAAGTAAATGCCGAGGCCATATTAACGGACACGAGAGGCGTGTTGATTGGTGTCGCCAAAGTACAGGTGGCCACACTCGGCAGGTTCCAGACCTCCACGACCAATCGGAACTCGTAGAGTGCTGCTGACGGCACCGGATCAGTGGCCGTGGCCAATCAGCACGCGTACAATTCTGCTTGCCTCCGGAGCCCCACTGGAAACTGGCCATGGGAAGGAGCGATTCCCACTTTTTTCCATTTCTTTACTGTTCTTGCCCTTTTTCCTTCGCTGCCCTAAACTCCATCGAGAGCGCGGTGGAGTCTCTATGATGCGATCTGGGGATTGTCAGAATCATGTCGAAAATTCAGATTTCTGCAGATTCTCGCGAGAGAAAGGATCAGGCCATATTGTACACATACTCCGTAAGCGCGTAAATGTGATTAGATGAGATGCGCGGTCAATCTAAAGTGATAGATTGATATGCCCGTAGATCCCCTCCTTAGATCGATAAACCCAAAAATCCCCAACTCCCTTTTTCTGATAAGGAAATCGAAGATCCTCTCGGACTTGCCGTTTAACACTCTCGGCTTCTGAAACCTTCCAGACCTCGATCCTCCCCTTTCTGCTTTCCATCTCTTCCCTTCTCTTCGCTTCAATCTGCACGTCTGTGCTTTCTTCCTAACGTGGAGTGATCACCCTCTTGCAGCTCCCTAGCCTCTCAGCCAATCCCTGTCTTGCGAATCGTCCTTTTGTGTCGGCCCCCCAGTCCCCGAAACGAGACCGTCTCTCCACGATCGCTTGCTAGTCAGACCAGTCCGCTTGGTGTGCTGTCAAGCCTGTCGCATTACGCATCACCTGACCCTCACCACGCCGTTGGATCGCCACTCCTCCATAGTGGCCGTTGATCTTGGTGGCGGGCCTGGAGAACCTGAGGAACGTTCGATTCCCCTCCCAACCCGAGAGACTTCGACTTCCCGAGTCACTGTTCATCCTGCGCTTCTCCGAGTCTGCAGCATCGTGGCTGCAGCTCGTTCCTGCCGGAACTGACTTATCTTTCATCTGTCAGCTTGACCGACATTTGGTTTCCAAGTGATACGGTGTATTCTGCTCTTGACTGCGGTACGACATAGCCCTCATATTTTTTTTTTCTCCGTCTCGAGAACCTGCCCTCCCTTCGCTCCTCCCAATTCCGCCGTTCACACCTCCAACGGCCGACTCCCGGCCCACCTCTCAGGTGGTAATGTTAGCGTCCATCCCACAAATGGAAGCGCTACACTCTCTCCCTCGGAACGCGGACGTTCCAATGCGACAACCATCCGCGGAAGATCTGGATGCCGCGCAGCAGTTGATCTCCTCGGCCCAGGCTGGCCGTGAGCATCTGGCAGAACACTACCGCGAGGACCAGCCCATCCAAGGGTCGAGTCAACCAGGATCAGATCGATGGATTGGACATGAACAGATGGAAACCCCGGCTGAAAAAACATCGCCCAAGGGTCAAAAAGACACTCAGTTTCCTGGGCATTCGTGCAGGTAAGTTGTGGTTTGAGCCATCTAGCGATTGCTTGCGGTTCATTTGAGAGCTAACATTGTTCCTTCCCAGTAATTGCGGCACGAAAAGCACCCCACTATGGCGTCGCTCCCCCACAGGTGCGATGATCTGTAACGCCTGTGGTCTCTATCTCAAAGCTCGCAACGTTGCTCGCCCCACAAAACGGAACCGCATGCAGTCTGAGGGAGCCGAAAAAGCGCCGAACACTCCCACCACTCATTCTGCGGGCTGCACGCCATCCGAAGGAGGTGGTTGTAAGGGATCTTGCCCGGGTGGGGGAAGTTGCAATGGTACGGGTGGTGCCGAGGGATGCGATGGGTGTCCAGCATACAACAATCGCATCTACAAGTCTGCTCCCCGTGGGACCGCCGCAATTCAATCCTCTTGGGGGCGTCCTGCGGTGCAGGAACCCGAACCGGTACAACCTGACGAGCCAGCCGTCAAGCCACCCCCCGTCGATGGAAACAACGGCCTCGTTGCGTGTCAAAACTGCAGTACAACTGTGACTCCTCTTTGGCGTCGTGATGAACAAGGCCACCCGATCTGCAATGCCTGTGGTATGTTCCCTTGGTTGACCCCGAATGATATCATTTACTGACAGCAATCAGGTCTGTATTACAAGCTGCATGGGTGTTATCGCCCCACAAACATGAAAAAGTCAATTATCAAACGTCGCAAACGCGTGGTTCCCGCTCTACGAGACCAGTCCCCTACTGCGGCCACCCTCTCATCCAACGGCTCGTCCGCGTCCCCAGAAGCCTCGCCTGCTACCCTGTCACATGTTCACGAAGATCACTACCGCTACATGAGCAGCGAGCCCGCGGATCCTTACCAAATGATCCCTGGGAAAATGGAAGACGAACCTCGACCCTTGCCTTTCGCGCCGCCTCCGGTCGACTTTACTGGTTACAACGCCCCCCTTGCTCATCTGCCCATTGCCCACGGTCTACCAAAACCACTGGGCGTGGAGCGTCTGGGCCATTCACCGGTCTCTCAGTACAGTCGACGGTCCGCATCCCCTAACTCCATCAACCTTCCCAAAAAGCGAACATTGGCCGAGACCGCCACGGAAGCATTACCAGCCCCCACCACCTTGGAAGGAGGGTCAAATCTGCTTCCTCCAATCATGTCCTCTGCCAACCCAACTCCCCCTGGTCGCCTCAGCTCTATTTCCTCTATCCTGAATCAATCAGATGCTCGAGGCGAACCTCGCTCCGATCCGAATATGGGTCGCCCTCAACATCTCCACCCATCTGTCTCTCCCTCCCCCCATCCACCACAGCATCTCCCCAGCATTGCATCTCTGAATGACCCGGTCGACCGCCGTGCCCGACTGGAACGCGAGGCCGAGCAAATGCGCGAGCTCCTCCGGGCCAAAGAGCGTGAATTGGCGGAGATGAGACGGTAGATCCCACGTCGAGGAACCCATTCCCGGCAGTGACGAAAATTATGAGATTCGAATAATGTTTTGCAACTCGGTGTTCTCGTGAGATAAATGGCGCACAAAGATACCACTCACATTGCTGGGTCTTCCTGGCTGTCTTATTGAAAACGTGTCTGGACTGTATTTTAATGTGGAATTACTTTATTCTTTTTACTCCATATGTTTTAGGTGTTTTTCTCTGGGTTGTTAGTAGCCCGAGGATTTCAAAATATTCCAGAGCATTTCTTATGAAATTTGACCTTCATAGCGTTAAAATATTTTATTAAATTCAATCTTCGCAAGAGCAGTCAAGTTACAGTCAAGTTGCAAGTCTCCGACAGTGTAGATCCTTCCCAGACCACCTGGGCAACACTACAGTACTCAGCCTTTGAGGACCATGAGCGGCTGGTACCTTAGCAGAAAAATGGCACTATCGCATTTTACAAATGCAAGATCACGCTGCTCAGCTTCGGCCTCTTCGAATTCAAATCATGGGGTAAAGCAATGAGCTAAGAAGAAGATCGGCATGGATTCCGTCATCCACTGCTCGAGTGTGCCAAGCACAAGCGTAGCCCTCTAAATTCCTCAGAGACGGAAACATTGAAATCTGCCCGAGAGACCACACCATAGCTACCTAGGTACAGTACAGTATACATACACCTGGGCAGTACTATACCTACGGAGACTAGATCTGCCTACAGGGTAATTGAGTCAAATCCAATATACAGTATGGCTTGGCCCATCATGGACTATCAGTTAAGTTTGTCTATCCCGAGGTCCGAGTGCCCGCTGTGTAATTCGAACTCAGCCCTGACGACGTGAACCTTATAAATCCCGAGCAGTGATCGAGATCTCGCACTAGCGTGACAAAAAGCCTCAAAATTGAAGCAAAACGAACGCAATGTATGCATTCTAATGGATTTATTGGGTAATGGGACTGTGGAGGGAGTGTCAAAAGTACTGTACAGCACACTGCTCGCCAGAATCACTAAACTAGTACGTCGATCACATTGGCACGGCAATGAACATGAACATCGTGAGGCAAACAAGATCATGCAGGGCCCCAGGGAAACCCTGCAACAGAAACAAACATGCGCAGCCCTGAGAACCCGAACGTGTCCGCTATGGACTGACTCTGCAATGGCGTTGTTGCAGGGGTTAGCTTCCATTCAAAGTGTTCTTCATGTGGATGTATGGAGCCTCCGAGATCCACTGCATTATTGAAGTGTGGCGATTGTTGCGGAGTCTGGGGGCTTAGCGTGGTGTACGACATCAGGGGGCCAGAGTCGTCAGATCATCGAGTTTAGCCTTTGATAGCTTGTTCGACGCTTCACAGTGTGGGGAACAATATATCTCAGGCTGAGAAAGTGAATCAAATGTGGTTCTCTATACTATGCCTCGTACAGCACTGGTAGATGCACAGTGATGCAAAGGTGAAGATAAAGATGAGGTTGTGTCAGGGGTGAGACCTACTCCCAAATAGGAAGTGATGCGAGCGATCACTGTTTTCCGTCAAAATTTGACAGTCGATCACTCTGCTCTCTCTTAGCCTCTTAGGGGACTTTTGCCGAGCGGCCTCTGCATAATGAGTCCATACTACTAACAGTAGTAGTACATGTGTCTGCAGCGAATCTTCTGCGAATTCCAGAATGTTTCTGACCCTTGCATACAGAGTACTAGTACATGCATTGAAGACCGATCTCCGTCGCGGAGTACGCGGAGAACACGAGATGTACGGATTGACAAGGGGCACGCGGCAGCACAACGGCTGATGCTACGCTGCATTTCTCCGGTACCAAGGCTATCTAGTGACGAGACGGCCGTCCAAGTGGGTCTTAAGTGTACAGAGGCCCGTTCATAAATCTCCTAGTCCTAGAGGAGATCCCACCGCTCGAAATTTCCATGGAAGAGCGAACAGCCACATGAAAATCATCACCCCATTCTGGCCACCCCCTCGAATGAAAGCGTCGGAACACCGTGCCACGGGGGCCCATCGTCGACGCCCACGGTGGAGACCGCGCGACTAAGTGCCGAGCTAAGAGCTTCAGCAGCAATATTCACTATGCGTTCGGCATGCATGTGGACCACATGGCGTGCGCCTAAAACGCCCTCTCGTCAGGCTAACGCTCCCAGTCACCTGGGTGCGCACTTGGGATCGCTGCCTGCTGCAGCACTATTGAACACACTATTCGAGGACCGAGGTGGATGCCAATGGACGCGGGCAACAAACTTTGCTCGTACCATGCATGGGAATCATACTCCGCAGTTTGTGTGGACGGGGATCAACGTCGGGACTGGGTTCAAAAGACCTTTGTCCCCGCCCGGGGAGGAATCCTTCTTGTTTGAACATCAGATACCGTTGCCTGGCTCTCTTGATATCGAATCAATCGGCGCTAGATGCAGTAAGCTGTGTCTTTCGGGAGGTCTCCGTGTTGCCTCTCCTATTTCGGACGTGATCAATTGAATTTGAAACACATCCTCACGCTCGCTTTACCACCATCACACTCTTTACACCAGATATTCGATATGGACGGGCTTCTTCGCACACTTGTTTCGCGGGACGATGATAATGGAGCCGCTCGCGGCAAACGGGCATTGGTCGTTACAGCCGTACTAACGGCCATCTCCACCGTCATTGTCGCAATGCGACTATATGCTCGACTTGGTTTGATGAAAATCACCGGTCGTGAGGATTGGGCTATCTTGATCTCGCTGGTGTGTTTCCCTCAAATTGTACCTTGTGTCAGGTATGGCCAGGCGGTTAACAAACTTGTCTTCCAGATCTTCTGCATCATATACCTCGCCCTCGTCGCTGCCCGTGAGTCACATATCTTGTCAAATCTCAACATCATCCTTGCTGACGTGAATCCCAGAATTCAATTACAGTATGGGTGTGCACTCTGCGCTTCTTTCTAGCCACACATTGCAGCAACAACTTAAAGTATGTCCAACGAACAATAATCTCCTCGCTTTCACCCGAGTCCAAAGGCTGACTATGCTCCAAGTGTTTGTGGGCTGCTATCCCCATGTACAATGCCAGCTTGGCCTTCACCAAGTTCTCCATTCTTTTCCAATATCTACGAATCTTCCCGGGTCGATCATTCCGCATTGCCTGCTACGTGATGATGGCCATTGTAGCCACCTACTCCATTTGGGCCATCGTCAGCGGCTACGTCAACTGTGTGCCTGTGGCGAAATTCTGGAATCACGATCTCCCCGGCAGCTGTCTCAACTTTGAAGCTGTGTGGTTTTTCAACGCTTCCATGAACATCGCAACCGACATTGCCCTTCTTCTCTTGCCTATGCCCCTCCTGTCTCAACTGCAACTACCTCGTATGCAGAAGTTCGCTTTGATGGGCGTCTTTGCAATGGGAATCCTGGTCGTCGTCACCAGTATCCTTCGTCTATCAAGTCTCCGCGAAGTAGCGAACAGCCCGGACACATCTTGTATGTTTCATTACCCCCATTACTTAGCTTATGGACTCTCAACTAACCCACTCTTCAGACAGCAACGTCGGCGCTGCTTATTGGACCGCTGCAGAATGCAATGTGGCCATTATGTGCTCGTGTCTGCCATTTCTGCGCCCGATCATTAGCAGCATCTTCCCTCATCTCCTTTCTACAGCTAGCTACAACCGATATACTGGCACGAAGCCCCCTGGTACCAACGTCACGGCAACTCGCACTCAGACACGCCATACCCAGCTGTTCAGCCAGAATCACGATAAGGACTTTGATATGTATTCTATCAACGTCAAGCAGGGTGACCGGTCTAGCCAGAGCTCCTTTGCTGGTATTGAAGTTACCACTGAGATGACTGTTGTACAGGAGGGCCCCAAATATGGGAACACCAGCGAACAGAAGCTGGTTATGGACGCGTGATGACATTTTGATTTTTCTTTCTCTTCATATATATTCTTGTCATGTTTGGGCGGGAGCCTTCTTTCTTTTCCTCCACGATTGATTGCATTGCGACGGTATATATTTCAAGGTTCAAGGTTGACGATGGGCTTTTGCCCACTTTCTATGGTTATGGTTTTTGGTTTTGGGTGGTCAACTGACATTTCTGTCTTTATTTTCTTTTTTTATATTTTCTGTTGACATCGCATCGGAGTCAAGCCGGCGATGGAACCTTGGAACATGGTTCAATAAACACAAATCTCATCAACTTCCATCATCTTTCTATCCATGGACTGGTACATACATTGTCCGAGGTCGTTCCAAGGTTGGAATTCGGAATGCCCCGAACCTTCAACATCAGGACTCGGACCCCAGAATCTACCCGACAATATCCACGGACTCAAGAAACCTTGGGAGTAGATATAGCGCTAAACCAAGATTGAGATCTCGGAGGAATATCATTCTATACAAAAAGCTTGGGTACGCCTGCCCAGGTGGGCACCTTTTTAAGTCACATGCTCCTTTTCCTCTTCCTTAGGAATTCTGACCCAAACGATCGTCACCAAAGCACCAAGCAATTGCGCCGCAAGTGCAAACCACCAGATAGCATGCAGTCCATCAAGCCCGATCTCTCCATCAGCACCCCTGTCGACACGGGTACCAATGGCATCAGCCACACTTGTCATGATAGCAGATGACAGATTCTGATTCGTGACCAGGAGAGCGCCAGCACTTCCCTGATATGATCGTTCCACATTACTCGTGATGAAAATTGAAGCCGCAGCAAATGCAAGATCAGGGCCAAACGTCACCAGTGCAATACCAGGGAAGGACAAAGCCCAGTAGGTGGTATTGGGGGTTTGAGGCAAGAAGAAAGCCGACCCAAGTGTGAATGCAAGCATGGAAACGGCATAAATATAGTGCCCAGGCACAAGGTGCAAAGTCTTAGCAACAATTACCGTAGCCAGTACACCGACCAATGCATTGGGGATATGATAAAGAGCCACTGCAAGTGGACTGGCGTGCTGAATACGCAGCCAGAATTGGATTGCGTAGAATTGCCAGCAGCCGAAGAAAGAGCCGAAGCCCAGGAAATACGCGATCATCAGCGGGGTGAAACCGGGTGTACGCCAGAGACGATTGGGAATGAGCGGGCGTACGGCTTTGCGCTCGGCGAAGAAGAGCCCGATGAAAAGAATGAAGCTAATTATGATAAGGACATATGTGTAAGGGGACCACGAGGCAACGGGACCTTGTGTCAGACCAAACAAAAGACAGACGCAACCGCCAGCAGCGCAGAACCCACCGATATAATCGAACTGCTTAATTGACGGGGCCTCTGTACCGGCAATATCTGCCATCGGTCGAAGAGACGGAATAGTATACCAGGCTGCGACACAGAGTAATGCGCAGATAATAGCATTTGACCCGAAGATCCACGGAAGATGCTGGTATAGAGCGCCACCCTGGATAGCTCCGAGGGAGAACCCGAACGGAGCAGTCGCGGCCATGGCAGAGAAAACGCGGTTCTTGCGTATACCGGGAGTATAGACGCGGCCGAGAATGCTCATGCTGCCGGAGACGAGGACGCCGATGGCGAGACCCTGCATGGCGCGCATGACGAAAAACAAGACGTATCGGGATGGGTGGAGCGTGAAAGCCCCGACGATATTCCAAACGGCGAGCCAGGCGAAGGCTCCGACCATGAGAAGTTTCGGAGGCATCAGGTCTGTTAGCGAGCCGGAGATGATAACCGACAGGCCGTTGGCGGTGTTGAAGGCGCCGACGACCCAGGGGAGCTCGGTGCTGGTGATTCCGAGGGCCTTTTTGATTTGCTCTTGAGGTGCTAGCATGTCGCCTAGCAGGAACGAGAAGAGCATTAGACCGGCTGAGCAGACAAAGATCATGACGAGCTCGGCTGTGAAGTTCGGGAGCTCGGGCGGGATGCCTTGCTTGCCGCGTATCGGCGATGCCGATTCCTCGCCGGAGAGATCGTCCCGACGACGGGACACCGAGACCGATGGTTTTCGGTTCTTCATTTGGGTGTCGAGGGCGTAGCTCTCGGGTTCGTGGCCATTGCTGAAATCTTTGTTGGCGAGGTCGTGGAGAGCAACTTTGTTCACGACAGTGGTGTTACCCATTAGCGGATCGGGTGTTTGTGCACCGGTCGCTGGGGTCGAATATGTCCTTGTATAGGACATCGATGATCGACTGGAATCCGGCGCTGAATCACCGTCTTGGGCTGCGGCTGCATTTATGCGTGCATTGGCACGGTCTGCGCCCGCGTGCGCTCCCTCGAGTGACATCTTCTATTGGAGTCACGGTATAAAAGAACTTTTAAGGAGTAAATCCCACGGGCAAAGAGAAGAAAAGAAATAAAGCAGCTGTGGCGACTAAATATTGTGTGGTGATCTAACAGTGGAGTCAAAAGTGGGCAAGTCTCTCCCGCTTCCAACGACCGTTCCTTTTGGTCTGTATACTTCAGATCCATTTTGGGGTTGTCAGTTCTTCCAAATCCCTTGCGGATGATTGCGCGTACGTTCAGCAGATTCAAAACTTGTTTGTTCGTGCCGTCATGTTCAAAAGGGCACTTCCTGCCTGGTTTGCCGCGCGATCTAGGGATGCATAGTTCCTATGGGATCTTCCACTTGTCTTTGATAGGATCTGGTCAGGGCATCAATACAGGGGGGATTCTAACAGACCACCTGGGCAGCAAACATGGCTATCGCAAAGAACGTGAAACCAATCCTAGAGTGGACCCCATCTCCATCGTACATGTGAAATGCGCGGAATGCTGCTTTCGTGGCTGAGAATGAATTGCGAATCAACCAACCTCGTCAGCTGCGAAGGTCAGGGATTGACAGATTGACATGATAGTTCGAGGTTTACTTTTTTAACCCCAGCAGTCAAATATCCAATCGGATGCACGGGATCGAGATTTGCACGGCGGAATCCGATTTCCGTGCCCGAACAGACGCAAAAAGGAGCTCGGGACATAGCAGGGAGCTGATTTTGACACAGTTTTCCGGATAGTGATACATGCCGTGACGTCGGCAATGGTCTTTTCTTCTTGTGAGACCTACATCAACCCAGTGTGATCGACAATCAGGGGTGCAACGAGGCATGGCTTCATATTGAAGTTTTTGGGGTTGGGACAGGACCCCAGCGCTCATGACCCACCGTAGCTCTTTGGAAAGTATTTAAAAACGTGCATTGGTCTTGCGCGGCTGTCTTCTGGCTTTTATCTTGAACTGCACCACAAGTGGACTCGGATAGATGCATCAAGCTTTGTTGATCATGATCGCCCTGCATGAATGCAACGTCAGTGGCTGGCAGATCCCCTTACCGAAACATGTGAGTCGCACACGGCCAAGAGGCCCGTGAGACCTCTGGATTATGCCTCTTAGTTCGTCTGGTCAAAATGTACAACAGTGGACCTGCATGTGTATGTGAAATCAACGCTATCTCATTCGTGATGCTAAATCGTCATAGTCTATATCTATATCCATGGATTTATTTACCGAAGACCTTGAAGCGGTCCTCGATGGGAGCGAAAGCCTTCTCACCGGGCTCAGAAGTGGGAGTACCGAAGACCAGCTGAGCATCCAACTTCCATGAGGCAGGGATGTTCCAGGTCTTGGCAATCTGCTCATCGATCAGAGGGCTGTAGTGCTGGAGGTTGGCACCGAAGCCTTCGGACTGGAGAGCAACCCAGACTGGTGACTGTTAGTACATGCGCCAAAGAGAGGCTCAAGCTAGTGAAGTACGTACCGAGGTACTGAGACATGGCATTGGACTCAGCGGCAAAGGGATCGAACTTGTCGGCATAGATGGCGAACTTCTCCTTGATGGGAGCGAGAGACTCGAAGTCAACGAAGAAGAGAACCTGTAGGAGATAATTAGATATCGAATTCCACGCAATGGGGGGTTTTCGATTTTCCGAGGATAAAACATACAGTTCCGTAGGCAGCGCGGAAAGCGTTCAGCTTAGGCTTGGTAGAGCTCTCGAATTGATCTTTGGGGACGACACCGGCGGCAACGAGACCCTCCATGGCGTTGATGGCAATGTCCCACACCTTCTGGTGCTCTTCCTTCAGGAGGAGGACAACACGAGAGGTCTGAGTGTTGAAAGAGCTGGGCACATGGAGAACCGAGTCGCGAACAATCTGCTCAATGGCATCGTCGGCGATGGGGCTCTCCGCCTTGAGGCCGTAGTAGGTGCGGCGGGACTTGACCAGCTCCAGCAAGCTGGTGGTGGCCGGGTTCTTGAATTCAGGTTGAGTGGAGCCCATTGTGTGTTTCAGATGTGTGAGTGAGTTGATCTGGATGTAGTGCGACCCAGGGGCTTATATACCAAGCAAATTTCTCTTACGGAGGGGTATTGTATACTCGGATCCAGTGAAAACGCCACACTCGGCCAATCAGAAAAATTAAGTCCGGATGTACGGAGTTAATCGACGCCGAGCACTTTGTCAGCGGCACATAAATCTTAGGAGCCCGACGCAATTGGCCGAGAGGAACATTATAAATCCTCATTATTACCAATTTGTTACCAAGCAGTTCCAAAGTTCTGTCAGCCCTGGGGGCGGAATTCGTCCGTTTCAATTTTCCGAAAATAAACAGCACTAGCAAGATGTTCCACAGCCGGTGAATCAGACCACCTTCACCTGAAGATCAACAGTCATACGCTCACAGTGCACTCCAAAACACAGCAACAAGCAATAGTCCCCACATGAACACCGGTGTCCCCGCCTTCACCGCGTAGTTCTTCCCCACTGCGAATTCGGTGACGGTGGGGCCAGGAAGGCTCGCATTGTTGCTCTCACACAGACACTGACACGCAACTTCGCTGGGAAGAACGGTTACAGTCACAGTCACGGTTCCATTAGGCCCAACGTGCGAGGATGCACCTCTAACATCGCCAGTTCCATTCGAGTGTCCAGTCAAGTTACCCAGGCTCGGGTGAACCCAAGAGCCCGTCGCGGTGTAAATCCCAACGCCAGTCGAAAATTGATGGATTGGAGGCTCGGTTATGGCTGGGGCTCCATCTCCGGTGGTGGATGAGGTCGCAACGAGAACCTGAGTTTCGGTAAGGGCCGGGGCCGTGTTTGCAGCAAGAGATCCACTGAAGGTGCCAGTAGCCGTCACAGGCAGGGGTGCTGGGTAAATCCCCAGAGACGAATCTGAGGCGACGGAAGCAATCAAAGTCTTCGTAATGAACGAGTTATCTGCGTGAGAAAGCGTGGTTGCAATGCAGGTCGCCTGAGTAGGGTCAGGGGAGCCAACGAGGATGCAGTTCGAGGTGAGATCAAATCGAGCACCCTGGGCCGTGAGACCGTATGCTTGGTTGAACATTAGTTTTCCGGTTCAAATGTAGACCTTCAGCATTACACCTACTGCTTGGTGCGAAGACCACAGTCAGGTCGGGGGTAAATCCATGACAGGGGATATCCGGAAGACAATTGACCGCGTATGTGGTGGTTGCCTCGCTCTACCGAACAGTCAATCATTTGTGACAGTGGCAATCGGAGTACTTACTGCACCGATGACCTTGCCTCCATAACCTTTGAAGTAGTCTGGCTCACGTGCAACGAATGGAATTGTCTGCTTGGTCAGTTTCGCGTCGACTGGCATCATCCTGGATAGCAAGAACTTACCACCGTGGGAACTGGGTCTGCCAGACTAGGACAAATCCAGCAGACCTGAATAATAAAAACAAAAAGCAATCCTAACAGCATATTTGGCGCCGGTATCTAGCACAAAAGTTGAGTTTCTTGAGAGGATGAGAGTGGAAAGTGTAGAGCTGCCAAAAGTTTTGAATTAACAGAGATGTAGAAAATGTCAACAAAGGAGCCACTTGTGGACGCGACGAAGATAATTATCAGACGCAAAAGCGTAGCGATGGCAGGCACTGGAAACCCCACGGGGAAGGCGCGACCAGACTCTGTTTTTGATAATTTCACAACTGCATATGTATTCTGCTACTATCCTAACAACTGCTTGTAGGTATACTACGGTTCCATCATGAATATTCATGGGTGATAGGAAGCCAGAGCATCGGAAGATCTTCATGGGAAACCTTGAAGCGAAGATCAATTTGATAGTCGTGATGTCCAATCTACTCCGATTAAGCGGCTGGATTAGTGCGCCAAGTGCCGCTTGTCCACCCATCCAGTGCTATCTCCCGCCTTTTTCTTAGCGCGATCAGCCCGGGACTCTGACATCTCACGCTAACGGCTCTCGTAGTTAGACTCGGCAGTCATGCAGTCATTCGTAATACGTGTGCGATTTGAGGATTTCACTTCACCCTATCAACGTCCACTCGTCACCAATACCCATCATGAGCACCACTTCCATAGTGACTATTTTCGCGATATGTGTTTCGATACTGCTGGTCATTTTTCGATGGAACAAAGGAAATTCGGACACCGAGACCAAGCTACTCAAACTTCCTCTCATTGGGGATTTACACAGTTCCCCTCTGGACAAACCGTTGTTGAACTGGGACTCGTGGGCGAGGGATAATGGACCCGTGGAAATCCCGAAGCTTTTTGGAATCATACCTGTTGTCGTCTTGAATTCGTATGATGCAGTCACTGAGTTGTTCAGCCGCCGCAGCCAGTGGTATAGCAACCGACCGGCCTCGGTGAGCATGGAAATGATCACAGACGACAAAAGCGGACAGTCGAAATTCACCCTCATGCATGACTACGATGAGCACCTAAAGCTGCACCATAGAATTCTCGCTCCCAGCCTCGGCGCGCTTGGCTCCCCGCGATATCGACCATTGATAGTACTCGAGTCCAAGCAGTTGCTAGTCGACCTTCTGAATGCGGTTCGAACGTCACCTGGAGAAATCAGTACCCATTCAATCTTTCCATTGCTGGAGCGAACCCAGGCGAGCATTATTCTAGCTCTGCACTATGGGTTGCGCATCGCAGACTGCGAGCAGAAGATCTTGCACGATGTTATCGATATTCAGACACAGATAACCCACGTCGCAGCAACTCCCGCAATGCCGGATTTTATTCCTTTGCTGCGCCATCTGCCAGCATTCTTTTCGCCATGGAAGCGCGCAGCCGACAAGCTTTATGCTGCCCAAGTTGACCTTTACTTGCGACTCTTCAACCATGGAAGACAGTCACCAGGCTGGAACGCCACAAAGCAAGCAATCTCGACAGCGGAAAAGTCTGGTATTGATAAAGTCCCAGACCTAGACATAGCCTTCAATATGGCTACTTCCGTCCAAGGAGGAATGGAGACCTTTCCAAGACAAATACTATGGCTGTTCATTGCAGCACTGCACAGACCGTCCTTTGTAACTCGTGCACATGCATTGCTCGATGAGGTCGTTGGTCGCGACCGTATGCCCCTCTTCTCGGATCGAGCAGGACTGAAGTTCATCGATGCAATTGCGAGCGAAATTCTGCGCTGGCGCCCAATCGCACCAGGAGCGATTCCTCGTCGAGCAGATCGCGACGATGAAATCGATGGCATCAAGATCAAAGAAGGCGTGACGATTATGGCAAATGCTTGGGGTATTGGTCGTGATCCCAAGTTGTTTGACCCTGCACTCGGAGACCTTGATGACTTCGTGCCTGAGAGATGGCTGTGCGTAGTGGATGGAGAAGAGGAAAAATTGATGACAGAGCTCCCTTTGCCGGTTTTCGGACAGGGCCGGCGCATGTGTCAAGGCAAGCGAGTCGCAACGGATGGACTGTATATGCAGATTGCGTCGATGCTGTGGGCATTTGATATCGAAGCTGCGGATGGCGAAGAGGTGGATCCTTGGGAGATGGTTGTGGCAGGATTCATGACGATGCCGAGGGAAGTGAAGTTCAGACTCAGGCCACGAGGGGACTGGGTCTCCCGTGTCATCGAAAGAGATGGGAAGGACGTGGGGAAAATATTGGATGCCTTTCTTGGAGTTGTTGATCAAGGTGAAAAATAGCTGGCTGATTCTCTAGGTCTCACCAGGCTTTGATGGTTCTCATTCCGCTGAGGCTGCAATCTGAGGTGCTTTTGACTTGCCGAGAAAGGACAAATTATTCACTGTTTATTCACTATAGTGTTCTTCCAATATCACCGTCAATTTCAATTCAGCTCGCCCCTCAGGTTATCCTTAGTTCACTCTTCCATTCGACTTCTCCCATCCAACTTCTCTGTCATCCTACCTTCTTTCTCGGTATTTAGCCCAACTTCTCTCCTATCCTACTTCTCTCCCATCCAACTTCTCTCTCATCCTACCTTCTTTCTCGGTATTTAGCCTACGGTACTCGTCATGGAGTTGGTACGCGAGACTCCTTTCTTTACGTGATGGTCTAGGAGAAGAATGGAGATGATGCTAATGTTGAACACTGGATTCAAAAGACCCAGCTTCAAGCACTGAACTCCTCCGACGAGAGTGAAACTACGATTGTTGACTCGGAGCAACGGCTTTCGTTAATGTATCAATCACCAAGGCCTGAGCAGCTCTCCGGCGAACGGGGTGAAGAAGCAAGGAGAGACCGGGAGGCAAGTTGAGATGTCCTTTGTGATGTTTGTCTTTCTTAACAGTTATTCTTTGTTACTTAGAAGTCTTCAATCTCCACATATTTCCGGGTAGCCGCTGTATGGAAGGAGCGAGAGGTTACCGCCAAGGCACATCCCCAGACACACCACTTCAACTGGTATGGGGATCCAGTTGATCACCCGGTTCAAACCTCTCCAGAAGAGTCACTGGCGCTCATCCTCGCGACTCCCAAAATCCCAACTGGAAGCTCCGAACATCGGGTTCAGTCAATTCTGAACCGGGCAGCCAAGTTCGTCGATCCAGTTGCAGTGAACATCGATGGCCTGGACCACAAGACCTGGGATCTCGGGGGCAGTGAGATGGTCCGAGCCGTGGGGGGACGTGTGTGCCGACTATACTCGCCACACGGGGGATGGGTCACAAGTGGTGAAGAGAGTGACTCTATTATCACAGACACTTCGGATGTGGTGTTCTGGGACCCAGCAATAGTGATCATGGCAAACGGAATGATCGAAAATTAGCGTGTTCCAACATGGAAGAACCGCCGCGACTGGAAGAAGCGATTGAGGGATCAAAGGACAAGGGATCGTACCCCAAGGCGCCTGGAATTCAAACCATCCAAGTCTTTTCTTCATGTCATGGACAGCTTGGCGTGTTGAGTTGGCTTTATGTGATTGTCGCAGGCGGACAGCGAGAATAAACATTGCATATTTTCGGGGGAAACATCAAGCCCAATGAACGGGGTATGTCATTTCGGAGCGGTGCCCGTCGCCTCCCCACAATGTCAGCGAAGGCATACATCATCCTGTTCGAGCAAAGCATCAGCTATAACAAGACGTTCGCGGATATTGTGCTTATGCTGGCTGACAATGGACGCCCTTTCCAACTGGTTACAATGTGACAGCCCCGTGTCTCCAGACTGAATCTAAGAAAGCCGTTCCTCGCCTTGACTGGGAGCACAATTTCGGATTATCATAAGAGCATGAGCCAGATGATCAGTAAAAGAGTAGATTATAAAACTGTAAGGCGTACCAGTACATCGTCCAACATCATACCGACATTTTGAGTCTCTTCTGGATACAACATCAACCCTCTTTTGAGGTCTCCATGGACTCCACATCCCGGAACCCCGAGATGACCCCTCTCCACAGGCGTTCTCCAAATCCCGCCAACACCCCGGCCCCGGGGAACATGAGGTCATGAATAAGAACGATGGAGGCGTGATTATAAAACTCCGCTCGCCCCAGCACCTAGTTATACAAAATAACTCTCTCATATTCATTGGTTCTGTTCACAACCCTGGGAAGTCGATCTTCCCACGTCTGAATAACTCAGCATGTCCCACCTCCAATATTACGTATACCCTGGCTATGGCGAAGCCAGCCAAAAGAACCTTCGTTACAGCCAAGCCGTCCGAATCGGTGATCGTATTGAGACTTCCGGACAAGGTATGAAATTACATCCAGCTTCTAGGCTTTCCGTAGTAGTTTCTGGCGAATTTGAATACCCTACACCGAAGCACGCTTCGTCGGATCCCGCACCCTTCCCTGATTAATTCATGATAACTGATTCCTTCCCTGCTTAATTCATGATAACTGATTCAATAACATGTAGGTGGATGGGATCCAGAAACCTCGAAGATTCCCACCGAGATCAACGCTCAGATCGACCAAGCCTTTGCCAATGTGCATCTGGCCCTAACACAGGCCGGCGGTAAGGGTTGGAGTCAGGTATTTCGGGTCAACTCCTACCATCTCCCTCTGAATGATGAGGCAATGCACGCAATGGTTCGCAGTTTCAGAAAGTATATGCCAGATCATGAGCCGCTTTGGACCTGCATTGGTGTTGCGCGGCTGGGGTATGATGATATGCGGGTGGAGATCGAGGTTGTTGCGCATGACCAGTACTACAAAGCACAATAAAGATGTTCATCCTTGATTTCGTCAAGTTCTATCGTTGGATCTCCTCTTAAGAAAATATAGATATGTGCGTGTGGTGGCGTGGGAATTAAAGAACTCAGTGAGGTGCTGACGATGTTTCAGGTTATTTCTTGATTCGTTCTGCCCTCGGGACACCTGGAAATGAAATCACTTACCTGGGTACCTGATTTACCAAGACAATATTGTCGAGACGGATGATGGTCAGGTGTCATCTCATGTGTAGCGTAGCTCTTCTCTCAGTTGTCTCAGTTGTCTCAGTTGTCTCTCTTCTCAGAATCAACTACTCTCTTCTCTCTTCCCGGTGCTAACCAGGAGCTAACACGAAAAAAAAATCAATCTCAAGAGATCGATGCCAATTGCCTGTTGACTCTCACTGCTTACAGGCTCGGGGCATAGTCCATCTGTCCAAGTGTCGGGAATATCACCGTGCTTCATGGCCAACTCTCAAACGAATATACACCCGAACAGTCACTTCCATAGGTAAGATGTACTCAAGAACGCTCAGTCTCGTATTTAATTAAGCATTTTCATCTGATAACACGGCCCGAGGGGATCTCGGGTCCAGAAGAAGCCCCGAGAGCCTAACCCAAAACGGCAAAGTATATTCCCCATTGGCGATCGTGTTTCGATCCCCCCTTTGCCCCTCCTCTCTACCCTCAACAGCCATGGGAAATCAGCTTTCAGCATACGAGGAAAAACCTCATGAAGTCGATCTAGGCTCCAAAGGCCGGATCAAAGGTGTCCAATATGATGCCAAGGCTCGTCGATATGCGGGCGTTCCGTACGCTCTCCCGCCAGTTGGCGCACATCGTTGGCGAAAGCCTCGGCCATTGCCTAATTCATACTCGTACACCCAAGAAGATGGAAGCCCGTTTGATGCCTTGAAATTCCGTCCAATTTGCCCGCAGGGAACCTTTGCAAGCAGCGCAGAAAAAGACAAGGGCCCTGAGAATTATAGCGAGGACTGTTTGATGTTGAATATTTGGACGCCGGTTGAAGAGCGGAAAGATGAGAAAAAGTGGCCCGTCGTGCTTTGGCTTCATGGAGGTTGGTTCCAGCTCGGTGAACCGCTTCAAGAGCTAGGCATGGATCCCACCGAAATGATCTCCACAGGCGGGTTGAATGCGATCGTCATTGGCATCGGATACCGCTTGAATATCTTCGGATTCTTGGCTGGTGAGGCTTTGCTTGAAGATAGCAATGGTGAAAGTGCTGGCAATTTCGGGCTTTGGGATCAACGACTTGCCATGGAATGGGTGTACGAGAATATTGCTGCTTTCAATGGCGATATCAACAACATCACGCTGGGCGGACGAAGTGCTGGAGCATATGGTGTGCATGCACAAGTGCTTCATGATTTCCAAAGAGAGACACAACTTTTCCATCGATTCTACATGTATTCGAATGCGATTCCAGCGCAGCCGAAAGCTCTCCCGGATGTCAACCCACAGTTCGATGAGCTTTGCGAGCACTTCAATATCGCAACTAATATCTCTGGCCCTGAGAAGCTCAACGAGCTACGAAGAGTCGAATACCGTGATCTGATCGCTGTCATTCCACGTCTCAAGAATCATACTTTCCGCCCTGTCACCGATAATATTTTCATCCATTCTGGGTTCACGGAATACCATCACAGCGGGGCATTTGCGGAAGAATTCAAGAAACGCAAACTTCGCGTCTTGATCGGTGAGGTACTCAACGAGGAAACTTTGTATGCCACATACAATGCCCCCGAGCCCAATCTTGCATCCTTGGAGATGCAAGTGGCGAACTATTACTCTCATGAAACCACCAAAAGAGTGCTGAGCTCTTACAAACTGCCTGTGGGATCAGACCCAGTCGAATGGAAGACACTCTTTGGTGGCATTATCGCTGACGGCCAAGTGAGGGCGCCATCCAGGTGGTTGGTGAACTGTCTGAGCAAACACGGTGTGCCGCTTCGCGATATCTGGCGGTACCAGATTGCGTACCGTTTGTCATTTATCACAGACAAGGTAGCTCCCACGGCCTGGGGTGTTTCCCATGCCATGGACAAGCCATTCTGGAAGTGAGTTTATGGGACATATTGGCTTCCGGATGTGATGCTAACAAGCCTATTAGTTTCGCTATCTTACATGGTCCCACGCAGGCCGAAAGACCACTAATGGAAGATTGGATTCGGAATTTCGTCGCCTTCGTACAGGATGACCAAGAGTACGACTTCGGTACGAAAGCGATTGATGAAATGAAAGTTGCAACACAGCAAGGATGTATTGAGATCCAGCAGGATGCTCGCTGGGGTGAATTGGTGAAGCTTGGCGAAGTCTTCGCTGATGACCATCCATCCCAGGACGATGCTTGAGAAACTAGGAGCTAAACAACAACCTCGCAAGTCCTGGGAAATTTATCCATTCATGCTCATGTGCGGGTATATTGAAACCTTCAAGGTTCGAAGGTTGTAGATTTCAAGGTTGTAGCTAGATTGTATGTGCATTAATTGCGAGTTCATATGTTTTTGCAATGGCTGAAACGCTCTCGAGCTCGGTATATATTTCGTAGACGCCTTCCAAGGTTGCAATCCATTCATGGATCCCAAAAATCGGGATTTCAAAAAGAGCCTGAGAACACAGGGATGACAGAGGCGTAGAATTGACAACCTTCTTACCTTCTCAGACAAGAAAGCCCTGGAGCGACATGAGATTTCATCTAGTAGACATAGCGGAAGGACGTATTTTGCTTATCTGTGAGGCCAGCCCACTTGATCTCATCAATCATATCCTCATTGACAGGACCCTTGGCTTGGTCCCTGCGGCGATTTTGCCACTTGTAGTAGCCGAAAAGCACAACAGATAACACAGCCGCAGCAGCCTGTGTAGCAAGAACGGCAACTTTGGCGGGTCGATATTCTGGCGCATCGCGTGCCTGGAATGTCTGGGGACCGATAATGTTTCCAATCGAGAAAGAGCCCGCGACCAGAGCACTGGAGAATGCACGCTTTGTGTGACCGGCGCAATTTGCCATCGTCCACTGGTATAGAATTGGCAGGGTGGCTACAATTGCGTTCACCAGATAGATGCCAATCAGAACACCTGCTTTGTTGCTCTTCGGCATGAAAGACAACAGGGCTCCGCCAATAATACCAGGAATGGTACAGAAGGCATTCCATGCCCAGCGGTGAGAAGTCTTTCGAATTCCAAAGCCAACCAGCAATGTGAAGAAAATGCTGACGATTCCCGAGGGCATGTTGAGGAGAGCCGATATGGGACCAGTGAAGCCGAATCCAGCAATTAAAGTGGCCGAATAGGTTGTCACAACACCACTTGAGACAGAGATCTGATAGCAATCGCAGTCGTTAGTCTACAACAAAAGGAGCGTTCATGGAAGGGGTGGAATGTGGGATGTACATACCAAAATTGTCGTCACTGTCAGGAGCCATAGCTGGGGATCCAACACGGCCTCCAAGATCTGGCTCAGGTTCATAGTTGTACTCCATACCCCGGTCTGGTTTTCGCTTACATGTTGAAGGAGGGCAACCTTCTCATGCTCAGTCAACCAGGAGGCTTTCATTGGTGTATCCGGGATGAAGAAAAATGTCAATGATCCAACCACAGCCGTGACGAGCCCAAGAACAATGAACATAATTCTCCAGCCATCTAATGAAGCATGGTGTACGTGTTGGAAGCCGAAGGAAATAAGACCTCCCAAGATCTGGGCGACGCCAAGACCCATATACCAGACGGTAAACCGAGGGGCTTGTTCGCTGCGAGTGTAGTATTGACTGCTCAGGAGCATTAATGATGGACCAACAGTGGCCTCAAAGATACCTAGGAAAATGCGGGCAACCAACAGGCCGCGGTAATTCTGGGCACCAGCGGAGGCGGCCGCGGCGACGCCCCAAAGGAAAACATTTCCGCCGAGCCACTTAGCAGGGGGAGCCTTTTGTAAGAAATACACTGGATAGGGTGAGTTAGCGACGATGCCCAGACATGCCAGCGGCAACGGCGGTTTTGATGAGGGGAACTAACCGTTGGGAACTTCTGCAATCAAATAAGCAATGAAGAACCAAGTAGCAGTATTGGAAAAGTCATTTCCAACAAGGTTCAGATCTTTTTTGATTCCCATAACGGCCGCATACTGTATGTCATCTCAATATTAGCAGGGTTGCTTGCAGGGGTGCGAAGCCGAACGCCGAACGCCGAACGCACATTTAGCATAACCTTGTCGAGAAACTGTAAGATGTAACAGCAAAACATATATGGCATCAATCGCAAATCGATCTTCCGACGCAGGGCCCGCAGATCGACCTGTGGACCGTCCGCGCCATGCGCATGGCCCTCAAGATAAACCACAGCGTCATCCGCGCGGTCAGCTTTCGCTGGTTGTGGCTCTACTGCGGGCTGTTTCTCATCCATAGTGACACGAATTTGTACGAAATCCCAGGAATGAGAAGCGTGTGATCGAAAGAAGAGGAAAAAGAAAGGAAAGCAGGGGCACAAGTAAGGCGGACAAGGTTGACAGAGAGTGGAAATAACACTAAACAATATATTAAGATGAATGCAAATAAACCTTGACTGATAAAATTGAAACCACCGCGGCGACCGCGGCCGGGCTGAGGGTTTCACGCATTTGAAATTTAGTCAAATATTCTAAAGACGCAGCCAATAAGGGGGCCATGGCACTAAAAGCTTTTATGTAGCTAGCTGAAGATAGGGCGATGTGGAGCACAAGTCGATATTGCCATCCCAATATGACCCGGGCAATGTTCGCAAGCGGCCGGAAGAAAACAGCCAACCATTTGAGGTCCAGTCGGGACAATTTTTCAAAAGAGGAAGCTGGGGGATTGTGAAGATTTTGAATTTCAGGGACAAGGCACTTTAGATTATTGCCAAGTCATGTTGTTTCCATGCTGAATGCCATGGTTTTGCATTTTCAATCTTCGGAAGCCTCTCGCTATCTGTAAGTATGGGCTGGGTACACAATAGTCCCCCTGAGGTAGAAGCTGCATCTCAGTACCCTCTTATTCTGGGGGTATGTCTGAGTCTTACTGTGTTGATGGTGATTACGGTTTGTCTGCGGTTGTTTGTTCGAGCCCAAGTCGGACGGTTAGCGGCAGCAGACTATGTGATGGTTGTGAGCATGGTTTGTTTCTCTACTTACAGTGATCCTTGGAAAAAGCGAGAGCTAACACCAACTAGATTTTCAGCATTATCTACAGTGCTCTTTGTATTTCCCGTGAGCACTCTCTGTCCCCAGGCGAACGGAACCCGGCTTATTCTATGCACAGAGAGTCGATATGGACTTGGATTACCCCTCAAACTGCGACCCGATGCGGACTACAAAACATACTCCAAGGTACGAATGAAACGAATCCATACTATGATCAAGCCGACATGACCTGTAATCAGCTAACATGACGCGATTAGATCAATTATGCGGGACGTCCGTTCTATCAAATCGGAGTCGGAGGGTTCAAGGCTTCGCTTTGTCTAAGTTATCATCGACTGATCTCAGGAACCTCGAAACGCGTGTATCGAAATATTATTTGGACTGTCATCGCGGTCTCCAGCGCAGGCCATATCGCCGGGGCGCTCATCTTGATTTTCAATTGTACACCGGTAGGACCAATACGGGACCAACACGGCATTGTGCGCAGGGGCTAACGACGCGAAATCCTCGATTAGGTTCGACGAGGGTGGAATATGCACGTTCCTGGAACCTGCCTTCCCGTGGGAGAAACATTTTACGGCCTTGCCATATTCACTATACTTTGTGATATCGCGATCATTGTACTGCCGATTCCACTACTGCTCAGTTTGAACATCAAACCCGCCCAGAAAGCAGGTGTGGTATGCCTGTTTCTGTTGGGCCTGTTTACGACGATCTGTTCGATCCTCCGACTTACCCAGATCCAGCGCGTGGCATTTGGAGACGGAAACTCAACCATGCTGGTGCTATGGGGAACTATTGAGTTCAATGTGGGAGTGAGTGAACCAAACCTTTATTTTGCGCAGCCAAGCTTCTGACATCCCAAACTAGAACATTGTTACCTGCGCGCCCTACTTGGCGCCTTTGCTCAAGGGTTGGGTCCGAGGTCTCAACTCGAGCAGCGGAAAAACGAAGAAGTATTACATTAACAGCCAGGGCCGAAGTTATGCATTGGAAAATTGGACTAAAGATCAACGATCCCATTTACAGTCTACGGCTTCAGGTCCAGCGCAGCCGAGACGAACGCCGAGCGAAGAACTCATTCTGGCCAGCCAAGAGCCTGAGCATGGGTGCATTGAGATGACAGTGGAGTACAGTGTGTCACTCGAAGGCAGATCGACGAAGCAGAATACCTGATCCGACCAACCCATGTACATTATCTTTATTAATTTGTAATTTTTTACTTCTTCCCTGGCTAGATTATGCAGGATTTTTGCTAATATTGACTTTTCTCGTGTTGCCTTGCCGTGTGTGGACAGCGTGGCATTAAGGGAAACCTCGAGTTTGTGTGCGCTGGACGGGAAGCCTACAACATCCCCCGAGGACGTAGGTTTCCGGACGACAATCCTTTGCATCCTTCTGTTTCAGCCTGTCGACAAAATTGCCATTCGAGCCAATTGCGGAAGACCCACTCGCGGGCGGGTGCGAAGATCCGCCTTAAATTGACGCGGAATGAGTGTCTGAGACACCCTGCTCTTATTCGAAGAACTCACGCCTACTAGGACTAGCACAAGGCTGATCCACCGGAGTCCGAGATTAGTGTCGACAATAGGTAAATACAAGCCCAAAGGGGACGGGATTAGGCCAAATTAGGCGTCGACCTCGGGAACCCCTGTCACCTGTGGAATCTTATTTTGCCTTCTTTCGGGACCCCATAGCCTCCACGCCGAAGTTGAGACTGCATTCTCGTCCCCCCACTTGGTTTGAAATGAAGAGACCCAGATGGGATGTGGCATGATTGTGTGTCACTACATCCTCGTATGACTGGTTGACACAGGTGCTCCAGTCCAACGCCTGCAATCAGAAGCGCTCCATTACATGCCAGACACGCGCTGTAATTCCACGGTGCCTCCGACATCATGACTGAGCCTATCCTTATCATCGGTGCCGGTGTGAGTGGTCTCGTCTTAGCACAGTACCTTCAAAGCCATGATATTCCTTTCAAGATCTTCGACCGGGACTCCGCCGTTGATGCACGGAGTGGTGGGTGGGGGTTGACTCTGCACTGGTCACTTCCTGCGCTCCGCGAGCTGCTACCAAAACACCTCGTCGATCGTTTCCCCGAAACTTTCGTCAACAAAGAAGCATCGGCTCGGGGTGACACCGGCCGCTTTCAATTCTTCGACCTCAAGTCCGGAAATGCGCTGTACGATATCCCTGCCGCCGAGCGCATTCGAGTCAGTCGAGTACGACTTCGTGATCTCTTGACCACCGACGTGGATGTCCAGGTACGTTTGGAATTCCTTCGGTCTTGGCCACCGACAGCCGTCGTTGAATCCTCATCTTTTCGTATCGAAACTCATGCTGTGACAACAGTGGGGTAAAACACTCCAAAATATCGAATCGTCCGCCGACACAATCACTGCGCAATTTGAGGATGGAACCGCTCACACTGGCCGACTACTGGTTGCATGCGATGGATCAAGATCGCGGACCCGGGAGATCCTCTACCCAGACATACAAATGAATCAATTACCCGTCCAGCTTATCGGGGCGTCAACATTGTACACCGCGGAAGAGATGGGCGGCGCTGAATCAATCGACCCGTTCATCTTCCAGGGTTCACATCCCGATTCCAACGTGTTCCTGTTCTTCAGCTGTACGTTACCAAAGTATTGCGTGGGTCGCTCAACACGCTAACATCTTGCAGTCCTCGATACACCTAACAACTTTGAGAATAGTAGCCAAGATCGATACCACTGTCAAATCATTGTCTCCTGGGCAGACTCGCAGGGTATCGCCGTCCCCGAGGCTAACGCGGAACGTATTGCCCTGATCAAGAACTTGACCGAAAATTGGTCGGAGCCATTCAGATCTCTTGTGCAAAAGCTCCCCGATGACGTGGAGGCGCGCTCCATTCGCATAGAGGATTGGATGTTCCAGTTGGGAAGGGAGCACGCTCACCCCCGAGCGGTGCTAATTGGCGACTCGGCGCACACCATGACCATGTGTGAGTTGTGTCAATCTGAATCACCCAAGAGAGGGTGATGGTGTTGACTCTATTCCAGTCCGCGGCGAAGGCGCCAACAACGCAATTGTCGATGTTCTCGATCTCGTGAAGCGATTGAATCTGCAAGACGCTGGGTACGCAAACAGAATTCCTCAATTTCGAAAGACACTTAAGCTAACTACTGTGGTTGGATATGCAGGGCTCTTGATTCGGTCGCATTATCGGCATCCATTCCCGCCTACGAAAACGATGTCTTCACACGCGCAGAGCCTAGCTTCTTGAACTCCCGACAGGCATGTCTGGATGCTCATGACTTCTCCAAGATTGAGGGCAGTCCTTTGGTAGGATTACGAAACTTGAAGTAATCGAGTGAACCGCACAACCATTACCGGGATTACCTGAGTGTTCCCGACCGGTTCCAATTGAGGCCATGAAAATGCCGGTGGATACCGAGGGTCCTTGATCAGGCCGATCACTAGAATATTGCTCCAATGTGTCAATATAGAGCCTAGGTTGTATGGTTGGGCTTAAAACAAGCCTCGTTGCTCTTCCGCATTGAATCGTTGGCTAAAGATTAAGTGAGGCGCCCATTAACCGGGTTCATATCAGAGCTTTAGGGCAAGGGAATACCATCACAACCAGGTTGGCATTGTCGATGGGAGAGCAGAGGTGACGGAGGATGAAAGCTGATGATTGGCGGATAAAGGCGGATAGGAAAAAGTAAAGTCCGGTAATGGTCATTCACACAAAATACAACCGTGGCCACACAGACTTCATGCTGGAAGGCGGAAGAAAGAGGGCCCGGTATGCGTATTACCAGTATCGAACATCGCCTCAGAACTCGACCAGATCGGGGCTTTGATCAGAGCCGGTCGATGTGTAATGGCTCCCCCGGGATTGGATCACCTATTGTTCACATCTGGAAACTTTTCAGATAAGCTGTACAACTTCACCAAATCGAGGACTTGGTCGTAACACGGGTGGGCAATGAGTGGCCCCTCTGATAAACCGACCTCTTTTCGCGTGTCGCAACGTCAGCCACAGGCGTGCCGAGGTAAATACCGAGCATCTCGCGCCTCCCAAGTTCAAAAGGGGACTGACAGGACGCAGAGTGCACAAAACGAAAGCGGAAATGTGATAAGCAAGATCCCTGCTCCAGATGTAAACGACTCAATTTGAAATGCTCAATAGAAGTCGTCCACTTGAGGCGCAATACGGTGCAGCATGGACCTGAGATCGAGTTCTTGAACACTTTATTGGTAGATTTGGACTCATTACCCTCAGATCAAACAACTCACCTGGTGCAAAAAATCAAGAATCGCGTCTTCCGGTTGGAGACTGGTCAAGACCCCGCAGAGCCGGAGGTATTCACCACTGCCACGGCACAGCGAGCAAGCCCAAATGAAGATGTTCCACCCGAGAAACATCCTCTTGTTACCGCGGAAAGTTCATCGCATCACAATGACTCCTCACTCGTCACGGCAATCGAGCATCTTGCCTGGGGCCGTAACTCCGCTGGATGTTTCCCACACAGGACATGCAAGTGTCCCTATCGCAAAGATGGAATGCGATACCTCACTACCGCCAGCCTTCTCCCAGCGGGGGATTTTGGGCCGGAGGCGAGACCGATTTTCCCAAGTCCGAGAGATGCTCAAAAGTTGGTCAATTTTCACATATCCCACCTGGCCTGGCATCACAATTGCATCCACAGCCCAACATTTCTCGAACAGTGTGAAAGATTCTGGGAAAATGGGGAATTCGACGATCCATTATGGCAAGCTGTGTATTTCTCTGTTTTGAGCTCAACTGTGAGTTCGATCCAGGATAGCGCAAAGGCAAGAGAGCTGGTCGATGTCGACCTGAACACGGTGCAGTCCGCGCAACAGCTTTTCTCATCCATGACCCAAATCCTTTACCAGTCGAATTTCCTGGCCAACCTGTCCCTCTACTCCGTTCAAGCGATTGTCATTTCCACTGAAGTTGCCCACAATCTTGGCCTCAGTCAGCTCAATGCAACCCTTTTCAACGCGGGCGTTCGTATAGCTGAGTGTTTGGGCATTCACAAAATCCAGGATTGCTCATCGAAGCCCCCTCGAAGCAAGGAAGAATGGGATGACAAAGTGGAGCGAGAAGTAGGCAAACGGGTTTGGTGCCAAATGGTCATTCAAGACCATTTTGCCATCCCATTCACAGATTCCTACAGCATTTCTCCCATGCATTTCTCCACTGGCCGTCCAATGAATGCGGATGACCACGATATGAGAGACATGCCGATCAGCCACCCTACCGTCAGCACATACATTCGCGTGCTGGTAAATTTGGCAGAACTGATGCCTGGACTAGTGGATGGCTTTGGTCCGATGAAAGCGAGGAGGCCAATGCGACAACAGTACGAACATATCCTCCACATCGATCAAAAGATGAGAACTGTCGTGAAAAACATCCCATCTTTTCTACTGCGCCCAGACAAGGCCAAAGAAGAACAGATCAAATGGCTTGGCATTGCCCGGCGGAGTCTCGCGATCACTGCCGCCGAAAAAATCATCATGATTCATCGCCCTTTCCTTTTCCGATCCTTCCATGACCAGACATATCAATATACAAGGCGGACATGTGTTGCAGCCGCTATGACCATCTTGCGAGAGCACGAAATGATTGTCAAAGAGGAGGATATCTCTATCTGGACGCATACTGCCTTCGCAATCACCGCTGCCGTGATAATGTGCTTCGAAGTAAACGCAACGGCCGAGAATCAGATTGACATCGCTCAAGGATACAGGGAAGCAATCCATGCAGCGCGCGCCCGGCTTGCGGCCCGCAAAAACGATGTTCTTGCGCAACGCGGAGTTGCTCTTATTGATGCGATCTTCACCGTGGATCCGTTCTCCGGAAGCTCAGGTCACCGCCATAAGTCTGTCGACTTCGGCCAAATCCTTGCCAAATTCTCGAGTTTTACCCGACTCAATCTGTCGCCTGATACTCCAGAGACATCTGCTAGCAGGTTCTCTGATATAGATTCTGAGGATGTCATCGGCGCCCATTTCGACCAGATGCAGCCTGCTTGGGACACTGCAGAGGACATCGATTTCGACGCTTGGTTCAGTGGGACGTTCCACTCCCTGCAAGACCCGCTTTGATTTCCGACATAGTGCGCTGGCGGTTAAGCCAGGAAGTATGCTTGGGGCACTCGCCCGTCCGATGCTCTATGTTTCAACCCAGGCTGCCAGACGCTGCCCTCCATACATTGGTGGCTGGGTCTTTGCCAGGAGACCCCCCTTTGATGCCTAACATGTTTGGTTTCCATCACTCTAGCACCGAAATCTGTCTCCCTTGTTGAATCTGATATTTCGTTATCGATTGAGGCAGTGCAGAGCGTGTAATTGGCAAATGCCTCTTTGACGTTCACCGGGTGGTCGATCGAGATGACATGTCGAACTTCAGATTGACCCTTGCCAAGTCTGACTAGTCGATTTTCCCTACCATGTGGCCATCATGAAGAGAAGTACCATATTTCGACTGGATCCCCTCACAACAAATATCCCCAATACTTGTTGAACAGTGACGTTATATCGAATGCCATGTGGGAGAGAGAGAGCCATGGAGAGGAGTGGACCCGTCCAAAGAGATCAGCCAATAAAATCCACCCATGAGGTCAAATTAACATGATTACTAAATTGAGACCCAGGGCCCTGGGGATTTGGAAACAAATAGATTGATCTTGATCACGGCGTTCGCATGGTGCTAAGGTTAGACAATTTAAAAGCTTATATTTGCAGATGTCCAGACTCACAGCCCTTGGGAGGTAAATGCGTTTTCAATCCCAAATTTGAGCCGAAACGTCCGCGGGGTTTACCCGACGCCAAGGAATGCATACCTCCGAGGACAAACGGCGAAGAAGTTCCCCTCGTAGTCGAGAAAGAAGCAGGAAAACAAAACATGGCAGCTCAAGTCCAGTCTTCTGTTTCAAAAATCGGAAAATTTCCGAGATCAAAACGTGACCGGCGATTTCTGGAGTAGAAATGAGCTTATATGGGCCAACAAACGCGCAATTGAGGCGGTGATGTCGTGATGGATCCACCCGCTTAAACCAAACCACCCAGTGCTGTCCGTCATTGTGGCCAGCAACGAATGAGCGACTGAATATTTGCGTTATCTGAGTCGTTCAGCATGCATTTGCCATGTAAATTAAACCCGAGTGCCTGTCAGAACATGGGGCTTCCTACTGCGGCCACTATCCGCACATACACTAACTCAACAATGACCCGTACCTTAAGTTTACCCCCACTCATTCTATAGAACTTTCCTGCTTAGAATGGTGGGCCCCATTTATTGTGCAATTCTCCACATGGACCGTGCCGAAGATGTCTGGGATGAGCTTTTATAAATCTCTGTCCCTTTCCAGGCGACCCATTCGTCTCTAATACATTTGGCAATCATGGCTTTACATAAGGAAGCAGACCAAAGTGTGTCACCTTCAGTCTCTTCGGAAGACTCGAAGCAGGCCGATGAGAATTATGACTTTTACAAGCGGCACCAAGGCCTCGAATACACGCCAGAGGAGGCCAAAAAGGTCCTGCGCAAGATCGACGTTGTACTGATTCCGTTACTGTTTCTCATCTACATGCTCCAGGTAATCATTTGAAAGCCGTGGTCCGGAAGATGATCCTGTTATTGACTTCTGGCAGTACTTGGACAAAAACAGTATAAACTTTGCATCCGTTTATGGCCTGAAAACAGGAACGCACCTGAAAGGGCAACAATATTCATGGCTGAGTGGGTAGTACCCTTGGACTTTCCAAGCCGACACCTACTAATGGAAACAGGTTCCATATTCTATTTCGGATATCTGATCGCGCAATATCCAGCTGGACTGGCATTGCAAAAGTTCCCAGTTGGCAAATATATGGCAGTCACTACATTAAGTATGCGCCTCCAAAGATCCAACGAATCCTGGAAACATGCTAATGGAAACAGTATGGGGCGGTCTTTTGATGACTACCCCCGCTTGCCACAACTTCGCCGGTATCGCGATTAACCGTTTCCTTCTTGGGGTCGTTGAGGCGGTCGTCACGCCAGGATTCGTCCTCATGATGGGCATGTGGTACACAACCGAGGAACAACCCTTGCGACTGGAGGCATGGTACTGTACCAATGGAATTGCGACGATGTTCGGAGGGTGAGTGCAAAATCACGTCTTCATCTACTATACCCATACTGAACCAACACGATGCAGTTTGATTGGATATGCCGTTGGCCACATCACAACAGGCCTACCGCGATGGATGTATGTCTTCTTGATCTTTGGAGCTTTCTCGGTCGCAGTTGGAATCGCCGCTCTGATCTTCCTCCCTGATCTTCCTTCCACTGCCAAATTCCTCAATGAGCGCGAGCGGGCTATTGCCGTTGAGCGTGTGGCCATCAACCGACAAGGTGTGAAAAGCAGCCAGTTCAAATGGTATCAAGTTAGACAGGCTGCGGTTGATCCCAAGACCTGGCTCTTGTTCTTCATGGCTGTTGGAGCGCAAGTCCCCAATTCCGCACTCACCAGTGTATGTTTCTCTGTTCAACTTCCTGTTGGTACATGAAGCTGATGATCAAAAGTTTACCTCCATTATCGTTGGAACCTTCGGATTTGATACTTTGGGAACACAGTATCTCCAGATTCCTGGTGGCGCAGTCCAGTTCATTACCCTACTTCTTGGTGGCTGGATAGCAACCAAATTCGATGGCAAGTTCCATTCACGATTTGCCTGCATGATATTCGCCTGCTGTGTTTGCATCATTGGCGCAGGTCTTCTGGTGGGACTTCCTGATGAGAATAAGTGGGGACGCTTGGTTGCACTCTGGCTTTGTTATTTCCAGGGACTGGGCTTCAGTATGACTTTGATTATTGTCAGTTCAAATATTGCGGGATACACAAAGAAGCAGGTAACCGGTGCTCTTTTGTTCACTGGCTACTGTGTTGGCAACATCATTGGACCTCAGACTTTCAAGGACAGCGAGGCTCCCGGATATCACAGTGCCTACATTGCGTATGTTGTTTCCCGCAAATCTCTGGCCGAGATTCACACCACTGACACCTTTGATAGGATGCTCGTTGGGTACGTGGTCAAACTGCTTTGTATCGTCGCATTATACGCATACATGTTCCTCGAGAACAAGCGCCGAGACCGTCAGGCTATCGAGGGGCAGGAGGTCGAGACAGACGGCGTGGAAAATGGAATGCTGGTAGGTTTCTGTCCTCTCGCATGTCAACGCCCACTAATATATTTCCAGGACAAAACTGAAATCGAGAACAAGGGCTTCAGATATGTTCTCTAGCGCGTACCTTTGCCGACTATTATCTGATCCCTAGTCAAATCCATTCATGGATATAATTTCCACTTTTGTAATTTTCAGAGAGCAAAAGGAAATTCGTAGTATCGCAAAAGTAAGACCGGGAGACACGGACGAAGGCAGGAGTACGGTGCCGGATGTGGAATAGGAAGGCTGTAGCAAGAGAAGTTGTATGCAAATTTGCATGCGGCGTCCGGGGTTCAGTAATTGCTCGAAAGGACTTTGCAACCCTTACTCAAATAGTGACGCCTAGATGGATCCATCCGGCGCTTCCCATGCCACGGTGTTGGCATCCACTTCGGCGGGAGAATCATTAGCAATGCTCTTTCGGTGATCCAACTCCTCCCATATCTCTCTGTAATTTGTGAACCAGGGCTTGGAAGACCACACGCTTCTCGCTCCGATGGTGCGCGTGCGGGTTTAAGAGCCGACTCACGACCCGGGGGAACCTAGAGGAGCCACGATGGCTTGAGCGTCACACTGTCAGCATTATTGTTTCTGAAGAAGTGTCAGGGTTCTTTTGGCCCGCGTGGGTGTTGCAGAGTGCAAGGACTTCAAGGGTGCTTTATTCAGGCACCCCGGGGCCGCTTCGATGAGTGGGATGAGGAAAGGCATCGTACCGGACTATGTCATGGCATTCATCTTCATCTGCTGAGTGTAAAGCGAGACAGGGGGCGACCTCGGAAGTAGTAAGGTGTGTTTGAACACATAGCGCTTGGTGAGTTGCGGCATGAGTCTAATATCTCAAACCCTGCCGCGGGCGTCAGGAGTTGGTCCTGAGTGTTGAGGTTTATGCCAACGAGAACTTGGAACGTTCTATATCTACGAGTGGAGAATGGAATACGATCGCATGATATTATTGATACTATCTTCTCATTACTTCTTGGATGCTTCACTAAGCTTCTCTGGCATGTCGTTGTCTGTCGTGTCAAATTGTAACATTAGGGACGCCCCATTCGGGAGCAATTTACATGATGCTTTCCTTTCAAACTGGCTCATCATAGACTTGGCTCGTCAACGTATTCTGTGCTTGATCAAACTGAGAGAGTGGAGATGGGTGTAGTGGTGCTGTTAGCGGCGATTAATCGTGGGAGATGGCGGGAGCTGCGGGACTCTGAACTGGAGGGGATTGAGCGGGGGGAATGCTCTGTGCCTTCTTTGCCTTGAGCAATGGCACCTTGGTGATGGCGTCACGAACTTTCTTGTGCACGCTGGAACCTGAGCTGCTTCGGCGGAAAGGACTCCTCAAACAATCCCAAAACGTGGTCTTGCTCGCATCAAGGTGGAGAGGGCTGCTGTGGATTCTTGCAACGTTTTTATCGGGATGTCTGGCTTCGTAGGTGCATCTTTCCCAGTTGAATCGCTGAGTGTCCCACATACCACGCTGGTGGAATGGAATATGGACTTGAGGGCCCCCCCTCTTGCCGACCAAGCCGTCGGCTGAGTTGGGTGGGAGGGGCTTGCGGCGAATGGTTCGGTACTGTCGAACAGAGTGCATTTCCACCTGAGTCATCTTGACTCGTTTGCCTTGTGGTGTGTCCTGCAAGTAGCGTTTGTAGAAAGGCAAGTCATGACTTGATCCAATGACCCAGATTGGTTCACGTCGCAGCTTAAGGCTGCCGATAGGTCGGGGCTTGCAAAAACCACCACCTTCCCCTTTGATTCCGGAGGCAGACTTTCCCGGAACGGAAATGAGTCCAAGAGGGGTATTGCCAATGAGTTGGGTATCGATGCCGACGTGGTTGAGCTGAAGAGAGGCAATAGACTGGGAGTTGATACTCTCAATGGATTTGTTTGCGGCAGGAATGCCCTTGGCGCCCGCGGTGCAGGCCAAAGCCAAAGGAGGCTCCATGTCGATGGGGTTGAGGACCTTAGCTTTGGCACCCTCTGTGGACTCATCAGTAATAGAAACGCGTCCGGTGCCATGCTTGTCGGTTGATGGGGCCTTACTGTCGATACGACTAGGCCAGAGAGGATTGAGAAGTTGGGTTTTGGCGTTCTCAGTGGGCTCGTTTGGGATTGCGATGCCTTCTGCGCCAAGGGTAGAGGCCAAAACAGAAGGAGCCTCACTGTTGATAGTGTTGAGGTGGTCGGGTTTGGCACTTTCAATTGGGTCTTTGGAGTTTGAAATATCTCCGACGCCGGTGCTGTAGGTCAGGTTGGCTTGAGCACTCTCAGTCCGCTCGTTGGGGGCTGAAGGGTGTTCGACGCCGACGCCGTCAGTCAAAGGAGCCTCTTTATCGATGGTATTGATACACTCGTTCTGAACACTTTCAGTGGACCCGTTGGGGGTTGAAAAGAGTTCAATCCCGAGGCTGTGGATAGCCTTGAGGTGCTCGAATTCGGCACACTCGGTGATCTCGGAGGAGGCTGAAACATCTTCGATACCGATGCTGTCAGTCAAAGGAGCCTTACTGGCTACATTGTTGATGTGCACGAGTTTGGCACACTCAGTTACCTCCCTGTGACTGGAAACATCCTCGACCCGGAGGCCGATGGTCCCCTCGGTTTCGACGCGCTCGGGGTTCTCAATCAGGGCCCAAAAGTCTTCGATGGCAGAGCCATCGATAGCGTCGAGGTGCTCGGGCCTGGCACACTTGGTTGGCTCGTTGAAGGATGGAACCTCATTGACAGCGAGGCTGTCGATAGCGTTGATGCACTCATTGTGGACACTGTCCGTCGACTCGTTTGGAGTTGAGAAGACTTCGACTCCGGGGCTGTCGATGGTGCTGAAGTGCTCGAATTTGTTACTCTCGGTGGATTTGCTTAGAATCGAGATACATTTGACACTAGGGGTAAAGTCTAGTGGAATCTTGTTGTCGACAGGGTCGAGCTGAATGGGGCCGAGCTGAACACGGTTGAGCCGACGAGTGTCAATTCGCTTGGGCCGGGTGCTGTCAGCAGCTTTCGCTGGGAGTGAAGCAAGTTCAACATCGGGGGTGTTAGTCAATGAAGACTCGGTGTCGACAGGGTTGAGGTGAAGAGGGTTGAGGTGAAGAGGGTTGAGGTGAAGAGGGTTGAGGTGAAGAGGGTTGAGGTGAAGAGGGTTGAGGTGAAGAGGGTTGAGGTGAAGAGGGTTGAGGTGAAGAGGGTTGAGGTGAAGAGGGTTGAGGTGAAGAGGGTTGAGGTGAAGAGGGTTGAGGTGCTCGATCTTGGCACTTTCGTCGTGGCTCTTTGCGGTTGAAATATGGCCGCTTTCGGGGGTGTAAGTCAATGGAACCTCGCTGTCGACAGGGTTGAGGCGAAGCGGGTTGATATGGTTTGGATACACACGCTTGGTGGGTTTCTTTGGGCTCGAAGAACTTTCGAAGACGGGGTTGAAGTTCAAAGGAAGACCGGTGTCAAAAGGGTTGGGGACATGAGGGTTGATGGGCTGGGCTTTGATATTCCCGGTGCAGCTTTCGATGGAGGTGATGATTTCGATTCTCAGAGGAACAAAGGGACAAGGCTCGCTATGGCGTCTCAAGAACTGAGTGCAGAACTTGCTGTTGACATGCTTGAGCAAGCCAAGGAAGGACAAGCCCAGTGCACCATTCATGATGCAGACCTGCAGCTAGTGTATTGTTAGCACCTATTGTGATACACGAATACTATAGGCGATGAGACGCGTACCCGAAGCTGTGAATAGAAACAATGATTTGACGGTTGGTATTGGGGACAATGATCAATTGTCACAGGCTGAGATGGAGAGATCGTTAGCGTTGGATGAATCGAAGACAACCTGAGCATCTATCGTACCTATTCGTCAAATGGTGCGTAGAATCACCGTATTGATGACACTGATGAATCAGGAAGAGGATGGCAGGATGAGATATTGAATGGATAGATGAATAGGAAGAAGAGTTGGAGGATGAATAGAGGGAAGAAGAGGGGTGGAAGAAGAGAAAGAGAAGAAGTGAAGGAAGAGTGAGGGAGGAGAATAGACCAGTGCAACCACCAACGCAAAGGAAGCGTGAAACGGTATGGACAGAAAGCCAAAGACGTGAATTCAATATCGTAAGGATCAAGTCAAGGTGTTGCAACTGGACCATTATGGCCTTTCGTCTACAAGCCAAGGTGCCTCTCTAGTGATGACTAGAAGGTATAGATCTCAACCACTGTCCTGTCAAGGCAAGCCATACCCACCAAACCTCGTTGATTGATGCTAATCGTCTGTCTTTGCTTGTGCATCTCTACCATTGTATGCATAGATACTATGTTCGGCCATGTCCCTGCCTCCTTGAACTGCCTAGTTAGACTCCGGTTGGTCGAGGGTCTTAGTCCGTCAACGTTGTAAGCAGTAGGGCCCTACTTGATATTTGCCACGTTTCTATTGATTTTGGAGCAGCCCTTTGGCACAGCTCAGGTTAAATACTTGAGGCATGGGCCACAGAGATTTAATGCAAGGGTGTCCAGCTCTGAGCATACAACTCATCAAGTATAGCCTTGAGTTCTGTATTCACTTGGGAGATCCATATGGCATTTAGTTCCGGGGGCAACTTTACGAAGTTGATATAAGGGGTGCGGGTGTCCACGCGGGATGGTTCCAAGGCTTAGACCCATTGGAACCTTGGAAGGGGCCCCGGGGGCTTCGGGCATTTAGTGTAGTCCCAATGTACTATTCGACAAAATACTGATATGAGCCCACTAGCCTAAAACCTGGACTCGATAGAACCTTGGATAAATCTCGTTTCATTCATGAACATGGCCCAAATTAGCCGCTCCCTTGTCGCAATATTATGACATCGAAAATTACCAAAAGACAGAAGGGGCGTATCAATGCCGCAAATCAACAGGCAAATCGAGCAGAAGCAAACACGCAGGCTACTTCTGCTCTAAACCGTGTATGCGTACACCACCTTTCCCATAATGCGCATCACAGCCTTGAGAACACGCTTTGTTTTCGAAGGGCGGCGGAAGACTGGAGGAGGGAAAGAAACAACTTCGTGGTGTCCATCCTTAGAAACAGTCGTGGCTTGAGAAAGAGGGATGGTTGTACGGGGCTTCCAAGGCCGTTTCTTTGGCGTGGTAGAAGACGTCAAAGTTTTCCGGGGGCTTTCGACAGGCGCAGTGGTCTCACACTGGCTGGAGTCGGATGGTTTACGGGCCCGAGTATGGGCATCAGTCAGTTCCACAGGCTTGGAAGAAGGCGTTACTGCCGCCTGGGGAGTTTCGACAGGCACAGTGGCCTCACACTTTCCGGGGTCGGATGGTTTGCGCGCCTGGGTGTGGGCACCAGACAATTCTACAGGCTTGGAAGAAGGCGTGAATGCTGTCGGCACAGTGGTCTCACACTTGCTGGAGTCGGATAGTTCGTCAGTCAATTCGACGGGGTTGGTAGGTGGCGCGGATTTCGCCTGGGGAGTTTCGACAGGCACAGTCACAGTGGCCCCACACTTTCCGGGGTCGGATGGTTTGCGCGCCTGGGTATGGGCATCAGTCAACTCCACCGGCTTGGAAGAAGGCGTGAATGCCGCCTGGGGAGTTTCGACAGACACAGCGGTCTCACACTTGCTGGAGTCGGATAATTTGCGCGCCCGGGCATGAGCATCGGTCAATCCCGTGGGCTTGATGATATCGAACAGACTTGGTGATATCGAGTTGCTTAGCGGGCTTCTGTTTCCAGGGAGTTCCAGGGGCGTGGGCATCTCACATTCCGTCAATGATGATGACTTTGGCTGTCCGTCGTTCCTTTGAGGTAGCTCCACAGTCGGAATTGTCTCACATTGGCTCAGGGGCGACAGTCTTGGCTCCCATGTCCTGCGGCGTGGTGGTCCACGGCATCTTTCAGCCTCTTCGAAAGCCTCTAGCCGCTGGTTTTCCCAGTGAGGAACGGGGCGTATGAGACTTGCGACATGAAAGCCGTTCCCGACAACTGCATCGCTGTCTTGATAGGCGGCCAAAGATCCAGGGTCGTATGCGGTATCTTCTTCGGTTTCTCTGGTGTCATCCATCCAGAGTCCATGCGGGGAGTAAAACTTGAATACCCGCCCTTCAGAAGCTTTGATCAGCTGCGACCCTCTGAGCTGGAAAAGTCTGTGGCCGATTCCATCCAAGTACAAGACAACCGGATCTACCAGTGGAAGCGCGTTGTCGGTTATCGCTTGGATCCGGTATTTGCTTGATCCCCGTGGGGCCTTTGGATCAGAGAGAATGATCGCCAGGGATTCTGAGGGCTTTGTTGCACTGTAGTGCGAGACAGGGTATCCGACCCAGCTGAAATGGTGTATGATTTCCTTTGTTGTCAGAGACTTCTCTCTTTCCGCGTATAGCTCATCATAACACTGTTGAAGGAAGGCGAGGGGTCCTTCGTCCGTCTCGTTGTCGTTTTTGTCCCCAGAAGGAACCTCGTCATCCCTGGAGTCTAAAGGCGAATTAGGCTCCCTGCTGTTCCGTTCTGAAAGGCTGCAGTCGCCCTCTTCGCCTTCCTCGAATACTGTAGGAAGAATCGATCGTTCGAATTGTGGACCGATTAGCTCGCTCCGAGTGAGATCAACCTGTGAAGTACAGGGATGCGTGCGGTAGAGCTGGCAATCCAGGCTCTCTGTGGGGTTGTCGGAGCAATCTCCCCTCTCGAGAGAGTCCTCGACATCATCTGCCCAGTTGAAACGAGATGGGCTCAAGTCTGTGAAGACTTCTTTCTTCACAGTTTGGTCAATGGGCTTTTCAAGGCCCGCCGTATCCTTGCTACCCGAATCTCCCCTCTCGAGGGAGTCCTCCACATCATCTGCCCAGTCAAACTGACAAGGAGTGAAGTCCTCATACCACGGGATCTGAAGATGGTTAGCTTCCTGTGCGCTTTGAGCATGTTGAAATGTAGTATCCATGGGGTCTTGAGGGCATACCTTGCTTGAGGAAGTCATCTTGCTGATTGAGACGCGTCTTTGGGGATGTGTAGTTGTCAGGTTTGGAGATGGCGACTACTGTTGATGAAGGATAGTTCTGAGTGTTATGTTTACGGTTTGGTTCATGTTTACTTCGTAGCCCTGCTCAGTCGCTCCTTCCCTGTGATCACTGAAATACACGTAGATGGGATGAATGGAGAGCACGAGTTCCAAGATTTGCAGACCTTCGGTGGCCTCTCAATGGATGCTACTCACTCTTTATATATGCCATCAAAGCTCTTCGTGACATCTCCTTGATAGCTCAAGTCTTTTACCAAGTCAAGATGAACAATAATTTTGATAATGCCTTTGTCAAGCGCGCCAGAAACAAAGAGACCGAGCGTCTTCAAGGGAATATGGCACCTGGGCAGTGAGAACGCTCTTTGTTTCATCTGGACTTTCTACCGTGATTGTTTCCAAATTTGGCCATGAAAGGGTACTTTGGCTTTGTGATTCAATGGCTACAACATCAGGAAGACTCACAGCCTGAAGAGAGACGACATATGTATAATGTGAGCACTTTAGGCTTGTTATTTCTGTGAAACAACTACCTGGAGCCGAGGCACGATTTTTGTAAACATCTCATCCATGGATGTCCCTGGTAGATCTTTAGGGCTATATCTCGGGCCAACGCTTAACTCAAAATGACCAAGTGATCTGCATCTCCCGAAGAAGACGCCGGACATTCGAAAGACCGGCACATCGGCCTTTGTTCCGCCGGAGCGACGCCGATGCTTACATAAGGTATGACGCCGAATCCCCGCACTCGCTCGTGATAGTCTTCGGTCTCTTTTGTTTTTTGCACTGGTTTGCTCCTGAAAACGAAGAGTAATCGATCCATGAACAGTCTGCGAGCTTGCTTTAGATCAATTGGACACCTCCGACTCTCATCTCCCTCGACGACTCCAAGTCTCTCCGCTTACCCCACCCCCTTCGCTTCAACAATCAACCGAGCTTCTATTCAGCGCACTATGGCTTCCGCAATGGCAAAGCGCCTTGAAGGCAAGACCGTCGTCGTCACCGGTGCCTCTTCCGGAATTGGCAAGAGCACCGCTCAGGAATTTGCCCGTTCATCGCCCAAGAACCTCAAGCTCATTCTGACCGCGCGCCGCATCGACACATTGAAAGAGGTTGCCGCAGAGATCAAGCAGGAAGTTGGTGACGGTGTCCAGGTGCTTCCTGTGAAGCTCGATGTCAGCAACCCGGAGGAGATCAACAACTTCGTTTCCTCGCTGCCGGAGGAGTTCAAGGAGATTGACGTCCTTGTCAACAATGCGTCAGTCACATCCTTCGGACGAAATGATCATTCTTCCATCTGATACTGACAACCCATACAGTGGCCTAGTCAAGGGTGTTGCACAGGCACCTGAAATCGCTACAGAGGACCTTAAGGTCATGTTTGATACCAATGTCACCGGCCTTATCAACATGACACAGGCAATCCTGCCCATTTTCAAGAAGCGCTCTGAAGGTGGCCGTGGTGATATCATTAACATTGGTTCCATTGCTGGCCGCGAGCCTTACCCCGGTGGTAGCATTTACTGTGCTACCAAGGCAGCGGTCCACTCCTTCACCGATGCGCTGCGCAAGGAGCTCATTGCCACCCGAATCCGTGTCATTGAGATTGACCCCGGTCAGGTTGAGACGGTATGCTTCCACGATCCGTCCAAGTTATTATAACTTTCCATCTAACACAATGCTTGCCAGGAGTTCTCCGTCGTCCGATTCTACGGAGATAAGTCTAAGGCCGATGCCGTCTACAAGTGAGCTCCACCACCCGAAGGTGACAAATGCAGATCGGCTAATTGATTACAGGGGTGTTGAGCCATTGACTGGTGATGATATCGCCGAGGTGGTTGTTTTCGCCGCCAGCCGTCGCGAGAATGTCGTTATCGCCGACACCTTGATCTTCCCTAGCCACCAGGTAAGCTCAAGCTTTCCCGGCCTCGTTATGAACTTCATGCTGACTTCTCATAGGCCGGTGCTGGTACCATGCACCGCAAGTCCTAAACGACAATCGAATAATACAAACTTAGAAGGTCTAGCTAGCATTTGTTGCACATATCCTCAATGTCGAATTGGTGGTGTCAACCCAGGTATATAATTCATCGCTAACAATAGATCGGCGAAGATACAGACGTGCTTAAATTTCAAAAGTTGCCGACTGTGGCATACATGATATCATATAGGCAGTATTATAGTAGTAAGAAAGGCTGAAGGGCATATTCAAAGGCGATGGAACTATCAGAGAGCAGCCAGAGCCAAAGCAGCAGCAACACCGCCAGCGGCCCAGCGAGCATTTCCAGTCACCATAGGCATAGCGGCATTGCCACTCTCAGTCTGGCTGGTAGCAGCAGCGCTGCTGCCACTGGAAGAGGCGTCAGTGCTGGTACCAATGGCGGTAGAAGAAGAAGCGGAAGTAGTCAGGGTGGATCCGCTGGTCGAGGCGGCAGTAGAGGCCGAAACCGAGGCACCGGTGGTAGCGGAAGCGGCGGCGGCTCCGGTTCCAGTGATCGTGACAGGCATCATTGCGCCGGGAATTTCGGTCAAGGGGACAGCGGTTTGGAACGCAGTCGTAAGGCCGCTCTCGTTCATGCTCACGGAGCAGCTGGCGGACTCGGTATCATATTCGCATTTCTCTGAGATTGTGCTGTGATAGGCAGTGATCAGCCATTGTGGGGGAACCGATGATCGCCTCGCAGGGCTGGACTTACACTGAATGGGCACCGTATCCAACCTCAACAGTTGAGTGACCCTGCGCAACGGTGACACCGCCATCTGGGACACCACAGTCATCGGAGTCAGTGCCGCTAGGGCAGTTGAGAAGATAGGTAGTCATGGATCCGCTCTGCAAGGAATTAGTTTGTTTCCCTGTATTGCAAGGGCAATTCTGCACATACGGAGCCGATGACCTTTCCGACAAGGTCTTGGGAGTCGAATCCAGGCAGGAAGAGAGTGACAGTGTCAGCGGCGACGGCAGCGGTTGCGCCGGCAAGAACGAGAGATTGAATACGCATGTTGAATAATTGAATTAACGAAAGTATTGAAGTCGAACGAGTGACAGACGCAAACACTAGGGTGAGGAAAAGTTTAGAAGTATATAGTCCGTGGGGCCTCTATCACAATTTAACTGAAGGTCCTTGAAGACTACTGGTGAGACTGCAGAAGGGAAAGCTCACGGCCTAAAGCGATTTGGGATAATGGACCTGCAGCGAAGAACCCCAATTGGCCCAAGAATACCCCCAAGATGACTTGAGCATGATTTTCTCTAACCCGTTAAAGCTTAGCCCGCGTACTAGTGAGGCAAAAGTAAGATGACCATACCCTATCGGGCAATTTTGCCCCTTAGTGGCTGACAGCAAAACAGGACCCAGACGCCTCTAGTAGTGCACCCTGGCCGAGCAGGCAATTCACAGCCTCCGGGTTTTGGAGCCATCTGCACAGTGGGGCGATGGAATAGCCGAAGCTATCCCCTTGTGACCTACCACCATTGGTCCTCTGCAGACCCCCTTGGGGGCAAACCCGGTTTGTCCGGTCCCCACCAAAATTAGCTTTTCTTCACCTAAAGATAGGTCTTTTTTTTTTCATTCTCGCCGGAGTATGGCAAGTCGGGCTACGATGTATAGGATCTGAAAAGATGCCGACATATCCAGACCTCGGATGAGAAGCACAACTCTAATTTCCACGTGTCGTCCTACTCTATTCAAGGTTATTCACGATCCGTGGAACATCGGCTTCCCGCATTGGTTGCACGGCAACTTCTCTAGCCCCGGAGGTCACATCTCCCACCTTGTTTGTTTGACAGTTCCGATCATTCTACTCCGTAAGCCATGCAGTTGTAGACCAGTGATACTAGTGCCGATTTCTTGCGCTTGATTTTCAGCTTTTTGAACCTTTTGCAATAACGCATGCACCGGTTCGCACTGGCCAACAGCTCCTCGCGCCAGTTTGCGACGGCGGGTCAGAGCCTTATCTCCAATGCCCAAAGAGGTAGCGTGCCTCAAAATTCCCAAAAGGTTTCAAAGCAACGAGCACTACGGAGTAGAGCATTTCATTACCCTCGCCAGGCAAAAAAGTCATCCGTTTCTTGCCATATTTTAAACACTGACAATATCAACAACGCCCACCATGAAATCAGGCCAAAACCTCTAGCACGAAAAGAGCTCTTAACTCTACTCACAAAAGAGGTCATTTGGACATATTAATGCTGCCGCCTTTGGAGCTAGTCTCCGCAAAATGACATCGGAAGTTCTTCGTGTGGATCCCCGGGGGCCATAGGTACTCCGTACAGATTTGCCTATAAGCCACCACAATCAGAGTGGCTTAGGAGCCATGTGCCCCCAAATCCTCCCCGGTACAGCCACCGTAGCTGCGTACCCGCTACGGTTGCGGGGTGGTTGGTCGGCGCACTCGCCAAGCTTCAAAGAGAGTAATGGTAAGCGATGAGATAGAGCCGTCCCCAATCACTGACCTCCAAATGAACCACATCAGATATCTTTGAGACAAAGCCCTATCATGATTTATGGCTGATTTGATCAAACCACCCAACAAACCCTGGTCGCTGCGACAAAGTTGAGCCCACGTTGCAATGTGGTTGGATTTAGGGCGAAGTCAACAGAGAGAACAGCAGCCTTGGAACCTTCCTTTCTCGCAGAATAGCTCTCGATCTGCTCAAGTTTCCTTGGCAAGCCTATGTGAATAGGAAGGACTGTATATATACCAATATGTTTCCTTGCCGAAGTGTTGAGGGAAAGAAGTGCGACATTTTGAACCTTGGAAGCACTCGACTGACCTCCCGCGCGACCAGGCTCCCAAATTTGACAGACACAGGTAAACAACTCTATCAAAATGGCACAAGCCGTCGACGGAAATAATCAAGTCTATAAGCTTGCTGCACTACCGTTCATCCTGGAACGCAAAGCGGATTATGACGAAGCCATCCGAGTCTACAAGTCTGCGATCGAAATTCTAGATGAACTGGTTCAGAAATTCAAGAAGGGAAGCAATGTCCGCAAAGTCAACAGAAAGATGTTTGAGCGTCAGGTTCAAGTTCATCGGGAACGCTTAAGTTATCTGGAAGGCCTCAGGCGCAAGGGTAATTTTGACAATATCGTCCTGCCCCCAACAATTCTAGATGCGATGGAAGAAGTGGAGAATGAGAACGGGAAGACTTGGAATTTGACCCAGGTAAGTCTACCTGCGTGAGATCCCATCTGGCATTGTGCCCAGCTCTAAATCCTTAGATCCGGAAAGCCCTCCATGATTTCCGAGGGGATATCCCGAGTGATGCTGCGCCAGACCTGAGTGCAGCTCCAGTTCATATTCACTCATTCCTTGGCGATGGTTCCAGCATCCCATTCTTCTCGCCAACTTTGTCTCCGTCACTGCCTCACATCACTTATCGGATAACACACTCCTCGGAACTAATCGAATTGGGCATTCGCTCATATTGGTTCTTTGTGAAAGACGTCACCAACACGCATGTTCTATACGCTCTCCAGTGTATCTGCAACAACGAGGCTCCGATTGTCGAAACTGTGCTTCGACGCGCAGGCGAGTTCCTTCCCCAAATCGGAGCGACGAGTGTGAAAATCCAGAAGATGAAAGGAGGCAGCTTCCGCCTCATCACCCGCACGATTCCAGACATGGGAGCAATCACCGAGATTCCAGATGGAGAGATGCAGCGAAAGGATTGGTCACCACGTCGATTTGAGTATGGCGGGCGCAACTTTGTTTGGAAGAGCGCCGCCGCAGAAGGCAAGAAGGAGGGTGGCTTGTTTGGAGGTTTCGGCTTCGCTTGGGAGACGTTATACGAGACCAAGCGAGTTTGGACCAAAGAGGGAAGCCGCACTGGAAAGAATGAGGATGAAACTGTTGGTCCTCGATTGTGCTGGGGCGAGAAGAAAGGAGGAAATGGTGCCGACCATAGCATTCACATGGCTGGTGGCTTAGATCTATATTTCCGCGAACATTTGTTGGCGGTGCAATTGTCGCGAATGGCGCGTGTGATGTACTCTTCGCATAAGGACACCGCCGGAATTGAAGCGGCAGCTGTTGGTGTGGGTTGGTTGTCGATTGTGACCTCTTTGGCATGAATGATGATGACTCTTGCCAGGTGCTGTCCGTACAGGAAGTACATGAACATTCTGTTGACTTGCTAAGATTTCAAGTTCATATCTGGGTCTTTCTTTGCAATATTGTGTGAGAGGAATTGTTTTTGATCCTTTTCGCTTCGATACAATTCCCCTGTGTGATGTGACGGTTTGACGTGGAGCCATAAAACCTTGGAATTCAACCATCTGTTGGCCGTTGGAGCTGTTCCAAAAAGTCCTTGTCCAAGTCCCCCGCATAGAAGCCTAGGTTTCGAGCAAATGTCGGCTCTCGTCTGGGTCATGTCAGCTTAGGTCACACCATCAAGAGAACACTCTCGCATACCTGTTGGACGGGATAGAAGTCACCATTTCTTCAAACAGTGCATCAAAGACACCGGTTTCTCCAAATGGATTCTCTCTGGGTGGGTAATTGGATACAAGCCCCGGTGAGTCTGGTGCCGGGATGATCGAATTTGCAGGAGTAGGAAGCGCATGTTGAACAGACAGTTGCACTTCACTCGGTTGAACATACACGGTGGGTAACGCATCCCCCGCAGTATCCATTTTCTGGGCGAGGGATAGTCCAGCAGATATATCGGCATCAACCGCCTGCGTGCCAAACAATGTTTTATCGCAAGTTGCCACTTCTGCCTCCAAGTGAGGTAGGTAAGGGGATAGTCGATTTTCTACCAACCCCATCTGTTCTGGGGAAATATTCAAGAGGCCGGTGCCTAAGCCCTGTTTACATTGCAATGCAAAGCAATGCAGTAATGGAGATATGCGGATTACTCCGGTGATTTTCGCATATAAGTCCAGCAGGTCAACAGTCGATTGCAACAGCCGACCGGTCAAATCATCTCCGGTGGTGGCCATAGCTTGAGGGATTTTGTTGCAATGTGCGAGGATAACAAAATTGCAAGTCAAATGCAACACTAGGACGGGGGGATTGACACAAGCCGCACTGTAGCTGTACGGATGTTTTTCAATGAGTAGTTTCTGCTCTGCCTGCAAGATGCTGAGGAGCTCGCAAGCATCTGTATTGGTCATATTGTCCGAAGGGCTTATAATTCTCGTCAAATATTCCATGAGCTTGCCGAGCTTATTGAAAATACTCAAGGCTCTCAGGGGCCCTTGAGGCTGGTCGCGGTGCGGGCCCTCAGAACGACTTGAAGAAACTCTCCAGACGGTCCATTCTTCCATACTGTCTTCGTTTATGCTTCCATGTTCCTGTTGCTCCATCAAAGACATGCATGGTGTTCTCCTGAGAAGTGCGGAAGTCATGTTGTCGAGTAGTGCACATCCATGAAATGTGTGCTGAAATCGGTCTTTCTTGGCTGCTGAAGGTAGGGAGGCCAGCATTCTTGAAGCCAAGCCAGACAGCCTCCAGGCGTATGACAGATCTCCTAGTTTGAGCTGCAGCAATGCAAGTATAAGAAGAGCTTGTATATGGCCTAACTCCAATTTTGATGACTGGGCCATTGCGCCAGAGAAGATCGCAATTTGGAGTTGCGAATGGTCCGGATAAGCGGTGTCGGTGCTTTTATTGGTGAAGATCTCATATGCCACGATGGCCCAAAGAGCCAAGTGAGATCCCTTGGCTGGGTCCGTGTGCGATTGGGTACTGGTATGCATTGTTCTTAAGAGGTCATGGTGCTCCATAATGGGAAACCAGGAGTGGGTATATTTGAAATAACTCTCTAGCATGTCGAGGGTATCAGTCGGAAATGATTGCTCAAGGATGCCTGATGGGATTTGATTGACTTTTGGCGTGGCCTGTGGCTGTGCCAAGTCATTCAACTCGGAAGTTGTGGGCAAAGCATCACCGGCGATGAGACCTGGCGTGTTTGAGATATCTAGATCCCACTCAGGTTCTTCGTGGGTGATTAGCGCGGAAAAATCTTGTGGTTCGTTCTCAAGAAGCAGAGGCAATTCCTTGGCGAGTCGAGACTTGCGCCAAAGAGTCGCAGGGTCTTTCGCGAGGAAGTGATCATTGTTTCGTGACTTGGCCAACAGCTCGTGTACGATGCTCTCGCTTTTTGGCACATGCTGAATCACCAGTCCAAGAATCGTCTCCAGGCTTCTGACATATCCGGGGGCCAGGCCTCGTCTTCCGCCTCCGTTTTCGTATGTGCAGGAACGATCAGCCCCCCGGCAGATGGAGCAAGATGGCTGTTCACCGTCACATTTTGATTTTCTTCGACGACATTGATCACATGCCCGGTATATCCTCTGTCTCTTGGGTGGTCTAGAGGTAGACATTCTTCGAGCTCAACATCGCTGACCCTGTCTCTCAGTAGGAACATTCCGCCGTCGTCGACCACCGCGCATCACGTGATCGGGGTGGATTTAACCGGGAGGCAACACGGGAATCGACAGCGCGTCGACTTCTTTTTGCGCGAGGACGAAGACCAATATACTCCAGCTAAATCTCGGGCTCTATGAAGCCAAGCCCTTCAACTACACTCTCGCGGTAATGTCGCCACAGACTTCAGGTGCAGCCAATCCTCGGCAAAAAGGTCCTGGCAGCCGTCGATACACCGACGATGCAACTATTCTACTTGTCGGCTTCATCGGGGCAGGTAAAAAGACGTTGGGGGTCATTGCATCGGCTGCCCTTCATCGCCGCTTCATTGAGTTCGAGGCATGTTTCCAGTCCAAGCTCGGGTCGTCCCCTCAAGAATTCGCCGCAGCCCATGGATTTGTACGATACCGAGAAGTTGAGATTGATATGTGTCAAGAGATCCTCAGCAAACATCAAACAGGCTGCGTCATAGCTGGTCTCGGCCTCACAGCCAGTTTCCCGTACTCAAGGGTGCTGGCGGACTTTGCGCAGCGGCATCCCGTCATCTACGTGCGAAGAAATAAAGCCGATATTCAGCATTCCATTGGAGGAGATCCAGCCAAGTTCGAGCGCATCTTTGAGGTTGGAAACAAGTTCTTCGAGTCTATCTCCAACTTCGATTTCTTCAATCTTACTCAGGAAGTGCCACGCCAAGCTGAAAGTATGGCTCACACATCACTCAAAGTTAAGGAGATCGAGCGTGTATTCGTGAAGTTCTTACGCCGCATATTTGGAAAGACACAGCAGCTGCTTTTCTCGGCTGATGCTCTCTCCGAAACTCACACATATGCCCTGTATCTTGCTCTAGATGATTTCGAGACAGGTGGCCTCGATCTCGATGGACTGGATGCCGGAGCAGATGCAATCAATGTCTCGTTAAACTATGAAGACTACTCTCATGGATCTGTTATGAATAGGCTTTCGCGCCATATGACAACTCTTCGAAAGCACACTCGTGTTCCGATCATCATTGACGCAACGATGGATTCACAGAGAGCCGCCACAGCCTATTTCAAATTCCTGGAAAACATGTTGCGTGTAGCGCCCGATGCTTTCACTGTTTCGATAGAGAGATCAGATATCAGAAAGGAGATCTATGCCATCAAAGGCCATCCTAAAATGATTGTCTTCTACAACCACAACGGGCCATTGGGTTCCGAAACACATCAGGCATTGATAACCTCCATCCGTTCTTCCTTCGAGGATTGGAGCTTTGATGCCCTTCGCTTATCAGGCCAAAGCTCTGTGGCAGCAGATACACTATCATGCGTTTCGTTCCGTCAAAAGCTAAGGGATGCCTTGGGTGTCCCTGTCATTGCATATAACGAGGGTCCTGGGGGTCGAGCCTCGAAGATCTTGAATCCAACTCTGACCCCATTGACTCTCCAACCCAACCCGAACACTGAGCTTTCTATTCGAGAAGCGCAACAGGCACTCGTCTCGTTATCACTGCTTCCCAAGAAGGATTTCATGATCATTGGACAAGATGTCCGGGTCAGTCTGTCACCAAAGATGCACATAGCGGCTTACAGCTCAGTCGGTCTTCCTCACACTTATACATTCCGTGAGATTCAAACATGCTCTGAGATGGAAGAAATACTCCAATATCCATCATCCGGCAGCCCTCTAGACGGCATCACTATTTCTCTGCCTTTCAAGACAAATGTCATACAGCTAATTGACGAAATCAGCCCGGACGCTAAAGACATCAATGCTGTAAATACAGTCATACTGGATCATCACATTGAGCCAGACGGCGCAAGGCGCCCTCTTTACCGCGGTCACAACACGGACTACATCGGCATCCGGGATTGTATCCACGCCCACCTCTCACCCGCAAACGCCATCCGAGATGGCAGTACAGCTCTCATTATAGGAGCTGGTGGTATGGCTCGTGCAGCTATATATGCTTGCTATCAATTAGGGGTTCGCCGCATCTTCGTTTACAACCGAACACTTTCAAACGCGCAAAGCCTGATCAAATACTACCGTGAATGGGCGATATCCAGGGGAGATGACAGCTTCCATCTCGATAGTATCGAGTCAATAAACGATCCATGGCCCTCGAGCTTTCGCTTGCCAACAATTATGGTGTCATGTATCCCGGGGAGACATCCTGATACCCACACGCCTGTCGACTTTCGGATCTCCGATCGATGGCTTGAGAGCCGAACTGGAGGGGTCTATGTTCAGGTTTGTCATCTCATCTGCCTTCAATGTGTAATGTACTTAAAGCTAATCGGAGATCAGGTGGGATATGGTAAGTTCAAAACTAGGTTGATGGAACAGTTGGACCAATGGTCAAGTAAAGGTTGGGTTATCGTGGATGGACTGAAAGTCCTGATTGAACAGGGTATTGCGCAATACGAGCTGTTCACCCGTCGGCCGGCTCCCATTCATATCATGCGACGGGCAGTCCAAGAAGAGGCGGTTAAGAATGGTTATTTCCACATGTGGTGAAACCGTGTTTGACTCACCCTCATCAGAAATCTGGAGTCAGGACTGATCATATCCGAGTTACATACAACAACATGATATATTGACACCCTATAATGTAAGAAGTGATATCAAAAGCGGAACGTTGACTATCTCAAGATCTCGGAACAAGATTTAACGCGTGGAAAGTGGAGGTAAGACTCGATCCGAGAAGGCTAAATTTACACCCGATGCGCCACATAAGATCTTACACCTCATTGCCTCCCGAATCTGGAAACATACAAACAGCCGTTGAATTTTTTGAGGCTTCAATTCGAATTCTCGGATAATGGACTTCCAACCGGCGATTATGAGTGTCTCCCTGGGGCGAGCTTGGCTCCACGACTTCGGTCACAAAATGGAGCAAGCTTCCAAAGCGGGTTTCAAGGGAATGGAGATTTTCTACGAGGACCTAGACTATCTCGCTCGCAGCATTTCGGGGAACGATGAGCCAACTAGCGAGCATCTTCTGCAGGCCGCCGATCAGATCTATTCCATATGTCAGGCCCAAGGTCTTGAGATCATCGTTCTCCAGCCTTTTCTTTTCTATGAAGGCTTGAAAGACCGAGCGCAGCATGGAAAGCTTATCGAAAAAATGCAATTTTGGCTGCAGCTTGCCAAACGACTGGATACCAGGACTATCCAAATTCCCGCCAATTTCCTCCCTGCAGACCAACTCACCGATGACGTTGATGTCATCGTTGCCGATCTACAACAAGTGGCGGATATGGGTGCAGCTGAAACCCCAACCATCCGCTATGCATACGAGAACTTGTGTTGGAGCACCGTCAACGACACCTGGGAGAAGGTCTGGGACGTGGTCAAACGCGTTGACCGTCCGAACTTTGGGATCTGCTTGGACACCTTCAACATTGCGGGGAGGGTTTGGGCCGATCCCGCGTCCCAGACTGGCAAAACAGCTAACGCGGACGCTGATTTGAGCCAATCTCTCCAGAGGCTAGTCGCTGAAGTTGACGTAGCCAAAGTTTTCTATCTTCAGGTTGTGGATGCTGAGCGGATGGAGTCGCCACTTGTTTCGGGCCACCCCTTCCATGTCGATGGTCAACCACCACGAATGAATTGGTCGCGCAATGCGAGAACCTTCATGTATGAGGAGGATCGCGGGGCATACCTTCCTGTTGAGGACGTTGCAAGAGCGATAATTTCTGGATTGGGATACAAGGGATGGGTTTCGATGGAACTGTTCTCCAGAACAATGTCTGACAAGGGGGAGAATGTGCCTGATCTACATGCCCAAAGGGGCATCGTGGCCTGGGAGAAACTACGTCATAGGCTGCAGCTGCAGTAAATGTCCTGCATCGACAAGATTTATGAAGGTCATGACGAAGCAGGAAACAATTCTTCCCACACCGCCCCTAAACGCTACATATGCTCGAACTTTCCAATGCCATGGTCCGTCCGTACATATCCAATTCTATCATCACAATGACTCCCCGCCCTCACTCCCAGGAGCTTACGCGCGACCAACGCCTACAATGCCGCACATTACGAGAGCTCCGGAACCTCAGCTTTGACGAAATTGCCAATCTAGTCGGCTGCACCTTTTATCAGGCACGCTATGCTTGCCAAGCTGAGCAGCTTACACCGCGAAAACAAAAGGGAGGGCGGAAGCCGAAGCTCAGTCCGGAACAACTGGATGGGGTCATACAATGGATCCAACAGTCACCCGAGCATCAATTCCTGAATTGTCAAGATATCTGTAACACTCTGGGTCTTGATGTGTGTGGGAAAACACTCAGCTTAAGTCTCAAATCCCGAGGGGTTGTCGTACACTCGTTGCCTCCAAAGCCACCTATCTTCGAAATTCCATCAATCCACACGCCTGAAATGAGCTCGCCCTCGTCTTGATTTGTTTCTTGATGAACGGGAGAATGGGAACAACTACTTGATCGATGTACATAATGTTGGGACAAGTAATATATTATCGTTCGATAAAAGGCTGTAAGATCACATTTTTATACCTCAATGTCTTTACCATCCAGCCATTCTTTAGCAAGACGGTACAGTAGATCGTGCTTCTCTCCACTAGCAGTTCCTTCGTGTCGCCTATGGCCAGGCATATCCCTCAAAACCGTGACGCCCATCGTAAGCTCCTGACAATAGGCCAGGCACTTGTATCCTTGAGGGTAAGAATTGAGTTTCTTCACATCGATCTCTGGGAATTGGTTTGGGATGACGGGCAACAACTTGTCCTTCTCGTACCAATGCCTCACAAAACGAGCGCCCCAGCGACCATCGATCTTCTCGAAGAAGAAACAAAACCGGCAGTCTGCCTCCGCATCAACTTCCATCCCGTCGATGAGGAACCGCTGGGTAATTGTAGCTTTCATTTTTGTCACAGCGCGAGTAGCATCACGCGCTATATCCGTTGTCACTCCATGGCATCGGTGCATGATGAATGCTCCCTTATCCATGCCGGCTTTGGAGGCTGCCATGAAATCCAAGTAAGACACTCGGCCGGACCATGTGGTGTACACATATGCTCCCGGGTGGAAGATTGACTCGAAGTTTTCCCATTCGCAAGCATCCCTTAATTTTGCAATCAGCTTATGATTGTAGCAGTAGTTCCGATGTATAACGGATTCTTACCGATAGCATGGCCAGCCTTCGGCTAGTTCACGAAGCTTGGCGCGTTCAAGCAAGAGGTTATCAGGACCATTGTTTCGGACAGCGTTTTCGGGCCATGTGCCCTCGGGCAGTGAATGCAGGTCAGGCATGGTGGAGAACAAACGTGATGGTGAACTGGAGGCTGGAATATAGTCATCGATCGCATATAAGTATGTCCTCTTTGCGGGGTTCTCGCCACCGGGTGTATTCATTGCCGATGGAGTGCGGAAATCGGGTCTTCGCTTTCAGGTCCTTTTTATCCGCAGACCCATAAATCGCTTTCGAGGTAGTGAGGCAGGACGTATTCTGGTACGGATCTAGCAGAGGAAGGGGGACAGAGAGAGAAAGATTTACGAAAGAGTCCAGCTACCATGGCCGTCTCGAGGGTTGAGCACACCTGGGCAAAATTATTATCTCAAAAAATTTGCTTTCTTCATTTCGTAAAATATTTGACTGTCTAGAAATTTATCGCTTTGCTTTCTTCTGCCGCCTTCATCAACACATCCCACGCGCCCCGGTGATCCAGCTTCTGGATATTCTCCTCTCCAGCCCACAGCCGCCACTGCTCCTCGATTTGATATCCGATGATATGTGTCCCCTCCACACATGGCCACGCCAGGCTTTCGCCTAGTTTAATCATTCTTGTTCTTCGTGGCTTGAAGCACATATCTAGCAGGACACCCTTTTCGGGTCGCGACAGGAAAGACTCGAGAACAGCAGCGACCGTCACTTCTGTCTTAGTCACTGGCTCAAAGTCGGGAACCGTTCCAACCACGTAATAGGGGCTAGGAAGTTCCTTAGCCTGCTCGAGCGTTTTTACGTGGATGATTGTCGGAGCAGGTGTCAACTTCTGCGTGTCTCGAGTGAGATCTATCACTTCTTGATCGTCGCGATTCAAGATATAGATTGTTGGACAATGTAGTTGTGTCGACAAAGCATATATGGCTGCTCGGCTTGCACCGCCAGCTCCCACGATCAACGCCGCGGCGGGGGAAGTTGTCGATGGCCTTTCGGCTTCATTTCCTTTCTCCAGCAGACAACCTTTGACTCCCCGCCAGTCTGTGTTGGTGCCACAGATGCGTCTTTTGTCATTTCCTTTGTAGTACACATTGTTGCATGCTCCGATCATCCTTGCAATTTCGTCTAGCTCCTCGAGATGTTTCATGACGGAGTTCTTGTATGGCATAGTCACGACCAAACCGGCAGTGGTTGGTGCTCTGGCAAGCTGTAGCAGATCTTCAAGGGAAGCGCATTCTGTGGAATAGAAAGTCCAGGGAAGACCGAGAGATTTTGCAATGTGGTTGTGCATGCTGTAGGCGATGGAATGGGTGACGCCTAAACCGACCAAATGGAGGGTCATTTGTTGAGATTGTGGTGTTGTCATTGTCAAGTTGGATATTCAGAGCCAACTGTATAATCGAATGCACTTTGAGATCTCCGACCCCAGTGTCGCTCCCTCCCTTTATTCTATACTTGCGGATGTAAAATTGCCGCCGGCCCACCTTCGACTAAATTCATAACCGATCTCTCGACACGCCTTCGACATCCCGGTAAGTCTACATAAAATACAGTTTTTTATCACCGAAGTTCTCTCTATTCCGAATCCTGATCTTGGTGTTCAGTCCTCATCAATCAACCCTCCATCACCAGAGTCGACTCTCAAACAGTCAACCATTTCACAAAAACAACCATGTCTTCTGCGAATATATATCCGACCAAAAACTTCCACATCTTCGGCAAAGGGATATCGTTTAGTGTTTCTCCTACGATCCACAATGCAGGCTTTGAACACTGCTCCCTACCTTACAACTACACGATTCGTGAATCAGACAGCATCGACGGGGTTGCTTCCCTGATTGCAGATGACCGGTTTGGCGGAGCAAGCGTCACGATGCCACACAAACTGCAAGTCCATAAGTTGTGTGACGAACAAACCGAAACCGCGAGACTTATCGGGGCCATCAACACCCTCATCGTGAAAGATCATGGCCGCCGGCGCACGGTTACTGGCGACAACACCGACTGGTCTGGGCTACATAGCATTATTGTTTCGCACTCCAGAGACAAGCAGCGCCATCCCAGCGTTGGACTAGTGATTGGAGCTGGCGGAGCATCACGAGCCGCATTATATTCCATGCATAAGGCCGGAATCCAAAAGATTTTCCTCGTCAACCGAACCCAGGCTACAGCCGAGAAAGTGAAGGAGGATTTCAGCCAAGCCTTCGAAATTGAAGTCATTGCAACACTTGACGCTATTCCCGCAAAGCCAGACGTCATAATCGGCACAATACCCGCAGACACTACGACGGAAGATCAGTTCACCTCTTTGTTTGGGCCGCGGGGACTCTGCATAGACATGTCATACAAACCAAGACAGACCCCACTCTTGACAGCGACACAGAAGCATCCAGACTGGGATACGGTGACTGGCGTGGAGGTGCTGCTTGCGCAGGCATTCGACCAGTTTCGCCTTTGGACGGGATTGGAGCCACCGAGAGAGGTCATGGCGGAAGCGATCCTGGCCCTTGATAAGAAGAGAGCGGGGGCGCTTTGATATATTCTCGGGCTTTCCAAGCTTGACAGCCTATTCTCAATGTCTGAGGCTACAGAAATTCGCTTCGCAACTCATGGTCCTGTTTGCCGTCTCTACATAGTAGTCACACAAAACCACCTCACAATGACTACATGGAACCGGCAGGGATGATAGTACTAGGTAGTTCGAAAATCTACAAGTTTTTGAGAGTGAGCAGATACAGTGGGATCAATCCAAGACTTTATTCCGTAAACCTTGAAGCTGTTCAAACATCGCCAAGCGAGTGTACACCGCGCGTAACGGACTCGACATCCCACTTATCCATCCCGAGATCCCGAGGTCTGATTGAAAACCTAGGAAACTACCCAGTTCATTAGCATCTGAATAAACCGTAATCTCATCGCAACCACTTTGATCTCACCTCAGATCTCGATCATCAAGTCCTAGATTTCACATGGACTCCGAAATTTCTTGGACGCAAGAAGCTAACTTTCTGTGGTGGGCTTCGAGGTATTTTCCAAACCTGACCTTGGAATTGGCTCGATTATAAGCAGCGAGCCTATTCCTGTGCCCTTGTGCTCGTTTTGAGCATTCTTTTGACTTTGCCACAAAGGGCAATCATAGTCTCGGCAGATTCATCCTTGAGATGGACGAGACTTGCCTCTTTTGCCTGAGACAGCGCATCTGCCGCCTTTCGCAGCTCCTCCTCCGCTTCCTTGAAGCGTTCAGTGACCTGTTCCATAGCAAATTGGAGGGCTGTATGGGTTGCTGCCCGGACTCCTTCGAGGATTCGGCTCTCGATATCCTCTCAGCTTGTCTGGAATCTCTCTTCTGATGTTTCCAGTGTAGGCAAAAGGGGCGTTGCAAATTTCTTCGCCCATCCACCCACAATTGGATTCACAAGCGCCGCAGCTGGGTTGACTTGGATTCCCAAGTAGGGGCTCAACCCCGTCAAGGGTGGGAGGGATAGGCGAGGATGGGAGTTCGATATGCAGTCGGGGCCCTTCCTCGTCCTCGTCCGATCCATTCTCAGATAGCATGCCCTCGTCCAAGGCGTCAATCTCGAACGTATTGGCAAGCACGGACGACCCGGAGATTATCTCTCCATCTTTGGTATTCACCTGAGCAGTTAGGCCAGCTCAGGTTGGATAGCTTGAAATGGGCTCCGTGGGCTCAGTACGGGGTCCTGGGGGCCCAGAACCCAGGCGGGTCATGAGGTCCTGACCTTCCGATATCGATCTCCAAAATGCTCAGAATGATATTCTGAATATGCTTGAACTGGTGCGAGATTTGTCGAATGGATCTGGGAAAGTAAGAGGGTAATGAGAAGTTGATTCTGAGAGGGTGTCCACTCGGCGTATTTTGCGCCATCTTCATGCTCGTCCTAGGTAGTTTGGTCATACCTCGCGAACTGGTCCAGGCGACGCCGGGTGACTGTCGCGAAGTCGTTGAGTCCTGTCAATGTCTCTGGCGCGTCCGCTGGCATGCAAATGCCCCCGGGCATCAAGGAGTCGGACGGGGCCGTCATAGTAACGGTCCGTGATAAATGTAAGGATAATGTGTGCGTGATGATTGTGCCGAACAGTGAGTGAGTGATGATTGTAAGTGCAGCACAGTACCTACCTAGGTAAGGTTGTGGAGATGTTGTGTGAAGTTGGGTACATAGGAAAGAGAGGAAGTGAAATGCCGGGAAGGAGGGTTGTCTGTCGGAAGTGAGATTGAACTGAATACAATAAAAGAGAGACAGAAAAGCAGAAGGGAGAGAAAAAAGAAAGAAAGCACGAAAGAGATGGAAAACGAGAAGGAGAAAAGAAGAGGGGTCCAACGAGGTGGCCATTCTTGGTCAAACCGGTCGTCTTCAGCACGACGTTCGTCGAAATCTTTGAATCTTATACGGGTACTTTCCTGGACTCGAAACATTTCGGTACTCACCTTCGCCTGCCTCCTGTATCATGACTTTCGTGACAAGTGCTACTGTTATTGTGATGAATCACTACTTTATTCCAATGTTTCTGATCGAAAGCAATCTGGCAAGTCTTGTCGCAGGTTTACCTCGTTTTGAGCTGTCAGAGACTTTGTCTTCTTTACAGGTTTTCTCAAAGATCTGGTTCTCGAAAATTCACATTCGAATGGAATAGGCTGACAACCGAACCTTCCGACGCGAACTCAGCTTTTGGCGAATCCCGAACCCAACGCTGGAAGTACTGCGTTGCTTGTTTGAAGGCTTGAAGTTGCATCCCGCTCAAGTACCATGCTTGGTGGTCTTCAGATTACAGTTGGAAAGGTAACTAACTCGGTCTGAAAAGGTTCATCTCGGCATCTCCCATGGCTTGCTAGCTCATTCGAGACTTGTCACTCGGGTATACCCTTAGGCGTCTGTTGCCGTTTGCCTGCCGGTGTTGCTTTCAAACCAAGCTACATGTCGGGAGCTATACTTCACACGCCCAAGAATAATGCTTTCTTCATGTAAAAAGAAAACAACAAATGAAGGCTCAGAGCGAATACCCACGGACCTACATTAATCTAGCCAGTCCCGCACCCAGAATGGAGCAAACGGGCATAGTAGACGAAAGAAACCGAACTAGGGGAAGAAAGATAGGTGGAAATTTAATTGGTGATCCAAACTGCTGCTTAGAGAAATATATGGCAAAAGCTCTCAAGGTCGGAAGTTATCAATGCATGTTACCTGCCCAGGTTTGAACTGGGGGCCACAGAGGCTATGGATGGCCCAACCTCGAGGCGCTATCATAACGAATATGGGACCGGCGAAACGTTTGATAACAATCCGAGCCAGAAACCGTGAAAACTAGTCACTAGACACATAGTCGATATTCTGGCAAACCGCAAATTTTCGAAGAGTCGACAGGCCGGGGTTCATGCTGGAACATCTTTCCTTGTGACATTCGATTTCCCCAGTCTCGAATTTCCTGCTCCAAAATCGGCAGATTCTGGCAGTTCACGATCTGATATCCAGTATCGGTAGGCTGGATCAGCAAAGCGAGAATGTTCAACACCCAGAATTTGCAGCTCGTCGACCTACCAGGATAGTTTAGGCTACTGTCGTATGTCCTAATCACCCTGTCGACTGTCGGATGCCAAGGGAGGCTGATATCGGCTACACGAAAAAGGCCGACGAGGAGACGAGAGCTGAGTATTCCCGATGTGTAGCCATGTTCGGGTTGGTAGCCGTCTCCCCGGTCTTTGATGTGATATGCCATCCCTCCCATCGCGTCTGAGCGCAAGTACAGGCCCCAGTGGAAGTCGTTTGGTTCAGGTGGTTCTTCTTTAGCGAGGAGAATTACGTAAAGACCACCGACTTTGAGTTCTGATTGCGACATTTGCACTCGGGTGGTCGAAGTTTGAAGGTGAAGCTGGTGATCGTGATGCTTGGGCCTCCAGTCTGCACAAAGTGAGCATGTATGTCTGTCGTGGTTTTGAAGCGAGGTACTGGATCCCACAGATCGAATGACTCATTGTTTCAACTGAAGTGAACTTGTACACCGTGAAAATGTTGCACAGCAAACGCGGCCAGCAATTGCGCTTCGGGCACGAGGTCGTGCCATCACGGCGTCAAACGTTTGCGCCGGTTTTTTTATTCCTTGGGCGGTGGCTTGACTAGGCTTGAAACATCATCATCGGGACGTTACGAGAGATCAGTCATATTCCATTCATCTAATTGATGGATCATCATGAACCTTACGCTCAACTCTCTTTATTGCTCCAGATGTCTCCGTCACAGACAGTGGACTCCAGGGTTCTGTATGTAACCCGCATCTGACATCGCTAAGGTAACGACTTGATTTTAAACGCCCGTTCAACCTTTACCACATTGTGCTGTCGCACCTGTGATACCTGTATGGTACCTTGAACATGGCCCTAACACCGCGTCGAGAGATGACCAGACTCTCCCATTTGGTGTCTCGCGCGGCTCAAGGCCAATGTGTTGCCGAGGTCGTCATCCCAGCGTCACCTTCTGTAGGCGCCGGATCGAAACATCGACCCGATGTGCGACTTGCCTAATATCGACACTTGCAGGGCAGCCGAGGACATGATCAATCACACCCCGAGGCCCGTTTGACGGATAATATCGGGATCAGCCAACATTGCAAACGACCCCATGCAGCCTTATTGGTTATCAAGCCCCTTTTAGACCTTCTAGTAGCTTTTCCCCCTCTAGTGTCTTCTAAGAATAAATAAGGTATGCCCTAGATCCATATCTGAAACTTGGATTTGACTCGAAACATGGCAAGCCATTGAGTTCCATGGGCTCACAGGCGCACCGATAACCAGATGAGGAATCGCGCCCGAGGTACCGTAGAGGATCCCATGGGTTTCAAGATCGGAAGGGTTCCCAGGTTGCCTTTCGAGAATTAACGTGGGAGCCAAAAATGTGAATGGGTGATCATTTCCTAGATTGACGTGACCCATGCTATGTGATTCTGCACATGTTCCCCAACCAATTGGCAATTATAGAGGGGTCTGCACAGAATTTGGAAGGCCACTTCGTCACAGTCGAGAACCCTGTACCTTGTCAGCATGGACACAGAACCGATCACCAATTCCCCGAGATGCAAGGTTTTTCACTGTCAAACGAGATAAAAACGGGGTGATTGGAGGGTGATTGGAGGGTGATTGGAGGGTGATTGGAGGGTGATCGGAGGGCGATCGTGAAAGAAAGAAAAAATCAGTTGATCGACATGCGGACAGAGCAAACAATGGACGTGTCCAATCCGAAAAGCACGAAAATGACCGAGTTAATTATGTTGCGGGATGATGCAATTGGGATGCAAGGCGGGCGTCTACTGCAAGCCATCCAGGCGTAACAGAAAGCCAAGATGAAAATATGCAGTTGCTGGCCTCGACCTTACAGGACGAGTCTGGTGCCCAACATGCCAATCCAATCTACACTACGCCTCACCGTCGCTTGCTATCTGATTCCGAGCTCAACACGCTAGGCATAGACCGATGCCCTAAGGGCGCCTAGATGGGCCCTATCTCCACCTGGACGGCTGATCCACTTTGGCACTGATCCAGCTGATACTGGGAGAGGAGTGTTGTAGTATACTACTAGTAGTAGTAATGCTGTATATACTCGTAGTGGAAGATTCGTAGTGAAGCTGATTTTCCGTGGATTCAGGCAATATGCGCAATATGTACATATCAATAGGACACATATATTGCACGGTCCTTGACGGGGGAGGCTTGGGCCAATCAATTGGCTGGTAGAGATACCCTTTAGTAGCGTAGTAGCGTACCAAAGCTTGCGATATATTAGCCCACCAGGAAAAGGAGACAGGAGAATGCAGCATCAGTTATGAAGTGATATATGTACTGGACTCCGTAGGGAGTAGAGAGTAGGGAGTACTGTGCTGTAGTCCGATAAATGTAAGAAGTAAAGAATGCGAATACAAAAGCCGAATAGAGGCGCATAACAAGAACTACAGTAATCCCCCTTTTTCACCCAATCAACATTTTCCTCCCCACTGTCTCCTGAATTTCCCTTTCGCCCCCCCTTCTTTCCTTTCGCCTGGCGAGAATTCTTTTTTGGCTTAAAATTCTGGTTACCCCGGACCTACATTGCTATTTTTTTCCCTTTTTTTTTCCGACTATTTTTGATGCGAGTCCGAATTTGCTCCACCAGAAACAGCTATCCCAATCTGCCCTTCCGCATCTCCGACCCCCCTGATCCCGTTGCTCAAGCTCGGCTCAAACTTCTCGAACTCCCTGTGTCTACCTGAGACGAACCTACATAATGGCTTCCAAGGTGAGAGACCACCCTGGCTCCGTTCCGGGCTGAACTAACCGGCCGCAGTTCCTACGAGAATACAAACTCGTCGTGGTCGGCGGCGGTGGCGTCGGAAAGTCCTGCTTGACCATTCAACTCATCCAGAGCCATTTCGTGGACGAATATGATCCTACAATCGAAGGTGAGTCCTACGCGCGTCAACCCCAAACACCACGCTGATTCGGAACCCTCTTTCGCCGACAGACTCCTACCGCAAGCAGTGTGTGATTGACGATGAGGTCGCGTTGCTGGATGTCCTGGACACGGCAGGCCAGGAGGAATACTCGGCGATGCGGGAACAGTACATGCGAACCGGCGAGGGCTTCCTGCTCATCTACTCCATAACGTCGCGCCAATCCTTCGAAGAAATCATGACCTTCCAACAACAAATCCTACGCGTCAAGGACAAGGACTACTTCCCTATCATCGTCGTCGCCAACAAGTGTGATCTGGAGAAGGATCGCGTTGTCTCCGAGCAGGGTACGTGACGCCCTACATCTCCCTACTCAACACCCCATACCCACTCATTTTTCCACCCCCAAACACACCTGTCCACATCTAACATTTACAACAGAGGGTGAAGCGCTCGCCCGCCAATTCAACTGCAAGTTCATCGAAACCTCCGCCAAGTCCCGCATCAACGTCGAGAATGCCTTCTACGACCTCGTCCGTGAGATCCGCCGCTACAACAAGGAGATGTCCTCCTACCCCTCCGGCAGCGGCGCCTTCGGCGCTCGCGCACCAGAGGGCAAGATGGACGTCAGCGAGCCAGGCGAGAGCGCCGGCTGCTGCTCCAAGTGCGTCATCATGTAAAAAAAAAACCGAAAAAAGAAAAAAAAAAAACTTCTCGAAACCGAATCGCTGCGCCACCATGTCTCTCACGGAAGTCCCAGCGCAGCACATCGAGAAAGAGTTTACATTGGATGTTCCGAGGGTGTCGGGATTCGTTGGATATACCTGAATGGCCCTAATCTTTTTTTCCCTTTTCCCAATCTATGCCATTTCAGATCGCACCGAAGCAACAGATCCGACAGAACCAGAAAACAAAAATAAAGCGGCCCTGTCGAACTGTGTTATGGATGTTTGTGGGTTCACGGCTCGCTCGCTTTGATGACTGCCGACCTTGACGCCAACCTCGTCTCACGAAACATTTTGATTCCCCTTTTGTTGTCCGATTGCGTCTTTTATTCTGTTTTCCGAGTCTTTTGAGAAAGATCCATGGTGTTTGTTATCTATCGCTTTTTATTATCATATTCCTTGTCGGTCCTGGGATACGACACGGCTGTCAATATATTTTTTTCCTCGGCTTTTTTTCTCATTTTGGTTTCATCATCTTGCCTTGTTTTTGCCCTTCTTCCCATTTCAGCAAGATCTATTTCTTGCCTATCATCAGTGTGCTTTTTTGGGGGTCCATTTGGCTCTATCGGGGTTCAATCTATATGTCGAGAGCCAATCTATACGCGGTGTTCTACCTTAACTGATCTGCATCTAGCTCCGGTTTTTCAAGGTTGGAATGGTCTAAAACTCACCTGCTGCTGGCATTGTACGCCTGTGCCAGAAGCTCGGTGCAACGCATTTATTTCCAAATGTTGACACGTGAACTCTCTACGGAGTAGCTCCACGTTATTCCCGAACTCCATGGTTGGCAAGGTATCCTTAGCATTGTATATGTAGGATTATTATGCTAGTGATATAGAATCTACTCTATTTACTGGCTGTAGACATGCTCCGAGTCAGAGGGAGGATCCATCTCATCCTCCTTGGCAACATGCTTACCCTGCACGTTCTCCTCAACCTCCTTAACCAGCGACTCCATAAGAGCCTTGTCAGCACCTACCAAAGTAACGGTATTGCGCTTCTTTCCCCAGCGCGGGTAACTGCCAACTTTAATCCCGCGCGGCTCAACCTTAGCAGCCAGCTCTGTCAAGTATGGCGCAACAGCACTTTCCGGCAGCGGCGTGCTGAACAAGAATCGGAACGTCCCCTTACCCTCCGGGTCGGTGAGACGAGGGATCAGAGAAGGCTTGAGGTTATCGAGCAGACGCTCGAAAAGTCGCGGCACACCGGGCAGGATATGTACGTTGCCGTTCACCACAGCGATTGGCACCCACAGGTCGTCGGCGACAAAAACGGCCTGGGACTCAGGGGACAGCTTTGGGTCGAAGGGGAGTTCGACCATGCGCAACTTGGCGGTCAGGCCGGGAGAGGGCGTGTCCCAATCGAAGTTGAGCTGCATGGGGTGTGGCTTGGATAGGCGCTTCATGCGCTCGAAGGCTGGCTGGTGGAGTTGGAGCTTCAGGTCGAATGCCTTGGCGATGGAAGAGTAGGTGATGTCATCGTGGCTGTGAGTGACAGTTAATATTTGTTATTGAGGCTCCTGGAGTGTGTTCACGGAGTTATGGAAGGGGTGTGGTCGCTGGCGAGTAGCGAAAACCGAGGGACGTTACGCACGTTGGACCAATGCCACCGCTGGTGACGACGAAATCATAGCGGGAGCTCATGCGTCGCACTGCCTCAATGATATCGGATTCATCATCTGGGATAACCTCAACTCTCTGGAGTTGCATTCCTAGGGAGAAGCAGAACTTGGCCAGGTATGGCGAGTTTGTGTCGATGGTCTGCGGAGAGCATGGCTGTCAGAATGCAGGAACGATGTGACCGTATTGTGACTGATTCACCTTTCCACCGAGAACTTCATCGCCGATGATAAGGCATGCTGCCGTGTGGATGGGTTTGGTGTGAGCGGCTGATGTCATCGCGGAAGGACCAGGGCGAGGGGCCAGGGATGGGGTCGACAGGGTGGGAACGGAGGGGCGGGATGGACCGAATGGACGGGAAAAGTGTCTCGTGAGAAGGTTGAGTCGGCTCAGCATGAAGGCAGAGATGTGGAGGTACACAGAGAGCGACAGAACTGGATGTTGAAAGCGTGGAGGTGGGGGGAACTCCGCCCGCATCTCCTCCCGCTTCACATTCTCCAGCGTCACATTTCTGCCAGTGTTGACTTCCCAAGCTCGATCGCGTTTCCCTTATATCTCTCTCGGATTAGTGACTGGGCTTTCGGCTCTCTATAGTTTCGTGCACATCCCTGAAATATGGTCAGTCACACGTCGCCGAAACTGATTTCCCGGCCATGCGAACTCCCAAACGTTGCAATAGTTGCTGACTTCTGGCAGTCGGACTCACGACTATACTCTTTCTCCCCGGAGACAAAGGAGAAGCTGCGCAAGTTCCGACTAGGCACATCCAGGGCCAAGGATGCGCAAGCTATCATCTGTACGGCCCCTACGCATGCACCTCGCCGCAAACTCCCAACATAAACCCAAGCAACCAATACAGCGCCGGATAAGCTCTGCGCTCATGCAGGCTGGCTCCGGGCGGGTGTGGGGGATCGTTGAAAAGCCACGCTGACAGGTCGCGTCGCAGATATTATTGATGCAAAGACCCAAGAGATTCGGCCTCAAGATGACGAGGTCTATTCCAAGATGGCCGATCTAGCGGACGATCTTCCCGAGTCCTCACCTAGATTCATCCTCCTCAGTTATCCATTGACGACGGTAGGTTGTCGATCCCAATATCGAGGTGCTTGATCGTGCAGATAACTAATACGACAGCTCCTCGCAGAAAGACGGCCGTCCCTCCGTTCCTTACGTCCTGCTATATTGGCTTCCGGAAAACTGCAACCCAATGCAGCGGATGTCGTATGCCAACGCAGTGGAATTGATGCGCACCAGCGCCCAAGTCAACCGAGTCATTGAAGTGGAGACGGACGACGATATTATCGATATCAAGGACAAGTTGACCGGATCGGACTAAAGCGTCTCTTGGCGATAGGGCAATCAATTCGAACCCTTTGCGGCCAATACATTGGGCAGATATCCAAGCCGTGGGGTTTATACTGCGTACAGAAGCGTTCTTGCGGGTTGAATGGACACATCATTGGCTTATGAGTGCCGTCCATACACACAAATGCATCACATGCTGGTGCCAAATGTGACACTCTCTGTCCTCAGCTTCCAACATTAATGGAAGATTAGATTAAGCAGCCTGCCGCTGATATCTTGGGCTAGTGCCCACGGGTCGATCCAATGGCACCAAACCCCTCAGGCCGGCATTTATGATTTATCAACTGGGTGATTTGCGACGGTGCCTGCGCCCCCAACTAGCGGTAGATCTCACGAGTCTTGTACCGGAAACCCTAGGATCCTCAAAAGCGAGTGGTCAGATTCGTATTCTCGGAGGCGCCGGTGATCACCTTGGCTCTCTCAACCACCGGGCTTCCTTTGGATCCCGATATTGCGAAAGACCATATTCCGTATTTGCTTTTTGATCTCGCCCACAATCAGATCGCCTATACCCAGGTGGCATCTCTCCAGCTAAGCCATTAGTATCATTTGCAAGCAATGATTCGCTCGACTGATCTCCACAACTAGTCCCAATATTCACTAGAGGGTCAGCCTCGGCTACCCAGCACATTCTATTTGCGCGAGCACCAATTTCCATGCCGATGATCGTTCGTCTACTCCGTACTTCGTACTCCATGCCCCATCGTTCGCGCTATCCCACCGCTGATTCGGGTGGTGGAATGAACCCATCTGATTTGGTCGCCATGTTAAGTGCTGGTGGCCTTGGTCATATTCTGAAGACCCAATGGGCTACGGTCCACACGAGATTACGGATCGTCTGTCCTGAATCATTCGACGATACTGTGTCCTCGACACTCGGTACTTCGTTCAATTCGCTGCATGCCTACAGTACTAGTACAGTACAGGGTTAGCTGGATGGTGCTTACAGGCTCAGTCGCAGTTTGAGAATGATTCCGCCAATTTGTTCCAGACAACCTTCTACTATGTACTGCAGTACGAAGTTTTCCATACTGGTATACAGCATGAATCGTAACTAGAAGCCTTTGATTCACGAAGCTTGACCTAGTGGTTGATCCATCGTGTTGGCCAATGGCCCCGGGGTCTCAGACCACCTGGGCACCACTAAACTGCAATCTACTGTACACTCTACTGTACTGTGTATACTCCGCAAAGCTGAGGCAATGGCGCTAACAGAAACCACCGTTTCAAGGGCCCGATCCCAATGTCAATCTACCACGATATCGGGCCTGGCGTTCGTGTGGCGATCTCTACGTCTGAATTGGCCCGACGAATAGAAAGTGCGTACTTTGGGCAGTAAACAGAGACATGGAAAATTCACCCCAGACCAATCTTCAACTGACGTTTCCGAACACGAGTAAGAGAGAGTGGAGCACGGTAGGGGCTACGGGGTATGGCTCCTTGGAATGCATATGAAATCACTGCCCGGGCTGTTTTGAGTGGCGCGACATTGCATGGTCCGATCGAAATCCCTGCCTCGCTCTCGCTTTTGCAGTCGTCTTTCTGAATCCCAGCAGGATGGTACCAAGGGGGTTGAAGTGTAACAGAAGTGATTTGTCAAAGAAGGTGGCGAGGGCTTGCAGTTGCTTTACCGTTGTGCCGGGTCGGACCATGACAGTCGAAGTATAAGCAGAGTCCACGTACTCCGTAAAGGGGCGAAAGGTCCACCAGAACCTGGAAATATGCATGAGCGCACATGGAATGTTCCACATGTGCCATTTCCGCCATATAGAGTGCGAGGGATGAGGGGAAGTTGGATAGTAAGATCTATACTATACAACGTATCCGGACAGTAAACACGAGCATACAGTACTGCGCAATTGAATGGGTTATTCCCACATGGAGCGGCCCATTTCTGCATGCAGAATGCATGCTACATCTAGACAGGTAGATATCGAGATCCTCGGATTTGTTCTTCCCTGACGGATCGCGGTGTCGAGGCTAAAGGAAAAAGCAAAGAGACACGGCCTTGTAATTTTACCAATTGGCTCCAAAGCGCTGGGACCCGGCGATCAGACCAGCGAGGTCCACTCTTCGCCCGCTCCAGGGGAGGTCACGGAGGTCAGTTCCACTGTCTCCACTGGAGATGAGCAGGGAGCTTGGGAAAATACTTCCCTGCACTGACCATGATGGTACGAACTTTTCGATTGATTACTTCCCAGGGGGCTGGGTCAGTTGGCGGTGAAGTTGGAAACTCCTGTATTACCGGTTCTCACCTCCCCAAGGGTGAGAAACAAACACGTTGTCTACTGTCCTTGCAGACCCTGCCTAGTGACACTTTTGTCAGAGTACTCGTGCAGTCCACCGTTGGGCAACGAGGGATGGAATTCAAACTGGTACGAGTATGATCAACACGAACTTATTTAGCCTGCAGTAGTGTGTGGCACAACCTCGGGTCAAAGCCCATTTCTGACGCTGTTTGGGTTCGGTCTTTTCGCTTTTTCTTTTTCTTTTTGGGATTTTGTTGCCTGATTGGCGCATCGCGAATGACGAATGGTTTTCGTGTTTCTTCAACCCGCGTTCTAGTCTGATGCATGCAGGAAGCTCTGGGAACGCTCGGAGCGCTGCCCGTGGGTCCTAGCATCGCCAGGATTCTGACAGGCTATCGATCGGTCCGGTGGCTGCGTTGGTTGATTCTTCACAATCCCAGGGCAATGGTAGCGATTTCAATAATTCAGGAATTACACTGACTACGGATCAGTTGCTTGGAAGTGAATATTCGGGCGCTTCAAGGATCTTGCAACGTTCCCCGACAATGCCATTGTTCAAAATAAAAAAAAAATAAAAAAGAAATTGGAGTACGGATACCCGTACGGAGCACAGTGTATGGAGTATGGAGAAGCCAAGTCACGATACCCACCAGATTCCAAATCCCGAGCCTCCTGATCGACTATGGAGATGATTGCGCTCGTTGGCCTCCTGAGATGGGCCCGTTGACCCCCGATCCGCTCCCACTGATAGGCATTGGCTAGCCATTCCCAGGCCGGAATAGCGGGTACTGCCGTGGAAGGGAACCTGGTTGAAGGCAGATGTCATTCGGTTCGCCCGTTGGACTCTCGTATCTGGACGATCGCATTGGTTGCATATGTGCATATGTACAACTCTATTGTACAGGTGGAAAGGCCATACTCGGAGATGAAAGTCCAAAGTTCTAGTGGGGTTGAAGGATTCAAGATACTTTACTCAATACATTGTTGATAGTCTTACCAGTACTACTTAGGACTACTATAGTATAGTAGAGGCCTGCTCGTACTCCTCGGCCCCAGAGCCCTGACAATGGAGCACTACAAGGCGTCAATCCTAAAATAATCACTGAATATCATTCAAAAATACGAGTAATACCCAAAATCCACAGACCCGTCGTCCCGGGTATCCCCACTGGCCTTTTATGTTTTTTTATTTCGTTTTTTCGCTCTTTTGGATTTATTCGATTTAATTGATTTTGTGTACTTTGTCCGGTTTCTATTTCGTATTATAACCCTTCTCTTTTCTATAATATCAAAGTTCCTCCTCTTTGCGTCGTGAATTTCTATCAACTTCACGCCAATTTTCTCCTTTGAATCACCGCGCAATCCACATGGAATGAAAGTGCACATCCCGGCACTTGATCAGCAAAGCATTTGACTTGACATTCCTGCGCCACTTTACTTGTCCCGATGGCTCAAGATCGTCCAGGCGAGGAGAAGCCGGAGGGCTTCTCCAAGTATCTCAAACGCATGAAGACTGTACTTCGCCCACGTTCGACATCTAAGCGGCATTCGCATGCCGCTCCAGAGACTGCTGCCGCGGCCCCATCAGAAGCGTACGTCATGCTCCATTCTTCGGTCTTCATTCAAGTATACTGACCCTGGAACAGTGCGCCGGCACCAGCCCCAGTCCAACCCACTACTAGTACACCAGCCCAGGAACCCAGTGAGCCAGCACCAGTGGTTATGACCGAATTCACCACTACGTATCATGCGAAGACCAGCGCACTCTTCGCCAAGTACGGCCTGAATCTCGACCCAGATGCATGGAAAGCCCCACCCGACCTTCAACAACTCAACCGAGTGACAAAGCCAATCCGTATGAGGGTTCGCCGTACCTGTCACCGTTGTGAGACAACATTTGGCACAGAGAAAGTGTGCGTCAACTGCTCGCACACCCGCTGCACCAAATGTCCTCGATTCCCACCAGCCCGTGCTGAAGGTGAACCGCACATCCACCGACCCAAGATGCAGGAGTTGAGCGCCAACCATCCCCGAGGACTTCACATCACGCCACACCTCAAGTATAATGGCGATGCAATCAATCCTCTGATGAAGCTCTCACGTACGGGTGGACAGGATTTGGTCCGGAAACAAGTGCGTCAGCGCGTTCATCGCAACTGCCATGTATGCACTGTGCAGTTCACATCGGGGAGCAAACTTTGCGAAGCCTGTAACCATGTCCGCTGCAAGAAGTGCCCTCGGGACCCTGCCAAACTGGACAAGTACCCAGATGGGTATCCGGGTGATGCGGATCCGCCAAAAGCCAAACCCGATCGTGTTTACAAAAAGCCTCGTCACCGAGTTCATTATGTGTGCCATGTTTGCACCACATCCTATCCACAAGATAGCGACACTTGCGCCAGTTGTGGTCAGACCAAATGCGCTGAGACTCTACGGATTCCGTATGTATATTGCATCTGTCAAGACTTGAGATATCTGCTAACATCAAATTCTACAGGCCCAAGAAAGTCAAACGGGAACCAGATCCTGAACTTGTTCGAAGTGTGGAAGAAAAACTAGCAGCGATGGCGATTACACCCAAGCCTGCAGTTGCGGATGGTTGAACTGAACCATACGGCGTTGTCTATCTATGCATTCCATCAATAAGATTATTCGTGATATCCATTTTTAGGTTGAGTCTGTTCATATGAATTGTCCCCTGGTCTTGACCCAGATTGAATAGATGGCTTCTCCCTGACCATGAATTACCAAGCGAAACAGCTGGCACCCGGAGCAGCCGATCAAGTCAGCGCAAACCGGGGCACCTGGACGCAATACCCTTGGCGGGGGTCGGCGCCGACGGTCTGCGCCTCACCACAGGCCTCCGTTTCTATTCCCAGTTTCCCGGTTACACATACCTGTGTACGCGGCATGGGTCCCAACGGTGTGGAAACCCACCGAACATACGACTCATACGGTTTTCCCCCTCCGAATAGATGAACTTTCTCACGTATGGAGTACACATGGACACGACGGCGTATCCTCCTGATTTAGCATTCGTTGGCAGACATCAGAAGATGAAACCCGGCGGCAATTCCAAACAAGGCAATAGGCTCTAGATCCACATATACCGAGCAAGTCCCCAGTGTCTCCGATCTCCTGGGTCTGAGTGGGTTTCATTCCAGACTTAGCCTCGACTTCAGAAACATTGCATGATTCATGCCCGATGCCTCTGACCTCCGTACTACTGCACATCGGCACCGGATATGTACTCCCTGTGCCAACCCTCCAGTCCGATACCCACCTAACGGTGTTTATTCCCACGCTATCCACTAGAGGCGGAAGTCTAGTCCAGCCTAAATTAATTAATCTCCTACGTCATCTGAGTATTTGGCTCCAGAGGCGTGTTCAGTACTCCGTACTGGTACACAGCGGACCGTTTTCATGTCTCTAATTCAAAGACAAGTCCAAATAGACTCCCGAGATGCCCAGATGCGTACCGGGATTCTCAACTCGATGACTATGGTGGCACAACGCCACTAACTCCAATCCAAATCGGAAGACGTCCGGGGATGCACGGTTGTAAGAGTGAACAGCAACCTTTCGGCCGAAGCCAAGTCAGCTTGGAAGCTCCAAGGTTCCAGAAGGTTTGGCATTTGGTATCACAACGAGCAGCCCTGGAGACTGTGAAGCCGCGTGGTTCCGTCCAAACGGACCGAGCCGTTTGGTGGGTTGAGACCCAGTCAAGAGTGACAGCCTGGCACTGCATTTCTATCTGCGTGTTGTGTCATAAAATTGCTGTTTGGGGGCACGTACGGAGTACGGAGTGCTACTAAGTGCTTTGTACTCCGTACTTCGCGTACGAGTTAGTCCAGGGCTGAAAGCCATGAAAGTCAAGGGGGGAGCATATGACGGGAGTTAGGTAGACGTTCATTGGCGGCGGGAGAAATACGCAGAACCGGGATCTCGATTCTCGATTCTTTGCCTCTAGCTTCGGCCACAGGATTGCCTGTTGCGGTATTGATCGGTCGGGGCTGGTGGGACTGTGGGAAGGTCTGGAGTGACGGGCTGGGATTCTCACGCTAGTCCTCTGTAGTGGACGTTTGGGATTCGGTATTTTTGGGGGTTTTCCGAACTCTGAACTGACCCATTCCATGCACTGCGTCCTAGTTGGTCCAGTTGGAAATGCGTCGGCTCCGGTGTACTGTACTAGTCTAAGGTGTCATTGGGGATTTTTCTTGGCTTCGAAGAAAATGTCGCGCTAACCAACCCCTGTCCTTTCTCCACGTCCAAATCCCAATTGGCGGACGCTCTGGGTTTCCCTGTGCCTAGCTAAGCTAATGCAGCACACTGACTGTTCTTTTGGCAGGGAGAATCTGGCAGGCAAGGGTTTCCCGATGTCACGGCGCATTGTCAAATCGAACACACCCAGACTGTCGGGCTACAGGGATAAAGCCAAGCGCTATAGTCCAGACCCCGACCGTCATTACCCATCTCTGACTAATGCACTAAAGTTGAACGTGTCAAAAGTCCGTGGGGACGTGCTTGACACAGATTTTTCACTATGCATAAATGTCATTTACTCAGGGGTGTCGGAGCAAGGGTATCTGACCCGGGTCCAAAGTCCCGGGCCTCGAACATGCATCCCGCACTGAAGGGCGGCCAGGGTCTCCCAAAGTCACACCCACGACTCATGTTGCGTACTCCGTACTATCAGTTCACTTGTCCAATAGTGGTCGGGGGCTGGGGAGATTCACGGCTAATTTCCATCCCTCATGGGTCTCAACGGTCAACTAACCCAATCGAGTAGGAAACTTCGGTCAATTTTTCTCCAGCGTGCTCCATCAAGAATGGTGATGTGCCAGCTGGTGTCAAACTCACGATCCACATAACCCTGGCATGAATAGGTAAATTGCTACAGCCCACTTAAAGCGGTATGGTGGCTAGAGTATCCGTCCAACCAAATAGCCCGAGTTACGACAGCCACTGTGTCTGTATCTAAGATTTTCGTTTAGAAAACGGGCAGGTAGATCATGCATGGATCGGCATGCGGGATCTCAAATGTTTCTGTAATGTGCAAGCAAGTTTGCCTCCTTCGCTGGCTGGGCACGACACAGGTACAGTGCAACCTCAGTATGTAGTGAACTCTGTGTGCGGTCAAGACTATTACCATTCTTGGATCTTGGCACGTCAGTGCCACGATATCGGGAACACGTATGGGTATGTTGTTCTTGTTCCCAGTCATGGACATTATGGGACAGTACCATTGTTGTAATGAAATTATGCAAGATACCGTGTGCAAGATTCCCAATCTTGAGCCCTGGCATGATGTGCGGAGAGTACTCCGTACTAGTATGGCGTTGAGCTAGAGAAGTGACATATCCAGTCTTCAATCTACTCTAACTTTTCCGCTGAAGCATAATCTGTCTTCACCAGACTGCTGGGTCGTAAAATCGAGGCTGTCAACTCATGATATGGGGCACCAACTGCCGGTTTGCAGGAAGCTATTTCCTTCATCTCATCAAAGTTTATTAGAGCTGAACAAAACGGCCAAGTACATAATCTTAGTGTGGACTGTTACCTAGAAGGGGGTAGTCGAAGACACTAGTCACTATCTCGGGCTTAGAAGATGTCGGCGTTTTTATGGAGCACCTTACCGCGCAGTAATCCAATGGTGGCTCCGGGGATCTGTTTTCGTGACAGCCTCTAGTCTCTTTGGGACAAGTCATCTCACACCGGCTTTCTCTCAGCTACATAGGTACGGAGTACCCATATCACAGACCGGAGTTCAGGTGAGTAAACAAGGGAAGAGATGGGGCTCGGGGATCTGCAGGTTAGTGAAAGAATGGAACACTGCCACCCTCTTCCAAGGTTCTGATTCATGCACCTGGTGTCATGCCATGCTCCGAAAGGCTGCTAGCTTTAGGCCTCCCAAAGTTGAGAGTACTAACTAGCACTCTCCGGGATTGTGAGGGCCCCATGCTCAGAGGGCTAGTTGTCGAAGTTACCGATAACCTGGCGGATTATATCTGACGGACTGCTGAGGTCAACATCATTTACAACCTTGGAAAGCTCATCCGGTGATCTATGATCTGCCTGATAAAACTGTTGTCATGGGCCCACTAGTCCAATTCATCTCACTTCGTAGCAGAAGTTCACGCAGACCTTTCCTTTATGGAGAAAAGACCCAGAACCAATTCGATTAAGATACACAGGATTATCCTATGCCCACTAATTGTAATTCGTGTGGAGTACACGCCCCGAAATGATTCTTTGGTAGATACCTTCAATTTGCACACCTGCTCGAGGCCTGCCCAAGAATTGAAGCTACTCAGTGATATTTGCTCTCTTCCTCGATTTCCCATCAAGGACACCTTTGGCAACCAATTTTCTGGTGTGGCTCCAATAGCGTAGAGATATCTTCATGCTACCTTTTCATCATACCCGTGGACTATATTCATGAACTCACATGTTTCCACATGAACATAGATACGCCAGACCTTCTGATAGATATTACCCATATCCATTGTTACCTCGCCTGGATTCATTGACGAGCTCTGGATCTCGGTAAAGCAACAGACCTGCTTCAGCGAAACTAACACCTGTCGCCGCCTCGTATAATCACGTTCCAGTTATCCTGGTAAAATATCTGCCCAGCAGTGCCAAGGCCTTTGATACTATAATCTACGCAAAACGTTAAAATCTTTTCTGCCGACTCAGCAACACTTCTCCAGCTGTCCAGGTATTTCGTATCTCTGTTCTGTAAATAAAAGACCACGTTAGTATCTCTGGATAGCCTGCTTGCCAGGAGAGCGCAAAACCCACATCATTGCAGACGTAAATAGCAGAATCCCATGAGCAACTGACCCGACCACACGCACCAGGACCTGGGCTGAGACTTGGTGTCCCCCTCACACGGCGGAGGTACTTGATGCCTTCTTGTATGGCGGTATACCGGCAGGCTTTCCATCGACCAAAGCAGAAGCGACTTATTTCATTATAGTCTATATCGTGCCACTGTTCGCCGCTTGGGGTCGAGTCTTCAATTGGGTAGTCAAGCGTGTAGTTGGGGTTGAGTTTAATCATCTCGCGGTAGACATCTTGGACTGTCCCATTGACATGAACAAGTGGGCCACCTGGGTAGGGCTGGACGTCCCATTGAACCTCAAATATACTGTAGCCGGGGAGTGGGGAATCTACGGGGACCTGTGTGGTGAATAGTCAGTCAGTATGTGCTCGTGATCATCTTTGAAAAAGAGCCTCAGGGCCTATTTTACCCCAAGAACGAGGGGAGCGAAGAATAGCGCGAGAGCACTGAGCAATTGCATTGTTGTTGTGTCAGTAGTCGAATATAGTGACAGCAAAGGGGCGGGCATCAAGTCAATATTTATATGGGATCGGCTTTTTAAATAGCAGAGCAATGACCGGGCTGATCAAGCTGGAGTACTGTGATCCAGCCCTTCAACGTGATGGAACAATAGGATCAATATCAAAATCAAAACATATGGTTTCTTAACGAAGAAGCTCAAAAGGGGACTTCTAAGTCAGGTTACAGTGACATTCGACGGTCCAATTTCGATAGAATTCAAGGATTCTCGCGAAGTACAGCGTACGGCGCATGGTAGTGTAGTGAGCTGTTTGGTAGATTCCACCCCTTCGGTCTTGTTGGCGAGGCATGTCTGATTCTGAATTGGATAAACGCGGGAAAAAAAAGATCATTTCGGATCTTGAATGAGCATCTGGACATTTTGTCTTGACAGAGTTATGGCGTCCTGAATATATCAAAGGATGAATATGCATTGCTCATAGTTATCGCTATCATATCAGATACTCCTAGAAGATAGTCCGGGGTAAAAGTCCCACTCGGGAGGTCCTCTGGACAATTCCCCGACGGGAAATCGATCAAGGTCCCTTGAACAAAGTGGTATTTGGATCAACTGTACAGGTCCCAGTAAGAACCGCATGCCAATACGCACCCAGTACACAGACAACAATAGGTCATCGTGGCTACAGGGGTTTTGTAAGAGGCAGTCTTGCCTAGCGACTCATTGCTTGTAGAGTGCGACTTCGCCCCGACAAAGGAATGAACTGTGACATGACACAAAAGCTTCCACTGGTTTCGGGGAAAGGTGCCCTCAGTCCAATAAAGGGCTGCAGTGGCCGATGTGCCCGAATCATACTGCAGATGTCGAGCATTCGATCCTTGCTGCGCCGAAAACACAAAGCATATTTCGGCAGGGTATCGAGGAGTTTTGAAAGGCCTTCATGGCGAAAGCCTCCACATCTGAGGTCAGGCCTCACATACCAGCCCACTCAAGACTGAATGCCCGGACAGTGTCCACACGATCAGCCTCTGAATCAACTTCATCAATTGTCCTTTGTGCGCCTCCAATCAGGAATCCCTTCTTCACGCCAGTGCCCAATCTACCGCCGACAATGAGATCCATCAGATCGATGTTCTGGTCCCAGTCATAGGACACCACAAGGAAGTGCGAGTGGAAGCGAAGTGGATCGCCCGGGTAAGCCATGTACTGGCATCCAAAGCGAAGTCCCGGAGAGAGGAAGTAGCCCCGGGAGTGTAAATGGGCGAAGAGAGGGTATGAAGGAGGCACTGCAGGTGCTGCGAGGTGGGTCGATGATGGAGGCGTAGGAAGCGGCGGATAAGATGTCGCAGGGGTTATCGCCATTGCACTCCGAGAGGGCGTAGATGTGGCGGGCGAAGATGAGCGAGTGTCGTCTGGTGCGAAGAGATCCACGACAGCAGCATCCTTCATGGAAGACATAGGAGCCGCGCCTTCAGATGTTTGTGTCTGCGCGGCAGCGGCAGCGGCAACAGCTTTGGCCTTGGCCCCGGCTTTGGCTTTCTTTTCTTCTAGTTTCTTCATCGTTTGTTCTCGCTTCGAGTCTTTGAGATCGACCTGCAGTCGCGTGTAATGGAGGCCTTCCGCTTCGAGCTCACGGAGATATCTCCTGCAATCCTCTTCTAGTAGATTGTTCATACCCTTTTGGGCCTTGGCTTCGTCTACGATGCAAGCTACATCCTTGTCCACCAACAGCCGAGCCTCTTCGGGCATGAGTTCCAGTGGGAGACCCAGGAAGACATTCTGCTGTGGGATCTGGGGCAGCGTCCCGATGAGCACGCCGCAGATGTGATGCTCACGTCGCAGGTATGTCACGGCCTCAATTGAGTGTAAGAGGTATCTACCGGATACATAAGAGATCGGGATGGGAAGTTCTGGTTGAGAGTCCATTGTTTCTTTTTCTTTTGATATGATATTGAAAGCTTCAAAGATTCTGTTGCATACACAGTTAGCACACATCCATAAAAGCAGATATGTTGGTAGCAAAGTGAGATTGGAGTCGCGAATCATTTTCCAGTACGTTTCTCAGCAAGCGCTCAATGACGTATCAAAGGGCTTCAGGGGATTGACAGATTTGTATTTAAATAATCATGCGAAGGGGCGGAGGGTGAAGAGGGTGAAGCTTACCATTAGAGAAGTTAAAAAGCGGATTTGGCCAGCAAAGCCGAGTTGAAGAGAAGAGAAATGTGTGAAGTCGAAAAGTCGAAAGAAAAAGGAAAAGCTCAGCTTCCGCGCTTGCCCCCTTTGGGATTAGCGTTGCTTGGCAAGCGAACTGGGGATCTGACCGGGCTCTACTCGGCAGCTGTCACTGCCCAGGTGTCATTGTCATTGTTTACTACTTTGTATATACAGTCGAAACGATGGGTTTCTTGCTTCTCCTGTTTCTGGCGTTCTTCGCACCACTGCTACTTTTCGTGGGCAAGTGTCCCGCATTCAAAGGTTCGAGTTTCGCGACAAGCTTACTAACATCGAACAGCATGGCTTGCAGCATCCTCCTGCCTAGGAAGTCGCCTGCGATCGATGCGACCAGGATCCGATGCCTATGGGTCAAGCTACCTCCGCACCATGGCAAATTCTGGCCCCGCCATGTCCGAGCAGATTGAGATGGAGGATATGCTGGCGGAGCCAGGAACACACCGTCACTTCGAGGAAGATGATTGAGTCTTTCGAATGAGAACCCCGAAAGACGTCTCAAAATTCAAGATCAGACTTCTTGGGCATTCCTCCCGCTGCCGCCGTATCCTGAGCTTCGGTGTCCCCCTCGGCCGGCGGCAGACTGAATGGTTTGATCTCGAATCGCCGACGGCTCAGAATGAACGCCCAATCCTGCCCGACGTTCTGATCGCTTCCGCCGCCTCGTTCATGCAGGACTGGTAGACGATGGGTCTTGAGCATACCTTGTGGGGGCTCTTCCTGGGATGTGGCTGCCCCCGAGGTAGCTGTGGCATCTGCAGAGTGTGGGAACGGGCAGAGCTCAATTACACCGTCACTGAGGAGCTCAATCCAGCGAACCAGCCCTGATGAACGTGGGAACAGGGACAATGGGAAAGTTATCATTGCGGTCACGCGGTTCGCGTGTGCACTCATCAACGCCTTGAGTGCGTGTAGGAACTGGAGCACAACCTCGGGTTGGGAAGATTCCGGCGGGTACATTGTTGGGTTGAGCAGAGAAGGGATAACAATTCGATGGACGGTACTTGCGTTACTGGACGCAATGGCGGTTTGGAGTCGTTTGAGGATGGCGGCAAATGGCGATTCTTTGGAGGGCAGAAGTGGAATGAAGGACATGTTTGTGATAGATGGGTGGGTGAGGCGTTTAGTTAAATCGAACGCATGGCAGAAGGCGGGAGCTTCCTTTGCATTTGGATCCTGCTCTCCGGGGGTGGAAGGTGCTATCTTCATCAACATATTGAAGCTCAAAGCTTGGGGTTCTCGAGACTCACCATCGCGCGATCCAGCGACTGCGCCGAATTCGCCCAATCTTTCATATCGCCATGCTATTTTCATTCGGTCATCTTTGCGCCGGTCGGATCTCTTCTCATCAAGAGACTCCGCTGAACCGATCAGTCCAGGCAAGGTTCGACCCCACTGCTCTGGCACTCCAACCACATGAATCTTTTGGTCTTGAATCACTCCCTCTGCCGCGTAGTATCGTAGCAATGCGCCCGCAAAGTCTGTCGTTCCGTTTTCTTCAATGAACAGTAGTTTTCCCATTGGCAATCCTGCATGGCCTGCAAGAAGATTGTCAAGAGATCGCGTGCCTGTCGAAGTCGTTGGTCGTCCATCGTCGGGTGAGGGGCGGATTCCCGGTGTGCTCTCTGGTGCGGGCTGTGCGGTATTAGGGACTGCATTGCGGTCAACCCCAGGGGAAAGACCAATATTGCGCTTGCGAAAAGACATATCGAAGAAGCCAAATGCAAAAGAGCTATGTGTCGCAAATGTAGCGACTAACTGATGTCAAGCCAACGAAATCGTTATCGGCGGGACCAAAAGCGGCAGAAAAAAAAGCTTCAGATTCTCCGAACTCTCCACTTCCGACTCCAAGTCCTCTTCCCACCACAAACCAGCCATTGAGCCCCCGTGAACCTACGAACTACCTTGTGCAGCTATTTCGCACGATCGATCTCAAGACCATATATCGGGAAAATCTCTGTGGCCGCAAATATGTCTGACCCGCTTCTCTTCGAGGATACCTTCACAATCACCGGCGTCAACGCCCAGAAGTACGATCGCGTTTCTCGTCTGACTTGCACTTCGAACGATGCCTCTCTCACTTTCACGCTCGATGTGAACTCCGAGCTTTACCCGTGCGCGACGGGCGAATCGCTGTCTCTTGCGCTGGCCTCTACCCTGTCCCTCGACGGCAAGGAGGATACCCGCGCCAGCTGGAGGGAAGTCAGCATGGGTGAGCAGACTCTCGCCGACGATTATGATTATGTTTGCCACGGAAAGGTGTACCGCTTTGAGGAAGGTACCCACAAGGATACCATGTGAGTTATTCGTTCATTGGAACAGAGATGTGATTCTCGTTCTGAAGCTCATTTACTAACCCTTCAATCTCAAGGGCTGTCTTTGTGTCTTTTGGAGGTCTTCTTCTCTACCTTGAGGGCCCTTACAAGAAGCTCGCGCCGCTGCGAATCGATCACGTCTACCTGCTTCTCAAGAAATAAGCTCGCCATTGAAATTTTGTCGCTCATTTGCTGATGGGCTCGGCGTATGGCGGCATAGACAATCTATTTCGGGACAAAGACCGACGGGGAAAATATTGGTGGTTTGAAGCCAGCCCGATGTTTATATCGTTACGGGGTGCAGCGCAGGCGTTTTTTTCTTTGCATTTTAACTTGGAAATACCAAAAGATTCTCAACACCACATGCCAGTCATGAAATTGTTGGTTCAGGCTCATGACTTGGCGCTCGACGCCCTCTCTTCTATCGATCCGTAATTTTGGACTCATGGTCAAATTATAATACCTTGGTGGATTTCCTTGTTGACAACCAAAAAAACCAGGGAAAGAAAGCAGCAGTGGTTTTCAGAGAGCTAACGACGGGTATGAGTTAACTGATATTTATCTCTAGTTTACCAGCAACATCGACGCTGCACTTCTTCCGTTTGTCAGATGTGCCACAATGAGCACGAGGTGATGATCCTTGAGAACCTTCGCGAGTGTCGGGAAACGGTCGACAACCTTGGGCCGAGAGAGGCAACTTTCCCATCTCCAATTCTCGTACTGAGGAGAAGTACTAAACAGCTTGGTACCGTCGACAAAGATTTCAACGGAGCGCACGCCAACTTCAGAGTTGCTTGATCGTACAGTACCCTCCACAGAGAGTCGACAACGGATATTCTGCTCAGACGCCTCCATCGGGATACATGTTGAGGAGGATATCTCAAGTATCGGCTTGGCTGTACGTGAAGCTCCTGTGCCGGAAGGTACAAGCGGTATGTGATCTGATGGAATGGGCGGCGTCAACTTTGGAGCAGTCCGAGCCTGTGAAGCTGCCTCATAGGCATATGCGTATCGCAGCATGTCGTTATCTGAGTATGCTCTGCATGCAAAAGTCACCCCCACGGGCATTTGTTGCTTCTGCAATGTGCCCATGGGCAATGTGATGCATGGGATTCCACAATGCTTCATGGCTCGACCTCCGTTGGCATACTTTACACCATCTTGAAGTGCATGTGTCATCGACTCGAGATATTCGTCGGCATCTGCTGCCGCAACATCGCCATTTGTGGGAAATGCGAGGAGGTCAAAGTCATTGATGTCCATCCAATCTTCGAACTGCTTCTTCCGCATGTCTTCTAAGGCTTTGACTGCCCCTTCGACCCCAGGAAGGGTATATAGTGTGTGGTCCCTATCTCTCACGAATTCAAACATCTCGGGGTACCGAACTTGATTTTGAGCCTCGGTGTGGTTTGAGGGATCGTCCATGGGTGCAATGTGAGGGTGAATCTTGTGAGGATCAGATGCGAGAAGGTTCGGGCAATTTTTATCACCGTTTATGCGGAGGAAGTCGTCCCAGGCTGTGGCAATCATTTGACAACGCTCAACGCTGGTCCAGTCATTCGATATGCCAGGGATATTGCAACTTTGCCCCGGGAAGTCTTGCTTCACATACTGCTCGAGGAGTGGAAAGTCGGCCTCGATGATTGTTGCTCCAAGAGATTCCAGGGTAGCTCTGGCCTTCTCCCAGAGCTGTTGTACTGGCTCAGTACACACGTGAAAAGGCTTTGCGGAAGATGCGCCAATGAAGCATCGGGGAACAGCAATGCGTTTTCCTGCCAGGGCATTGGGGTCTGCCAGATTGTGATAGCTTTTTGGGCGAAGTTCAGCTGCTCTGGGGATTGGAACGAATCCTTGGTTCCTCCAGAAATCGATTTCTTCTTTGGCGTCTGGGTCATCGGTCGCAATGACATTGAGTACAAAGAACAAATCTTCCATGGACCTTGCATGAGGAACGATGACATCGCACGTTGGATAAAGCGGCCATTGGCCTCTATTGGGTATAATTCCCCTGGAAGGGGAGTACCCAACGAGGGCATTGTTCGAGGCAGGCGACCGACCAGAAGAAACAGTCTCTCCAGCCAAGCCAAATGCCGCAAAGCTGGCTGCGGTAGAAGTTCCACAGCCATTGGAGGAGCCAGACGCATAGGCAGTGGTGGAATATTTCAGATTATAAGGGCTTTCTGCCCTACCATATAGACCTCGTTGAGGTCCACCGTCTGCCATTGCTGGCATGTTTGTCTTGCCAATCACCACAGCTCCGGCGTTCCGGAGCATGGTAACAACAGCTGCATCTTGCGACGAGACAAGATCAACAAAGGCGGGAGATCCGGCTGCAACGGTCAGGTCTTTGATCATGAAGCTGTCTTTGACCGTAAAGGGGATCCCTTCGAGGGGCCGTGGTGGGCGGCCACCTGCACGATAGTCGTCTGATTCCTGTGCTTCTTCCAAAGCTTTGAGGTTCAGAACACACATCGAGTTCAAGGAAGGACCGCGACAATCAAAATATCCGATTCGATTGAGATAGCATGACACGAGTTGAACGCTTGTCACCGCGCCGATATCAAGGGCGTGGACAAGGTCCCTGACGCTGGCATTCACAAGATCCAACATCTCCGGTTGCTCTGGGATGCTGACACCCGGCATGATAGTGGTATTGATTGGATGCTGTTCGAAAAAAGATATCAAATCCGAACGAAAGGTCTCAATATTCACCTTTGATGTCTTCAGAACGAGACACTCAGCTGTAGGTTTGATCGAATGATCCCAGACCGAACACCAGTGGCTCATCAGTTTCTTATATCTTCTACATTGGTCCTCGAAATGAACATCGAACTCCCTCATTCCCATGTTGAACTCCGAACATCCTCAAAATCTCGAAGTATGAAAGCGAGGTTCTCAGGCTCTGATTGGTGGTGTCGCGTTCCCGGCTCGACCTTCGTTTTGGGGGTCCCCGGCTCGAACTTCCCTCCCACTCGCGCCATTCACCACAGCCCTATCTAAGTCACTGTCAAACATTAGATATGTTGGGGCACTTCCGTGGAGGAGCGCGGATCTACTTTGGAGATAAGATGGATGATTTTACATGGCAGGCGAGGTCAAAAAGTTTATATCAAGAGAGCATGGACTCCCATTTCGGACATGGCGATTCGACAGTCCGCGCGACCCGTCTCTTGCATTTCCCAGCATTTGTTGATTATTTTGAACACCGTTGCGGTATTCCCAAATCTTCCTGACTCGCGCACCAGACGCCCCATCAAACTCTCGAAGAATGGCCGGTCTGACTGTGCCATACACGCTATTATACACAATGCCCATACCGAGCCAGTGAGAGGACAACCCTTGGGCCTCTTCTCTAGCACCACGATACTCCGAGAAACGACACCCTTGATCTCTGGGAGTATTGGCAGTGGCCCTGAAACTATAGTATGCAGCAACGCGAGGGCTGCGAGCGCGAAGAGATGAGATACCCAATGTCGCAAGCCTTCCATATTTGCATCTCCCTGGACATAATTGATAAGCCACAGCTCTTGTATGCCACCGAGGTGTTTATCTGTGTTGGATACTGAACTCACCTCTCCCTGATCCAACCCCATTATACCATTTTCTAATCGTGTCTCGATCTCCATGCCTTTAGTCGCAAGCTCACGAATGCTCAGCAGACCGTCCTTTTCCTGCTGATCTTTCCACGCTGAAAGATGTGCCAAGTCTCCGATAGCTAGCATAACCCAGTTCTCACAGCCCATGAGGTCGGCTGTATCGAGATATGGGGCTCGGAGCCAGCTTTGGTATGGAAGGCGTGGTACGCTGCCTGTTGATACACAGGCGAGAAGATCATACCACATCACGCCTACTATCAAAAATTCAAGATCATCACTTGCTCCACCTCGTTTGTCCCGGTCGAAGATATCTTCCGGGGATGATGAACTCATGACAGAAGTGACTGCATCTAGATGTGGAATCCAGTCATGCTCCGCACCGCAAAATACCTGTACAAGTTCGTCAGAAACTTGCACCTCGTCAGGATTCATGGAAAGCATACCTCGAAGCTGATCAACATGAAGCTACATGTCAAGAAATCGGCCAATTGGGCATGGTCGTCTCTTAGTTCATCCCCCTTTTCACTCATCATGTCACAGAGCTCCCGAAGCGCCATGGAATGATGGCTCAACGCCTTTTGCTTCTTTAGAACATCCTCTTTTGCGTCAAGTAGAGCACTCTGGTGCAGGGAAGACAGGCTCAATATGGCGTGATACAGAGGTCCGCACTTAATCAGTAGTAGAAAGAGCCAGCCGCGATTTCCCAGCCGAGACCGGGAGTCATGGTACGGAAACTGCCAGGGGAAGACTTGATCGAGATAGTGCATCAGCAGACAAGCCTCTTGGATATCTATCCCACCATAACCCCCAATGCGCTGCGGACTTGGCTCGAGGTGGGGTTCGCAAGCACGATCGGAGACAGTGGTCACAGATTGAGCCCCAGAGTCAAGTATCGCTTCAGACTGTTCGGTCTCAGAGCTCAAAGGTGCGATATCCAAAGAACAGCTTCGGTTTGCTGCAAAATCAAGTCCTTCGTCATGTCTTTGTGCTTCAGCCAACGCACTTGACTCCCTCTCTCTTTGACGAGCTAGGTGCTGCATTTTCTTAACTTGTCGGAAGTTCTTGTTCACTGTAGCTTTGATTTGCGCTCGCTCTTTTCTTTCTCCTGGTCCGCCGTCCATCCATGCTGGCTTGGGACCATACCCGTGGCAGTGAACCTGCCTCTCGGTGCATTCTTTGCAGGAGGGCTTTTCCAAGTCACACTTTCGGTGCCGAACACGACATGTCCAACATCCTGGAGTCGTTACACGCATGATAAGAACTGGTATAGTCAGTAGGAGCGATGTATAGAGGAGTTGAGGAAATTGGGAAACTCGGAACTACGCTTCCCGAATAGGAAGCTCGAGCCGGGAGCTCAGTCTCCACCGTTGACATCTGCAGAGTGGGACGATCCTCGTATAACAAAAACCTGGACATTTGGTGGTCAATTGCAAAGAGATATGCGAATCCAGGTGTAGATAGGACTTTGGAGTAATTCCGAGATCTCAAATTGTGAAAAACTTTCCAGTGTTTGTGCTCTATCCACGACCGAGTCTACTAAAATATATCTCCTGACCTCGAGGGTAATCCCTCAAGGGTTTGGGCACATTTAAATCTAACAAAGCCCCGATATTTCCCTCGAGGATCCTTAATATGATTGAAAATGGTGTGAAAATGGTGACTATGTACAGTGTCCAAGCCCTAGAGGTTAATAAATCCAAGGCTTAGTAAATTGAGCAGTAGATGTTCCGAGGTTTCAAGGTTGTAGGCAACTTGAATTGCATCGCTTCAAGTGTGCCCAGCTGACCCGGTGGCGTTGCTTTGTCTCTTCTTTATCCGGCGTTGCATGAGAAAGGCCGACTAATAGAGCCTGTACGGAATGCAGTCATCTGCGAAAGCTATCAGTATGCGCACTTCTTGCTGACTCTGATGGGAGTACTTACGATGCCAACGATGCTCGCGTAAAGGCCGCAACCAAGAATCACGACACCAATAATGAATACAGTAAGGTTCAAGATCGCGGTGCAGAGATTTCGCTTCTCGTACCAGCTTCCTTCCTTCAGGAGGAAGAACCATAGCACAGGGGGAATGTAGAACGAAAAGCCAGAGACCAGCAGGCAACCGCAGATAGCAAGGAGCTCGGAGAAGAATGGGATGGCTTCTGCGATGATCCACGCTAGAATGGTGATCAAGGCCACAATGATTAGCCAAGTGATCCATCCTTTGGTCGTGTTGACGTATCGGACAACAGAGTTCTGGTATATTCTACCATGTATATATCGACACGCAACAGTGGCATTGATAGAGCCGGAGATGAAGATGACCGGAAGTGCGACACCGAAGGCAATCTTAGCAGGAATAGGCCCTGCCGATAGTAATGCCGGCGAGGCGACGTCCTGTCCAACAAAGGCATAGATGAGAGCCCCTGTCAATGTATAGATAGTGATCTGTGTCACACCCAGTGCCGATATTGACTTGGTGAAGTCCTCGGGTGTATGCATCTCGTCCATGAATGAAGGCTGAGCGGAGGCAAAAGCATAAGCAAAGGCAATATTTGAGATCGCGACAAATGCCTTGCTCATGTTGATACCCTCTTGAGGCCATGCGGACCACACGGGACCAGTTGCATCGCCCTGCTTAATACCCGTTGCGATGATGCAGACTCCGATTGCGGCGATGATGGAAGCGAAGTCGATGAATCCTAGAATCGATAACTCGGCAAACGATGGTGGTATGGCAAAAGCGAAGAGAATGACTGCGGACACAGCACTGAATATGAGAGCGCATGCAGCATTGTTGGAGAGTGTAGCAAATGCCAGCTTCCCGGTCAAGCAATGTGATCCAACTGATATGACCAACAACAGAATGAAACCAACGCTAAAGAGCCCATCCCCCCATTTGCCCATCAGAAGACGACCGAAGTCAACATAATGGGCAGTTTGCGGGTATTTCAGCTTCACCAGCCCGACCATGTAGCTTGCATAGATGGCAACGAGACCTAGAGCAATACACAGGATCACCCCAGCCACCATTCCAAGCGTTGCAAAAGCAGCTGGTAAGCTGAGACTGCCCAAGGCAATCGATTGAACAATGAGGACAATCGTGAGGCGTTTCCAGCCTAGGCGATGAAAGTGGTCATTGCCCTGTATGGCTCTCTCATGATCCTCATAGCGGCCAATTTGACCGAGAACCTCACCCCCGGAGTGGTCGATGTCGGTGTCTTCTTTGTAATTCTTTTCGGTCATTTTGGCATCGTTTAGGCTGTAGGTCATGATGGAGAAGCGACCTTGGGAATTTGTGAAATTGAGTCGACTGTCGGAGATAGGCAGATATCTATTAGCGAAGAGACACCCCAACATCGTTCTTTTACCCCATATTCTGTCTGATAACCCGGTGTCTTGATGGCGAGGCCATTGTGGAGCTGTAGTTCCCGGGGTACACTCGGCGGGAAAGTCGAGCCGGGCCAAGACCTGGGGTAGCCGCGACGGATGCTCTCCGGGCTGTTATTTGTGACTCTCAGCCCACACCGGCATCTTCGGTGGGGTTTCGTGCAAATGGCTCAGATGTTCAAGGTCGATAAGCCTGATAGGGACATATGACGATCGGATTTGTGGTCAATTTGTCAATTTTTTTCGTTTTGATCTTCTGTCAAAGGTCGTCATTCCTTTACCTCAATATTCCAGATATCAGAAGATATCAGAAGATACCTAGGTATCAGTATACTATATCGTAATTTCCAGCAGGGCCATGTGTTTTCGGTCTTTTGTGTGAGGAATAGGAGAAGAAGAGATGTTGAGTCGTGCGGTGTTCGAAAAGGATTTCCCATCTCCTACACCACGCTCTCATGACCCCGGCAAGCACCAATATGTAGCTTCACAACGGGTTGTGTGGTTATGCTGCTGCCGGAGATCATGATTGAGATAGAATTGGTCGGTTTTGTCAGAAATATGTGATTTCAGAGTCTTGGAAATCACCCTAAAGGGTAACGTGGGCAATGTGGAGAAGAGCGAGGATCTGATTTGCGTGATCGCATACTTCACCTTTTTGAGATAGCTTGCGACAATACACAGACATCATCCTTGTTCAGAGGGGAGTTGATTCTTTAGGTACTGCACTATTTAAGCCAGGCAAGCTTCCCGGATAGCAGCGAAACAACCAGCCTGGTCTTTCTACATTCAATCTTTTTTTACTCTGTTTTGGCCATCAATATAGACTCATCCTCGGAGTCTGACCTCTTCGCCACCATGAAGTACAACCGAATGCCCATTGAGATCGAAGCACCCGAAGAATATGGCTACGAGAATATCAAGTACAACTTGTCCGAAAGTTCCATCACCGACCAATCTCTGGGATCTTTGGGTTTACAAGTCCCCGATTTGAAGTTGCTTTACAACGAGCATCAAGGAGGCACCGCCCTCCGCAAGCTCGTGATCCAGGGATCTGAAGGCCTCACCCACGAAGACGTTCTTATCACGACCGGTGCCGCGGGTGCTTTGTTCATTATCGCTAGTTCCCAACTCAGCGTGAACGATCACCTCGTCGTCGTCCGACCAAACTATGCAACCAACCTTGAGACTCCCCGGGCACTTGGATGCGAGATTTCCTTCATTGATCTTGCCTTTGAAACTGGCTTTCAACTTGATGTGAGCGCCGTCAAGGCTGCGATTAAACCAAACACCAAGGTTGTCAGCATCACGACGCCGCACAACCCCACTGGAACGGGGATGTCGCTTGAGACGCTGAATGCGCTAGTGGCGCTCACCAAGGACAATGGCCTTATACTGCTGGTTGATGAGACTTATGCCGACATCTCATTTGATGGACGGCTACCCATCGCTGCCTCTCTGGGAGACCATGTAATCAGCGTGTCTTCTTTATCCAAGTCTTACGGCATTCCGGGCATTCGACTTGGGTGGCTTATCAACAAGAACCCTTCGCTCCAAGAGACTTTCTTGGCAGCGAAAGAGCAAATCAGCATCAGTGGCAGTGTGGTTGATGAATGGATTGGCGAGCAAGTCTTGTCGCGCAAAGAGGAGATTCTATCCGCTACGATCCGCGAGATGAAGGATCGCCGCGAAATTGTGGCTGCATGGATCGAGAAGGACGACTTACTGGAATGGGTTCGGCCCGATGGTGGTGTTGTCTGTTTCCCGCATATCAAGAAGGGATTTGAGCCGGCGGGTGGACTGGCGGCATTTTATCATCGCCTGCTCCACAAATATGGCACTTATGTTGGACCTGGACACTGGTTTGAGCTCCCAGATACATTCTTCCGTTTGGGCTATGGATGGCCCACCATCGAAGAGCTCAAGGGTGGTTTGCAGGCAATCTCCCAGGCTTTGCGAGATTCATCTAACTGATTGTTGAGTGTGGAAGGGTCTAAGGGCTTGTTTGGCGTATATCGTCTGAGTTTTTCGTCTTTACCCATCCGAGTAAATTTGAGAGGAATTGCATGTTTCAAACGATTCTCATGGTATTCCAGAATGATCTCGAAGATGTATGTATATCATCCAATCTTAAACCTAGGCCAATTTCCGCATCGGGCGATTTATCCGATCTGGCGACTCACAGGGCTGAACGGTTCCAAGGTTGCCCCATCCAGGTGCTTAACCTTGGAAGTAGTCGAATCAACCGTATGTTAACCTCAAAAGCTACGTGGACTTCAGACTGGGCTTTTACTTCTACTCAAGACTTTTCCCTCGACTTTTCCCTCCCTGAGGCTCCCTCCTTTGCTCCCCACACGTCTACTCTTCACTGTTCAGCATGGCCCCAGCAACCGGCGAGGAAGATCTCTCGATTCTTCTAGCAACAATGCAACCGATGCTAGACCCTACAACCTATGTCTTCCTTACAACAAAAGACCCTCTCGATTCACTTCCACTGGCAACACTTAAACCGCAGCTGGTTGTTCAAGAGGATGAGGGCACCACGCTCGTTACGACTGAAAGCTTAGTCGAATCGCACGGGTTCAAGGAGCCTGTCTTCCCTTGCAAAAAGATCTCCCTCAAGATACACTCTAGCCTGGAAGCTGTTGGGCTGATCGCTGCTATCTCAAACCGCCTCAAAAATGACGGGATTAGCACCAACGTGGTCAGTGGATACTTCCATGACCATATTTACGTTCCAAAAGGGCGAGCAGAGGATGCGATGCGGGCTCTGGCAGATTTGGTGGAAGAGGCGAAGAAATGAATGGGAAATGAACCAAGAAGTCTTGGAATCCAAAGTGTCAGGCCATGCTCTAATGCTCTATGTTCAATACCTAGGTATAGCCACTGGGCACAATATATACATTTTGAACGTGCCAACGTCACAAATGCATTTACTTCGCACAGTGCGAAGCAATGGGGTATTCTAATCGGCGATGCAAACCCGCAATAATAGACAAGTAATCCGGCTCATTCTCCGCAGTCAAAAGGCCATGTCTCACAAAGAAATCAATCATAATAGTAGCGCAATTGGGCTTGAACTCGCCATTAGCCAAAGCATCTTGAATGTCAGGGATAGACATCAACTTGAATTCTTCGACTTCGCCATCACAAGGCTTGGGAATCGTGTCTGCATCCAACTCAAGATCATAAACATACTCGACCTCAGGCTGAATGAGACCCGTCTCGCCGCCGGCTCGCGCATCACGCACATGCGAGTACGTCACACATCCACGGGCGGCGATTGTTTGACGGACCGTCGCCTCGGGCAATGAGGCTTCTTCCATTGCTTCGCGGACAATGCACTCGAATGGTTTTTCATTGGTGCACATCCCACCTGCGACCGTGTTATCCAGGAGGCTGGGATAAGTCTGCTTGGTCTTTGCGCGGCGGGGAACCCAGATCTTGTAGCCGGATTCGTCGCGCGTGTAGCCTGTCATGTGGGCGCCGTAGGAAACGATGCCGAAGAGCGGGGAGGCGCAACGTTCCATCTCGAGGAGGAATTCACCGCCTGGTCCGTAGACGGGGTATTTCTCGTTGCGCCATCCCTTCAGGATCTCGAATTTGTCTTGTTTGACTGCTTCGTTGATGGCCTCTGCTACGAGGCTGCTTCGGAGTGCGGGGTCGGCATTCGGAGGTGTTACTAGAGTCACGGTGCGGGCACTGGAGTCGATGGTCCAGCTGCTTTGTGGCCAGGGGAACTTTTCCACGACGTCATTCAGGATGTATCCGAGGGTACAATTGTATCCGGATACTTTGAAGGCATGGTAATTGTTGAGGTTCTCCGTGTATGCGGCGCGATCGTCCTCGTAGTAAGGGAAGCTGCAGTTGTAAGTCGAGATCAGGAGAAATCGCACAGAGCATCCTTACTTATCGCATTCAACGACCAGCTCAAGATTCGACTTGCCCATGCTGAAAATCCACCCTCAATGGTAATTGTCCAAAGTATCAACTGCAGGAGACAAACCCTTATCCGGCCGATAAGGGCAGCCCCGCCAAGCCCGCGGTCTCTTATGTCACTGACATTTCATCATCGAAAACCAGGAACAAAGACCTCGGGAGAACCTGGGAAGCTAACAGACCTGCACAATCTCAACTCGAGCCCACCTCTACCTCCGCACCTCTCCATGTTCTCCGTCGTGGTCCCCGGACGCCCGTGTCTAACGGACATCGTCGCAGTCGACGGCCAACCAAATGGCCAAGCAACCAAGTTCGCTTTCACGATTCCCTTAAGCGCCTCTCTCAGCGACATAGTCGTCTTCTTCCTACCAGGAACAGTCCTACCTCCCAATACCGGCGCAGCAATCTACGCGCAGCTCCCAGACGCAAACGGCCAGCCCTCCGACTTCCGCTTCATCGGCGCACTCGCAAACGAGAAACCTTCCGGCATCTTCACCGTGCGACCACCCAGTCGCACAGAGGCCGAAGAAGAGGATGACATGCTAGACGAGAATAGCGCCAATGGCGCCGGTGTCCTGACGCTCGGTATCTCGATTGAAGAGGCGCAAAATATTGCGCCACAGCTTGCTGCTCTTGAGGCGGAGAAATCTCAGAATGGGTCGACGGCATTGGTCAGTCAGGCTGTTGGGCAGAGGCAGATTTCGACCAAGGTGTTGGCGCAACGCATTATTGGGAGTGCGTTCAACTTCTTGGCCAGTTTTGCGGAGTCGGATAAGGGGCAGGATGTCGTGCCTCTTAAAAGCTTCCATAACTGGTGGGCTAAGTTTGAGCGTCGCATTGAGGTCGATCCTGCGTTTTTGGAGCGCGAGGACCCCAATGCGAATGCGTAATTGCTTTGTGGTTTGATTTGGTGGTTCAATATTTATATCTCATTTTTTTCTTTGTTTTCTTTTTTCTTGTTGTTGAATTGCATTTGTTCAATACGCCGACGGCGTATCTGCAGCAAGGAGTACATGTGTTTCTCGCATCGAGACTTGAGCGACTTTTGTATTTCAGGGATGTCATGGAATGTGCAACGATCTGACTTTATCTCTGCGACTTACTGTAGTTATCTCAATGTATATCAGAATGTCAATTTTTGGCACTATTCCACTACATTCCTTAGGGCTATACTTGGCATGCTTCTACATCAATTGGTTCCAAGGTTCATGGGCAATGCATAGGTAGGTATAAGCAAGAACTAGGTAGGTATCATTGTAAACTCATCAAAAAAACGCTATATATACAGATTAAGCACTTTTCAAAGCCCAATCCTGGAAACATGAACCGAAGTCCCATATGCAAATCACATGCTCGACATATGCGATACATGATGCAGCGAAGAGTCAGGCCTGAAGCGAATGCCCGGGGAATAGCAAAGGCTATACAATTCATCAACGTATGTTGAAGGGGTTGTTTCACCACCAGCAACAATAGTCCTTGAATCATGGCTACTGAACGAGTTCTGTCCAGCTGTCTCATGCAACCGGGTAATGTCGACTCTGACCTCCTTGTGAACAGTAATGTCACGCAATGCCATGGCATGAGGCTCGACCAAAGATTCTTGTGAATGAAGAGAGCTTCCAGAGCCACCCTTCGAAGACTTGGATCGCTTGTGTGACGGCCATAATTGTAAGATGGCCATCTTAGTTGTGGATGCAAGATCATTCTCGCTGCCAGCCGGGCCGGAGCGGACGTCTGTGCAGAATAGCTCTTGGCCCAGCTCGCGGGCGAAGCTCTCGCGGTCAGCAATCGCCTCGTTTACTTGCTGTTGGACGCGGAAGAGGCGGAATGGGGTCCATGTGTAGTCTGGGTTGGGAACCTGAGTGTCCAGCGTTCCAACAACGCAGAAAGTGAGTAGCGTGCAGGTTTGGAAAGATTGCTCTGGATTTGAAGGCTGGTTGCGACAGGGTGCAGCCAATGGGCGAGCGGAGAGCTGGGCTGCGGCGCGCATGTCTTCAGGAAGGGTTTTTGATAGTGAGATGATGGCTTGAGTGAGTTGAGAGCGGAAGTCGATGAGGTTGGGGAAAGCGCGAGCTGATGCGTCGGAAAGGAGGTATTTTATACATGCGTTCATGGACCAGCCTTCCATCTGGAAGAGGAGTTCGAGGTGGTGATTGTCGAGATTTTTCATTGGTAGCGTTGTTGATGGGAGTGGGTTTCCAACGCCTTTTGTTGTGAGGATCTCGAAATGATCGTGGACGGTAGGGCGCATGACATATGAAATGAGATGGACGCCTTCCTCAAAGCCACGGTTTGTACTGGCGTAGTCACGCATGTCGCGGAGAGTGTGGATTAGGTTTACTTCTGGGACGTGAATGCGACGAGAGAGCGTTCCTGTGACATGTTCGATGGTTGCGAAACGGAATCCTTGGGAGGATAGCTTTGCTGCTTCTATCTTGTTCAGCTGGCGCACAGAGAACATCATCTGACCCTTGCCCGCACGCAGCGTGGAGCGACCCATGGCGCGAGAGAGTCGCGATACGGGAATCGCGGTTGAGAGCACGTCGTCATACAGGGTACCTAGATCCTGGAGAGGCAAGCGAAGCTCATCTGAAAGCTCCTGAGCCGTGACACAGAAGAGCTGCTTGAATAAAGTATCAAAGTCGGTCTGTAACTCGGTATCTTTGTCCATAAACACTCCTCGTGAGAGGACGTGTTTCTGGATGGCACTTTCTTCGGAATTGAGGCGGTTTCGCATGAATGGCACCAGGTCTTTCACGACCGGCCAGTTGCGAGTGGCTCTAAAGGCCCAGAGGAAGGTCGGATGGGTTCGAGTAAGATCGTCGTCTTTGAATGTCTACTTCGAGTCAATATGAATCATTCAATATTCAATCAGCGCGGATGCATACCCTTCCAATATAGTGATCGACAATCTTGCGCGTTGGGAGAAGAGCCTGAGGGGTGACCATAACCCGCCCAGTGGGATCGAAGTAAACACAAGCAAGAACGAGCTGGTGAGCACGAGTCGTGGACTTTCGGCGATTGCTGCCCGCAACAATAGCACAAGCGGACAAGATCACGCATGCAACACAGGCCTAAATAGCTGTTAGTATAAAGCCAGCCGGGTGTGATAAGACATGAAACATACTAGCACAGCGCAAACGATGACAACCTGACTTCTTGACAGCTGAGTGCCATTGACAACATTTCGATCGTGGTCCTTATATGTGGTTCCCACTGCCGCCGTCCAATGCATACCAGTGACAGCAACGGCCAGCAAACACGCACATATCCCGCGTCTCCACCAGCTATCGGTCCAAGAGGCTCTCCAGCGGAAAAAGATGCCCAGCGCCGCAGTACTCGAAAAGATGGCGATAATAGCTGATCCGACGACATTGGCTGGGTGGTAAGAGCAGCTGTAGTTGGAAATTCCGAGTTGGCCAACATAATGCATGCCACAGACCGAGCTGCCGGTGAGTAGACCTCCGATTAAGATGCGGAGATAGCCCGCTTTCTCCTCGACGCCGACGGCGTAAAAGGCAAAGAGGAGCACTGCTACTGGGAGCACGAAGGAAGTTCCGGTGAAGGAGACGTTGTAAAGAATCTGGATGTTGGGCTCGCCATTACCGAGCACGATCGCGCGGTTACCGATAAAATGCATGCACCAAATCCCAATGCCGCCCATCGTAATTGATGATGTTAAGAGCAAGTACCTTTGAATATGTTAGCCGTTGCGTTTGGACTCTGTGGGGTTCCGCGGACCAGTTGTATAGACCGGATCTTGATGTCCGGCGATGGAGAAGTTCTAATGTGGTTGCGCATCCCATTGCGCTGATCAGGTAGGAGAGGAAGATATAGCCTGCCAGGTATGTCACCCGAGCTACGGGCTCTTGTGCCTCTGTGTTGGCCATTTTGGAGATTATATCGGGAAGGCTGCGTGGGGGTCTTATTGCGGCATCTGTATAGAAAGGAAGGGTTGGGTCGACAACGACGGATAATTCAAAAGAGAAACAACATGGAGATACACAGATTCAGAGTAGTGAGCTGGCGTCAAGTGAAAGACAAATCCCAGGTGGTCCAGAACAGCCGGGGTAAGCATCTTATAATATAGCCCTAGCTCACCTGGGCAGCTCACACTGTTATCGCGTATGCCCAGCGTCACCGAAAAAATAAAATAAAATAAAATAAAAAAAACGAAACGAAACGAAACCCTCTTCACAGCCCTCGACGAATGAATGAATGGCAGCTTCCATGCGTACTCCGTATCTCAATCTAAACAAGAGCTCCACTTCCTGCGCAAGCCATGCATTGGGCTGCATGTCCCATCTCGCGTGGAGTACGGGCTCGACGGAGTCAGAGAAATCCCGCAGCTAGTAGGAAAATGCCGAGGCCATGAAAGGAATGGATTAATCAATCTGGTCCGTGATATTACGCTAATCGGCCATTTAACAACGCCGGGGGTTTGTAGCGAGGATTCTTTAGCCCGCGTGGTGTGATTCGCTTGGGGAGATCTAGATCGGATCGGGGCGGAGACTGAACGATGGGGGCGGGTGGTCGACGCGGCGAATCAGCGTCCTGTGAGGGCCCAATTAAGTGGCTGTGGACACTTGGGATGCCCTGCGACTTTACACTTTCCACATTAATCAGGTGGTTTGGTGGTTTTTTTTTTCCTACTTGCACCTAGTCCGATGTGCGGCTCGGTGCCGACTGTACCTCTTTAGATTAATTCCCACTAATGCATTGTTCGAATGTCTCGAATCCAACCCGGGAAATGGAGGTTTGCACATCTCATCCATGGATGTTTGCCTCAAGAACCGTTCCGGATCTGCACGTCACATGCCCGACGATCTATCACATTGGCTCTGATCTTGGGCGACTCAAAAACGAACGCCTGGAGTGAGATTTAGCGAGCGCCATTTACCTATTTTGAGTGCTTGGAGCTTTTCCCCCTGGACCAGGGTGTGGCAGGGGTATACAAGGGGAGCACGGAATAGGCACACCGAACCCAAGCCAGAGACCTACAAGGAGGCTAGTTTCTGGATTTTCAATTAAAAAAGAAATTGAAAAGGAAAAGGAAAAATTTCTTTGACCGTAGATGCGATAAATGAAGTGGGCCTCCGGGTCTCCATCTCAGCTGCGAGGACCAAAATTAATCTACCTCGTCAGCCCCAATCTCGCCTCGAGTCAACAACACTGGAATACGATGCAAGTACCCGATTCCAAGGGATGTCAAGCAAAGTTCCCAGGTTTGTTTGACATGTCACAAGGGCAGTAGTCCTCCGTAGCAAAGAGCAAACAAAATTCCCAGCCGTTTTGATGAGTCCCACCGAGCCCGCTCGAACCAGATCGTAGCGTCGGCTCGACGAACACCTCCAAGGTGTCACTTAGATCTCGATGTTGCCACCATCGCAACAAGGTTTGGCAGAACCCTCTAGCGGCATCGGTGGCAGTAGATACGTCTGCAGGTTCGAGAGAAAATCCGGATTCGGTGTGATGTGTCTGCTGCGAACATGTTCGGAGTCTATTCTTACCCCGCCGTCAGTCGCATGGCCATGACGACCTGCATTCCTGGGTAGGACGTAGGTGAGATCTGACCTGGAAAGTCGAAGTAGAGTTTGGAGTATTCACCCGATTTTGAGGCGTGGCTTCGGGGAATTTGAGCGCCTCTATGGATCTGTTCTTGTTTGGTGGCTCACATACGAGGCGTAGATAACAGGTCTGCAGGCGGCTATTTCGGCCATTCCTGGTCTCTTTGGGCGCCTTTCTATCCGCTTGTTCTTCATTTAGATCGCATTTTCCATACTTGTTCGACGCCTGCGGAGTACTCCGTACTTGATAGCTTCAAAGCCTAAATCGAAGATCTGGCCCAGTGCCCGGGTGTTGGATCCGTGGTTGATCTCAGATCACTTCTAAGATCGCTCTCGGACTCGCAGTTTCTATACATCGATTTCACTGCGATCGAAGCTTGGAACCTTGGAACCTTGGAAGCTAGGGCAAGCTGTGCTTATTTTGCGAACCAGTCTGCCTTGGTGCCCTGGTGCCCAGGTACCTGTATAGGTAGCAACCTTCCAAGGCTGGAATGTACCCATTGCAAACCAGACATGCAGGTGTGATATTGGGCTTACAACCTCGAAACCAACACGCGCAACAATCTTCTACCTCGACGCCCCTTATCATTCGACAATCCGCCAGGGCTGTCTAATGACCAGTGACGAATGCGGGGGACACTGCAGATTAACGCAGACCGAAGATCGACATGCATGCAGCCTGCAAGAACATCCAGACCTACGAAGTACCAATTGCACTCCCAAACTACCACTCCATCTCAATACTCTCAGGAACAAAATCTACAACTGTGAAGGTGAAGCCTCACCAAACATAGCGATGCGCACCAAAAACAAACCACTGGCGAAAAAAATTGAATATTCAATTGAATGATCACGAAGGATCAAGCGGTATCAACAAGCGCAAAGATTCAAAGGTACAATTTATTCGAGGAGCTTCTGGAAAGCAGCCTGGATGGCGGAAGGGTTGGCACCCTTGACCTCGCCGATCTTCTCGCCACCCTTGCGGAAGTGGAAAGTGGGCATGGCAGAGACAGCGTTCTCGGCAGCGACGGAGGCGAGCTCATCGACGTCGACCTTGTAGAATGCGACGGTGGGGTTCTGCTCGCTGAGCTTCTCGATGGCGGGGCTGATGGCCTTGCAGGGACCGCACCAGGTGGCGAAGAAGTCAACGACGACGTTGCCGGGGGCGTTGGTCACCTTCTCGGCGTACTCCTCGGGGCTGAGAGGGGTGTTAGCATGAGAGCTAGGTGAAATGTGGTTTTTTTTTTTTTTGGTGCCCCGCTATGTAGCGAATGGCAACAAGTTGAGGTGGAACTTACGTGTTGATCTTGATGACGGCCATTTTGGTGGAGGAAGGTGCGAAGCGGGAGATAGGAGTTGTTGTGAAGGTGCGGAGGGGACGACTGAAGGATCCAGAGATGGTCTTAAAAGCGGGAGATTTGAACTAATTGGAGGTTAATGGAGGGGCAAAGGCGGGCTTTTTTATGTCATGGTGCTGGAGCCCGGGATTATGTAAGATTTCAAAGACCGAAGGCTCTGGAGCCTCAAGGGTTGAAGCTTGGTCACACAGGCGTTCACATCATAGACCATGGAGGCACTCGAGCCGTGGAGTAGACTTACTGCTTGCATGATGAATTTGTCAGTTCGTAGAGCACCGAATCGTCAACTAAAGGTCCAATGAAAAGAAGGTGAGCCCTGGAGGCGACAGGACAGGGGCAAAATGACGTGCTCCGGGTGCTCGGCTGCTTACGAATTTCGGGGGTCTGGATCTCAGTGGCCTGAGGCTCTCACAAAGTGGATAGATTGATAATCTTTCATTATTAAAACTCTTGATGCTCAGATTAACTGAGCACAAGAGCCGGCTAATAATATGAACCTCGAATTAGATCAAACTATGTGCGAAAAAGCAACAGTTCAAGGGAATATCCAACAGAATTCGGTAAAATTTATGCAAAACATGGGATGGGGGTATCAACAGAGAAGCAGCATACTAATGATGCGGTACACGGAATGGAATCATACAGGCCACAGAGGGGTTCAAGATCACAGTCGGACAAAGGAAATCAACAAAAGAAATAGGCAAGGAACGACAGGTGGGTAAGATCAACTGAATGGAATTCATCCACGGAAACCTATTCCGCGTAACCGATCTCGGCTTTCGCGCTGGGAATCCGCTTCAATTCCGAAGGGGTCTCGGCCACGATGTAATCTTCTTCGGCGGAGATGGGGGTCAAGGAAGGGAATCTTCGGAGAAGGCCCTGGGTAGACTTGGGGCGGGATGCAGGTGTGACCACGACGGGACGACGGCCGACTTCGTTGTGCCAGCGCTCGGCGGTGGAGCTCTCGGGGGCAGCAGCCAGCTCTGCGTCATCAACGGGGTGGTCGGGCAGGTCGGGCTCATCCATATCCTCGATGTCTTCAAGGGCATCTGCTGGGACATCTGCGGAGTTGCGGCCAAAGGTGTTCAGGTTGGATCGCACAGGACTGCTGGGGTTGCCAGGCATACGCTTGAAGAAATGTCCAGACATCCACGATCCCTCGGAGTCGATCGAGGCGATAGACTGGGAAAGGGGAACGTTGTCTGCCTCGTTGTCGACGAGTTCGGAGGTCCATGATCGGTGGTAACTGCGGTTCGGGTTTTGGATATCAACCCCAGGGGTGGGGCTGGGTTCCCGAAGGAAGGTCTCCTCTCTCTCTAGGGATGACTCTGGGACCTCCTCTGGGATATCGGGGGATTGAAGGCGGGAATCAGGTGGCGACAGGGGCTCGTCGCCGAAGTGTTCGGTGAATTTGGAGTGAGAGCGCTGGATGGGTTCGCTGGGCATCAAGACTCGCGAGGGGATGACAGAGGCGGGAGGCGGAGACGACTGGGTGTGAACTTTGTAGAAGGATTCATGCGAGGTGTTGGATACCTCCGGCGAGGGTTCCTGGAAGCGCTCCTTGTAGCGTCGCTTGATGCGAGAGGAACCACGTCGGAAGAGGGAGGTGATTGTATTACCTCGGCGACCGCTGGTGTCTGACGATCGGCGGGAGTCGATGCCTCGGGAGACGTCTGATGTTGAACCGGCTCCGAGGGTGTGTGAGTGGCTGGGGGTGTTCATGCCGTGTCGGATGGATGAGTGGGATGGCGACAGCGTGGTTCGAGACATGGCCATATCCTGTGAAGGGGCGAAGCTGGGACGCTGGATCAATCTCCGTTCGCGAAGAGAGCTATCGTCGATGTTTCCGATCACTCGAGAACTCTCCAGTGATCCGCGGACGTGGTCACTGCCCTTGGATTCACCTCGCAGCCACGAGCCATGTTCGTTTGGAACGGGTGTCGGTTCCTCCACCTCGATGATGGTGTCCTCTTCCATAGGGATGTCCTGGCTTTCCGAGGCGGATTGCTCGGGCACGGAGGGTTCTGGTTCGGTGATAGAGGGTTCAGTGTCCACGATGGACGGTTCGGGTTGGGCGGGTTTGGGCTCGTGCTCTTGGGGAATCTGTGCTTGCTCTTCCCGCGCCTGCTGAGCATCGGCCCTCTCCTGCAGCTTACGGCGGAGCTTTTCCTGGTCGTCGATCTGCTTCTTCTCGCGGCGACGACGGTCTCGGTCCAGCAGCTCTCGTAAAGCCCCGGCATCCAGAGAGTCCGCTAGTTCGTTCACTCGACGTCTGGAGTAGTAGAGATCCTCCTCCGACCGCGTCAGAGCGGCAAGTCGCTCCTTGTCCTGTCGGGTCGACGCTGGGCGGTTACTCTTCGCGGTGTGTAGTCGGGGTGCTTCCACATAACGGACGACGGGGCGGGGAGTTAAAGCAGCGAAGGCGTTGACTTTGTAAGTGTAGGGGTCGGACATGTCAGACGCGGAGGAGGCGGCGGAGTCCCGTATGGAGAGGCTGATGTCAGACATGTACCGGTCGGCACGCCTCTCGCCCTTACGACGTCGGTGGTCCAGTGCATAATCACCGTTGCCTGGGGCCTGACGGTGAGGAATATCAATGGGGGTGGAGGATAGCATTCGGATCTCACGCTCCCGCATGATCTCGTTTGCCTTGCGCTTGCTCAGCTTGCGACGCAGTTTGTTTGGGCCATGCTGTTGACTTGGCTTGCGCCGTAGGAGGGATCCCGTTCTGGAGGGCGGGTGCTGTGGGTGATCGGCCAGGGACGCTGGACGATCGAGGGATGGGGTCGGTCGCTTCGAAGAGGCCAGAGCCGAGTTGCGTTGGATGTCTTCTCGTGACGAGCGATGCTGACGTTTGGAGGGTCTTCGACCCAAGGTTGGTGCGGGCTCTGGGGCCAAGGACGCCTGGAGATCAATCGCTTCGGCACCGGTCACTTGGATCGTGTGCCGCTTGCTCTTGCGACCAAATGGCCATATCGCCATGGCCACGGATATCAGTAGTCTCGCAACGGGATGAAAGTCATGGAGAGTTAACGAGAGTCTAAGGGTAACATAAAGGAGAGGAAAGAGGAAAGAGTTGTAAGAGAAGACAAACACACAAAAAGTCGAGACTGAGAAAAGGTGAAAAAAACGTAAAAATACCAAACACTGCAATTTGGACAGTCCAGGCCCTTTTTCGCCCTTGTGATTGTGTATTTTGGATTTGGGAATTTTTTGTTTTGGTTTTTCCCCCAATACGGCTTGGCGTTCCATGGAATTCCTACGGGTCAGGTACGGTTTCTATTTCGGTCTTACTATGTACTCTAGGACTGTACTCCCTAGAGTACAGTATGTACATACGAAGGGAACTAAAGGGTCCTCCTAGTTGCACCGGTACCTGGTATCTGACCCTCTCTATGCACGATCTCACTAGTTAACACGAGTCTCGTCACACAGGGGTGTCTAGGCTTCGGTTTATTGGAAATTGGCACTTTCACTGTGGGGGGTACAGTCCCCACCCAACGGTGGCCCAATGACGTATCTTCTTGTTTACTTTTGTTTTCTTCTCTGTCTCCTCCTCTCTTGTGCTCCTAGGAAGTACTCACTCATCCTTTGAGAGTCGATTTCCTTCGGAAATGAACACTAAATCCTGTACCACGGATATGCAGACTTATGCAAGTACCCTTGTCCTCGTGCAAGCCAAGCCACCGTTTAAACGCCCGGTGGGGAATCGGCCCTTGGGTCCCTTGACACGCGGGAATGGAGTCTATCTTCGTACTGATCGGCCCAATTTCCACTCGATTGTCCTCCGTACACAATCTATCTCTGATCGCACTATTGGAAACTTCATCCTCAATCTGATCAATCTGGTCTATTGGGCCATGCTAGTCAATCTACGGCAGTAGCCCAACCGGCCTAACTAACCCTAGCGGAACATCATGGGAAATTCTGGCAATGATCGGCGAAATTCGCCGAACTTTGGGTCTCAAGTGTCTTGCCCTGGATTTTGATTTCCGGTGCCTGTTGGCCGATACCAGAACCAGAACATCATAAGAACCGTCCCCCCGCTGGGAGGGAAATGGCCTGGGATCTGCCAGGATACAACTCCTAGTCGGCCTTCACTAACAAGGGCTACCTAACATCACCCCCCTACCATCCTATATTTATCCCATTCAAAATCTAGCGAACTGTGCAAGGTGTCAGCACTATTTGGTTCTCACGTTGTACCAGATAAGATCCGCGTCTGGATTTCTGGTCTCACTGCCGACCCCATATTCCCATGTTTTCCACCTGGGCACTGGTCTCAGGTCATCTGACTCCCTTGTTTCATGCCCAGGTGCTCGCCAGGCAATCGGAATCGGGATCCTCTTGCCACCCAGTCTCAGATGGTTCAACCCTGGGTCCTGGTCCTGCAGTCCCGGAACCCCTCAGTTTCTGACTCAAGGGCGTACATAAATAGCCCGGGTCTTTGAAATAAAAGCGGAGCAATCGGCTCAGCCAGATTCGCATACGGAAGCCGATTTGCTTTGGCAGGGATTAAGCCACTAAATCTGCAAGGAGCAGGCATTGGCCACAATGAAATAGTATAGAATTATTGATTCGCCCAACATGAACTCATCGACCATTTGACCACCGATCCCATTCGGCAACAATCTAACATACCCTTACGCAGCATTGCAAAATTCACTTACATTTCAAATACAGTGGCAACGTCTCCAAGCCATTGACGATTCGCCACGAAGGCAATCGCACCGCAACTTCCCGAGATTAGTCGGTCAATGAGAAGAAAAGCAAACAATGACGGGTAAATTTAGACTGGGCAACTAAATCAGAAAATAAAAGACATGGGAAAAAGCACGATCGCAAATCCCTCCCAAAAATGCCCGGATCCGACTCTAAGCAAACGCCCGTACACCTCGCATTCCATATGACAGATTGCACGGAGAATAAAAACCAAAAAAAAAAAAAAACGGTCAACGTACACCACATGGGTGGATCCATGTCTGGGTGCCGGAGTCCACCGAGGGACATAAGATATCGCTTTCAGTTGCTGATACGCTTCCTCAACCGGTTGGGCTCGCGTTCCAAAACGCTGTACCTGCGACTCCCGCGTCTGCTCAGAAGCCGCCGAATGGACCACCCGTGGCTCTGGGTGTCATGTGGGCGCGCAGGATTGGGGTCGGGGCGGAGCTTCTGGTCGGTTGACCGTTGGGCATCCATGGCGACAGTGGCGTTGAGGCGGGGGTGGCTGAGATTTGGATTTGGGATTCCGTTTGAGGGCCAGGGAGGACAGGTTGGACTTTTGAATTGGAGATGAGGATGGAGATGGTGTTTGGTCTGGGATCGAGCGGGGTTGGACCTTGTGGGGTCGTCTTTGTTGATCATTCTTTCACCTTTCTCTTTTCCTTCTCTTGGCCTTGGCCTTTGGGCTCGGGGTGTTTGGTCGATATGCATAGCCTCAGGTCTTTGCTCGGATCGTCCGGCTGTTCCAGGCGCAGTTAAGAAAGCGGGTTTGATTCTTTGGGGTCAAGTAACACGGCCACCAGGCAGCCTGTGTAGTTTGCATGGCATATATACATTGGCACAAGCAGACTAGATAAGTATACCCTAGGGTACTGTTGTTGATAATTCAAACATAAAAAGGCTTTACTGGATAGTTCCGAAGATTGAAATGCATATATAAACCTACATAGGCCTGGCGATATTTCAACATTCCAGGTTCAGAATATACACATCCAACTTTGGTAACGCTCGAGCAGCATTATGTGGAAAAGAAGAATTCCAAGTTGACATTTATCGAGAAGAACCTTTTAACCTGGAACCCAGAATATACCTACTGTGCGCATGGCCCCGGACTGCGCCATGAGTCTAACGAGACCGCGTGATGAACCCTGGACATAGTGCGCTTGATATACATCGAACTCTGTTTCCCTGCATCCCCGAAGGAAGCCTGAGTTCCCACAGCCATGAGGCCATGATAATTGGCGGAATAGAGAGCAGTCCAATCCTCATATTGAGCGAACAAGTCATGTCACATAAAACAGACCGTGTAAAGGAGTAATTTACTCCCCGCATCTCAGACGCTAAACAGAGACAACCCACTCGCACCTCGTATTGGATGGAACAATCGGAAAATCTAGAATGCCCTAATGTCGGTCTGGTTGGGATCACAATGAAAAAAAGCCCTCATGGTATCTCAGATAAGAGTCTCGATCTTCTCTACAAAGACCTGGCAGTGCTCAAACCTGGAAGCAATCACATTTGGGCCTTGACTCACTACCCTGAGCTCTATTCCACATCTACACCAACTTCTGGTGGCCTGTCTCAAAGCCTTTCTGTATCCATCCATCTCCGTCGGACTCCCAAGATATCAATATGGTGCACCTGTGGCTCTTCGTGGGTCTCACGTATTTGCTCCTCTATGTTTTCGCCCTACAATCACATGAATGGCATGCTCTCACGAGAGGCCTCATCGGAAAGTGAACGGTGTGCGATACTGTATTTGGGCGACATGGCTGCCCAGTCTTGCTATCTTCGACATTGGGATCGAATTGCGGTCAGGCGATACAGCTGTAGCGCAACTATCGATTGGCCACTTCTTTTCCGGGCCTTCATGCCCAATCACGATTCATGACTCACGATTCACGACTACGAGTATCCCTCCGGGGCCATGGGAGGCCAGGAGAGCGAAGAGGGAGATTCCAGCTGTCCGATCCAGCTGATCTTTTCATATTCATTGATGACCATGACTGTATGATTTTTCAAGTTTGATGGGCGGCGTTTGATACCTGGAGCCGAGAGCTAAAATTGTCCTCCTGTTGGATTGAGAAACTTGATATTCACATTTTGGGTTGGGAAAGATCCTTTTCTATCAAGTTCAGTGAAAGCAAAACACATCATCAACAGTCATTCATGTTCGTATCGAGGCTTTGTAGACGGGAATACCAAGGTGTACGATTTGTCCATTCTGCAATCGATCCCGATACACGCTGAGAACCGCCGAGGTGATATCTGCATCAGTTTTGACCTTGGAGGTAGTCCCTTGTAATTTGTTTTTGAACGATCCTGGAGATCGCCTGGAGCGCAAGAGAGAGGCGAGCGCTATGTCGAATCTCTCTTGCTGCATAATTCGATTGTATCATTTCCTTATTTTGTAAGCTTTGATGAAGCATCTTCGTGGATGCAAGCTCTTGGACGACAAAATTCATTCCCTCAGAACCAAATCTTGATCAGCTCTTCACTGACCGCACTGGGGGTCAGAACACCGCTGTCTGTGATCAGGGCCGAGATCAAATGAGGTGGTGTGAAATCAACGGAGTGGCATAGCGGCAGCTCGATTTGGTTGTCGCCATTTGCGCCTAGGGCGGGTGAGTCTTGCTTGCTGTCTTCGGCAATGTCCTCTGCAGACTTGAACTCAATGACGCGCTGTTTGATCGGCAGATCATATTGGCCAAGAGGGTACAGGCGGACGAACTTGTGGCTCTCAGCAACCACGTAGAATGGCTTTCCAATAGCTTTGGCGAGAATTCCAATCTGGTAAGTTCCCATGCGAGACACAATGCCTCCGTTTTCCACCACTCCCTCAGCACCCACAATCACCATATCGGCCTTGCCGAGGGAATATGCGACAGCGGACTCAGGGATCGTTGAGACCGGAACACCCTTCTCTCGCAGAGCTCGTACAGTCTCCATACCCTCCGGTTCTTCATTGGGATGATCGCAATCTTGGGCAGTCGAGGATAGAACGTAGATCACGCGGAATCGCACCGCCGAAGGTCCGCCCTCTTCGTCCGCGGCCTTTTGCAGAAGAGCAGCGACAACACGAGAGCCACCGTTTGTGAGAATAGTGCTGCCGTCGCGAATGAAGCCACGCCCGAAATCTGCGATCTTGTGACGACTTTCCTTTGCACGGCGAATGAACAAGCGGCCATTTGTCAGAAGATGGGTGCGAATGGCCTTGAAGTCACCCGCAGGTCCCAACAAGCCAGGGCGCTGTAGTGTGGTAATCAGGTACCGTTGGAAGAGATCGGTACCGGCGGAGAGACCGATGGGGTTGGGAATGGACTTCTTGAGGTGGGTGGTGGACTTTTCGAGCAGGTCCATAGTTTCTGATATCGTCGAGGAGACAGATTGTGTGAGGAGCAAGACCAGAGCTTCAATGGCCGCGATAGGCATCGTAAGGTCAGGATCGGAGCGGAGAAGTTCATTGTAGGTCGCGACGATGCTGAGAATACAGTGAGCGCTTGTCAGAGCCTGGGAAGATCGCAGGTGACTTACTCGAACGGTCCGGCATCAGTCGCCGTGGTACCTGAAGTAGTTGAAGCCATGTTGTCTGACTGTGGAGGTTATCAAGTTGCGAACAATGAAAGAAAGAAAGAGTCATGAATTCTGTGTTTGTTCTGTTTGTTCCATGCCCCTCCAGCCTGACACTAATCCCGATCGGGCGGTGTGCGGGCTCGTCTCCAAAGTAAACAATCAACCTGAACCACAACACTTGCCCGCCCACTTTGCGACCGAACCCCTTGCCTGGTCGATTGGCTCCTCCGATAGCATGTCGCGCAATTCGATCGCGATGGGCTACAACAACCGCATGAGCTCCCAATTCCAAGGTACCCAACACCAGGGCCGTGGTCGCAAGAAGGAAGATGAGAATGACGCTCTCATGCGCTTGGTGAGTTCACCCCTCGCCAAGGCGCCTTTCGTCATGCTAACTAGGAATAGCCCGATAAAGAGATCGCAGGATGTATCAACGATATCGGAATTCCCTTTACATTGGCCGATCTGGCCAAGCCAAACGCTCAGCAGATTCAGATGGTCTTCGAGTGGTTCGCGGAGCTGCTCATGAACACGACCAAAGAAACTGTGGAACCTGCTATGCACGCCGCTGCAGAAGATATATGCGGCGACTATCCGGATATCGTTCCCAATGACACCCGCAATCTTATGGGTTTCTTCATGATGCTGCGCAAGCTCTTAGCAGAGGTACCTACCAGCTACTGCAAAGCCCTGAATGATCCAAGACTGACTCATTGTCGTATAGTGTGGCGTCAATGATTTTACTTTCACAGACTTAACAAAACCTACGCATGAGCGCCTTGTCAAGATATTCTCCTATCTGATTAACTTTGTTCGATTCCGGGAATCGCAGACTCCCGTCATTGACGAGCACTTCAACAAGACCGAAAAAACGAAATCACGGATCGACGAACTGCTCGCAGAGAATCAAGAAATGGAACTCCGCCTCAGCGAGATGCGACAAGATCTTCAGTCCAATGAAGCGCACGTAAGAGAGAAAGTGGCTCGAAATGATGCGCTTAAGGCTCGATTACTGGAGCTTGGCCGAGAGCAATCGCGAGTTGCAGAGACGCTTGACCGCGTTAAAACAGAAAGAGCTCGTCGGCAGCAACAGTTGGAAGAAAAGACAGAACGAACCGTTCGTTCGCGACAAGAAGCAGAGAAATTACGACCTTACGTACTTGAATCCCCGGCAACTCTCCAATCATCCTTGGCGGAATTGTCTGAACATTTGATGCGCGAGAAGACCTCTATCGATGCAATGGAAAGACGAGCGCGGGCGCTCCAGACCTCCTCAGACACATTCACCGTCGTTTCTAACGACGTGCAAGCATGCGTAAAGCTACTTGATGACATTTCAGCCGAGCTTCAGAAGGAGGAGGAGGAGGAGTCACGCGCTGCTAGAACAACGGAAGCTATCTCAGACAGGGGCAATAGCGTCCGTGAAGTTGAACAGACGGAGAAGCTTCTGCAGCGTCAACTGGCGCGTTGGGTCGAGCGCATCGAGGCGCTCCAGAAAAACGCGCAAGAGAAAGCAGAAGTTGCGCAGGCACGCATGGAGGAGCTCCGCAACATCCAGAAGCAACTCCGCGAGGAGCGCGCCGAGAAGCAGCGAGACATGGAGCGAAGGCGGATTCGCATTGAACAGACAGAGAAGAAGGTAAATCACCCTTTTAATGCAGACAAAGTAAATGTGCTAATTCCCTTGTTCAGATGGTCGACCTTAAAGAGAACATCGAAAGCGAGATTCAATCTGCCCACGACCAGTATTTGAAGCTGGAATCACACATAAAACTGTACATGACAGAGATGGAGAAGTCTCTGTGATATATGGGCTTTCTTTATGTGCGATTTGGAGTTCAGTGTTCATAGGATACCCGGTAGTGCAGATTCATTCAAGGGAGTTTTCAGCTTTTTTTCTGTTGCAATAGCATGTCTGATCTCAGTCTTGGTCTTCCAAGGTTATCACCCAGTGGGACCGTTTGGGTGGAATTCAAACCAGCGCTCAGCAATACGTCTCACGGGGATGCCTCGCGCGCCCCAGTTGGTTTCATCGCCTCCCATTCGGACCGACCCATTTAGTAAGGGGACGTTCGTATCCCATATCCTTCTTCCCCAGAGAGGATTGGAAGAGTCCAGGGCATTTTCGCACTCATCGAGTCTCAGGTCAATTCCCGCTTTGTAGGCAGTCTCAACAACAGAAGCCAGGGTTCTCGAGAGCCCTTGCGCTGAGAATTCCGTTGTTGTGGTATGCAGCGCTACCATATCAAGGATCGAAAGTAGCTGCCGGCGTTGCGAGCCGGGTTCGTCTGCGGTGGGCTTGAAAACCGCAATATGCGCCCGGAAGCTCTCGAGTGTCGAACAAAACGCGACTGTGATGTTGCTGGATCTTGCAAGAAGCCCGATGGTTTTTGTGAGCAGATCATGGCTTGTCGCGGCTTCAGGATCGGCTCGTTGCTTGCGAATCGCCGCTGCAAGTTGCACTAGAAACTCGGACTTGGTGGCACATACAACGAGATGGGTGTTGTGATCACTTTCAAGGAGTTGCTGTAGGAGGTCTGGCAGCAGATCGCAATGGGCGATGCTTCGTTTGGGACTCGTCGCTTTGGATGCCATTTTTGTAGCTCCTATTGACTGTCCAATATTGTCGGTCGGAAAATACTATCCTCATATTAGGCGCATTATTCGTCCCGTACAGAGTAGAGCTGGAGGCTCATGGTGGCGGAACAACATGTAGTGAACAGTGCAAATCAAAGGCGGGCGAAATTGCGGCATCATCCACTCACTTCCGCGGAGCAGCTCCGCCTCTTCCTCCCCTCCTCACCCCCCATATTCCCCTCACTGGTTCACCTTTGGACTGGGTCCTCTGCGACTGGAAAGATGGAAACAATTTCCAGGATATCCTCGATGCTGGAGACAGGTATGCAGACCCCATGTTGTGCGGTGTGCTCTATCTGGCCGAAACTGACCGTACACAGCTCGAGAGCTCACGTTAGAGGCTGCCCAGTCCGCTGCTATCAACCGAAGCTCAACTCCCGACTATGCCTCGAAAACCTACACACCTGCGCACATCAAGAAGCTCCTGGACAGCCGTCATGAGCGGGAGGTCCTGGATGGAATGCGGAGGGTCATCTCGGTAGGACCGCGCCCAAGTACTCATCCCAGCCGCAATGGCTAACCCAATATATTACAGTTGATGTACCGCTCGCAACCGTCCCTCACCTTCTTTTCCGCGGTGGTCAAGAATGTGGCCAGCGCCAGCCTCGAAGTCAAGAAGCTGGTCTACATCTACCTGGTTCACCATGCAGAGGCCGAGCCTGACCTGGCGTTGTTATCCATTAACGCGATTCAAAAATCGCTCACCGACTCGAACCCCCAGGTGCGGACTATGGCCCTTCGGACTATGTCGGGAATTCGGGTCCCGGTGATCAGCCAAATTGTGTCGCTGGCTATCAAGAGAGGATGCGGGGATATGAGCCCGCATGTGCGCAAGGCTGCTGCTTTGGCTATCCCAAAGTGCTACCGTCTAGATCCCAACACGTTACCACAACTTACCGGATATCTGTCGACACTCCTGAACGATCCCCAATACTTTGTTGTTGGCCCCGCTGTGGCCGCATTCTTGGACTTGTGCCCAGAAGAGATTGATTTGATTCACAAGCCGTATCGCGGTCTTGTCAAAAAACTGACCGATATGGATGAATGGAGTCAGCTAGCAACTCTCCGCTTGTTGACATCTTATGCACGAAAATGCTTTCCCCGTCGGACTCAGAAAGTCAAAGCGGCGGCACCGGTGGCATTCTACGACGATGAGAAGCCAGAACAGCAGAGCCAGGCAGACGGTGACGAGATTGAGGTGCAGGTTATGGATCCTGACCTTGAGCTCCTACTCCGGGCTTGCAAGCCTCTATTGCAGAGCCGAAACTCCGCGGTGATCGTGAGTGTGGCCCGCTGTTATCTGTATCTTGCTCCACCAGAGTATATCACCGAAGCAGTTGGACCCCTTGTGGCACTTGTGCGAACCCCTCAGGACATGCAGCACCTTGCCCTATACAACATTGTTGCTGTGGCCATGAAAATTCCCAAACCGTTTGCCCGATACATAGCACACTTCCTCGTCCATGCGAATGACCCGCCACATATATGGCGCCTCAAGCTAGAGGTCCTTACCATCTTGTTTCCGCACTGCGGAAAACACTGGAAGGGTGTTATAATCAGCGAGCTAGAGCATTTCTCCAAAGGCACAGGCCCTGAGTTGGTGCGAGAAAGCGTCCGGGCCATCGGACGTTGTGCACAAGGGGATCCCAGTACCGCAGACATGTGCCTACGGATTCTACTCAGTCAAATCTCTAGTGTGGATGGGAATCTTGTATCGGAATCGCTAACTGTGATTCGCCACTTGATCCAGCAAGATCCACCCTCGCATAAAAAGACAGTACTCCAGCTTGTCAAGAACCTTGGCACAACAACTCACCCGGAAGCACGTGCTACCATCATTTGGTTGATTGGAGAATTTGCTGGCGTTGAGCCAGAGAACAACATCGCGCCTGATGTTCTGCGAGTTCTGATCAAGGGATTCGCAGATGAGATGGAAATAGTTAAGCAGCAGATTGTGCTTCTTGGTGCCAAGGTGTATCTTCACCATCTGTTGCAAAACCCGCCAAAGGAGAAAACGGACGTTCCTGCGTCAACTGAAGCGATCAAAAAGCACACTCAAGAGTATCCAAATGAATGGGCCAATAATGAAGCCGAAGACCAAGGTACTACCGAGCAGTCCGAGAAAGAAGGTGAAGAGCAGCCTGAAGAATCTACAGAATCAGAAGCGAAAGAAGAAGAAGAAACAGAAGACCGGATCACCCTACTGTGGCGATACATCCTTCTTCTCGCGCGCTATGACACATCCTACGATCTCCGTGATCGAGCTCGTCTCTACAAAAGCCTCTTAGAAACGCCCTCTTCCACTGAACTTGCCAATCTTCTTCTTTTGGCACCGAAGCCCGTCCCCCACGCCCCCAACCCATCAGAGACCCGCAAGGATCTTCTCATCGGGTCTGCCACGCTAGTTGTGGGCTCAGAGGCTGGATATCTTGGCCTTCGGGGTTATACCAACCTGCCAGACTGGGTGGCGGCAGGCCAGGAGCCAGATCCCAGTCTCCGTATCGATGAAACAAAGCCCGATACGTCCAGCAACACAACATCCACAGCAGGTGACCGCCTGGACCGAGCGCTTCGCGAGCACCAATCGATGGCTATGCCAAGCCGCAACCAAAACACTGCGGCTGCTGGAATCGATCCGGCTGGGAAGAAGACCCTTGATCAATGGCTTCAGGAAGAGGAGCAAGAAACCGAGTCAGAGACAGAGTCTGAAACAGAATCAGAGGAAGAATCTGGTTCTGAAGAGGAGACCGACTCGGAAGAAGAGTCTGGCGAGTCCGGATCTGAGGAAGAGTCTGAAGAAGAGACCGATTCCGAAACTGAAGCTGTGCACAAAGAGGCGCAGCAATTGTTGGGTTAAATTGGATCTAATGGTTATATTTAAAGGCTATGTCAAGTAGCAAACAATATAGACCGTGAATTCTAGGGTTTGTGACGCTGATGAGCAAATGAAAGTATCTGTGGAAACTAGCACTATGAACCCAACCTGCAAGAGCGCGTAGTGTAAATGTAAAATGCAGGAACCGACGGGGACTCTCACTCAACACGGAAGTCCCTAAGAGCAGCCTGGAGGAAAGCACGATACTCCAGATACGCTCCTTCAACCTTGCGCTGACCTTAATCCTGCCTCTACAACGCTTTTCCAAGGAATTTCCACCAGCTTCCATCGCAACAATGGCCAGAAAAAGGTCCACCAGAGGAGAACCTTCCGCATCACCCTCAGGAGGGGCCCAACAGAGACCAAAGCGGCAAAGACAGCAGCACAGCCTCCCTGAGCCTGCTATGTCGCAGCCGCCAACCGCCACAACTTCCCTCCAGGCAAGCTGGCGTCGGAGAATACGACTTGATTCCTCCGAGCTAACAATTTTCATTCATACAGTCACGCCTAGATCTCGAGTCCCTTGCTGCCAAATCGGCGCAAGAACTAGTCGAACCAACCGCAGAGAAAGAATCCCACTTTGCCCATCTCGAAGGCGAGGTCGACAAACTCAGAAATGATTCAACCGCGGGTGTCAGCCAGGAAGTCTTGGATTTGATAAAGGCGGAAATCGAGACCCTGAAGAAGGACTATGATCGGATCGATGCACGATTGGCTCTAATGGAAAGCTGGATTCAGTTCACCAGTGCCTCGGTCACGACAGAGAGTGCAAGTGCTGCCCAAACCGAGGAGCAACCGAGCCAACAAGAGATGCCAGGGGAGATAATTGACTTACCGGTTGATCCTGCTTTATGTTTGAACACGAGTCAGCTTGGGAGTTTCCACTCGTGGTCTATCAACGATGAGATCGCTGACCTATAGCACGCGTTCGATTCGTTCGAGTGAGTTACCCATTGTCATTCATTACAGGAATGTGCTCATAATCCAGTACCCACAAGCACTTGGGCAGATCGTATTCCAAATCCTCCAGTCATTGTCCGAGCCAAACATATCCATCGACAGCAATGGGATTATCTTCTGGGACAAAACACCGATAGTGCATTCTAAGGCTGATGGGCTACTCGACCTTGGAAAGCTGGCTACGGTTTATTTGCCTTTATTTGATAATCCGTGAGATAGCGCTTCAATAATTTCAATGCACTGATCGGGTTGGCGCCTTTGGTGTACGTTCCACATGTTGAATAGGTACCAGCCAGACCGGCATGGGACGGTAGCAACATGGATGCATAATTGTCGCAACATATGTATGTTTCCAAGGTTCGGCGCACCTCACAGAGAGGGCGTGGGTATTGCAACATTGGTGGATGGGGTAGTTGTAGGGTCCCAATTCAACTTCACGCGCGGGTACTCATTCATTATCGATTCCATGGTGTCCATGAAAGCAGGGCTCTCCATAGGGACTGCGAACATTTTTGTGATGTCACAGTTAATCGCCGTAACAGAGATATACTCTGTCACCGGAGGACCATAGTCTGACACTGTGCCACCAGATGAATTTCTTTGCATGTAGAGAGTTACTAAACAAGCCGTCATAGCAGAAGTGCCACAATGGCACAGAACTAGGTGTCTGTTTATAAAGTCTGCCGTGCTTTGGTCGAGTCGCTGGAGGAGTTCTCGGAGCGAAAGGGGTAGAAGAAGATAGAGTTGTCGTATAGTGAGTATGGCCAAGCCACTCAAAAGTGCGAGGCTGAGGAGTCCTGCTGCACGGGTTGTTGTGACCAACAACGGAAGCGCCTCGGCATCGGGCCTGACATGACGGTTAGGGCAAGTACATTGTGATTTCAGATGGGACTTACTCGTCAAAGTGGCTCATACTTGCAGGCTTCTCACTCTCCGCAATCAAACGGATAATATAACCATGGAAGTCTTACGATGGGCAGGTTCGGAGACCAGCCTCAAGGTTGGTATGCGCCCAGGAATGCCAGGTCCTGTAAGGGTCATCGAGGGCCAAAATGCAGGTGTTATGCCACATTCAGGAACTGCTGTAGCTTCTATGCAACCTTGGAACGATGTTGCGTTGATGTTGTCCCGACTGGTAAACATGGAGAACCTTGTAACTTCTTGAAGGTAGCATTAAAACTTTGCCAAGGCTATATAAAGACTGAAAAATTGTATGCAAAAAGGTTTGCAAGCAATGGCGTAAAGAAATATAATAAATTGACACACATATTCAGAAAACACAATCCTAGGCTCGGAAGTCCCCAGGAGACTCATGACAGTTGCTCCTTGTTTGGCTGCACTGTAGGCCTCCATTTCTTGAATTCCGTGCAGGGCACAGCCTCTTCGAACATTGAGTCCACCTCGAGAGCTGTACGGTCCTTCATCTCAGGGACAATCAGCCATGTAACGATAAAGGTCAACAAACACAAGCCCGCGTAGACAAAGCCAGTTTTGCCTTTCAAATCCCCTGCGTCTGTGTTGTAAATGTAGGGGAGAATAAGATTGAAGACAACATTGGATAGCATGTAGCATAAAACACCGATACCCTGGGTTTTGGCACGGAGACGAAGAGAGGAGGTCTCCCCTGAGACTGCATATGATGCGGGCCACGCTCCGAGACCACAGACTACTACGACAGCCATCATGCAAGCGGCAGTATACCTAATGGTCATGTTAGTCTATGTCTCAGAGAAAGATCTTGGGGTCTGAGATCGGGGATCTGTAACACACCAGATCACAATGTTGCCGGTCCAGCATCCAGCGATTCCCATGCTCAGCCATATGACAGTGGTTACTGCCAAAGTGCTGAGCATCAGTAAGCGCCTCCCAAAGCGACTCATGAGCCAGATACCGAGCCCGTTGGCAATAAGGCCCAGTACGATACCCAGAATCAGCACAATTATACTGAGACTAGATTCCATTCCAACAACCTGCATGAAGTAACTCGCGCTCGCCAAGAGAGGAACACCAAAGAAGCTTGGAACAACAAAAGAGAAAGCCACAATCATTGTCCGGCGTCTGTTGACACCCCTGAAGCAGTCAACATAAGCCAGCTCCCGTGATAGAGACTCCTCATGCGCGAGAGACAAACGCATTTGGTCAAAAAGCTCAGCAACATTGACCTGATCGGTGTGGAACCATGCCAGAGCACGATGGGCGGAATCGTATCTTCCTTTCCGAAGCAGATACGACGGGCTTTCGGGCAAGATGCAAGCCAAAACGAAGGGCAGGATAGTAGTAATCCATTGAGTACCAAAAGGGATCAGGTAAGATGCAGCCGAAGTCTTCTTTTCACAGGCATAGATAACAGCAGCTCCGATCAGTTCACCAAGAAGCATGAAAGTCGGTGACAGTGCCATGGCCGATCCACGCAAGCAAGTTGGAACTGTCTCGGAAAGATATGTCTGGGCACCGGCCATAGCACCGCCAACACCCCATCCCTGAACAGTTCGACCAACGAGGAATACACCACGTCGGGAGTTCATGTCGTCCGGTAGATCGGCACAGAATGCGATGGCGATCCCAACTGCACAGACGAAACAGCTCAAAGCCAATGACCAGCGACGTCCAATCCGATCTTGCAGCCAGCCAGCATTGACTGCGCCCACCATCGACCCCACCGGTCCCATGGCGCTCCAAACCGATAGCCACGAGGCTGGGATAATGTAGGAACCATCGTATAGGTGACCGAATTCGTGCTTGAAGTATGGTACTGCCGTGATGGTGCCGAGGATCACAGTGTCGTATCCTGTGAGAAGGAACGCTAGGGCGAGACCGAATGCACATGCAACAATCTTAGGGTAGATGCGAACTGCTTGCATCAGCGGTAGCTGGTCAGACGGCGGAGGGTTGGGTTCAGGGTTCGTCTGAGTAGGCACCATCTTTTGATCCCAGTTGGGCTCAGGGGGAGACATTGTGAAGTGAGCCAGGTGCAATCTCAATGGAGAAGATTGGTGTAGTTATTTCTCCGATGTCGATAATCGAGAGCCTCTTATACTGATCGCGTTATACTTCCAGGAACACCATTTGCAATGATAGCCCGGGGTACGAGTCACCGCTAGCCAGAGTGCTGCTTCCAGCCAATATCAAGGCCAGAATCAATCTCCATATCTTGGCTTTCCCACAATCTCATCCCTGATGAAGACCTCTGCTGTTAAGAACGCGGGGGAGGGAATCACCAGAACGCCAAGCCAGGGCTAGCATGCTTAATTGCCGAAGCGGCCAATCGCATCTCGTTGTGCCTGACTCCTCCGGCTTTTGACTGGTTGCGTCGGCTGGAAATGTCTCCACTACGGATGTATACACTACACCCGAGCCCTCAGTCAAGTTGACGGCGTAGAATTAGATATCAAATTAGCCGAGGCTGAAGGGCAGGGATTTCAGTAACCCCGGAGTATCCGGAAGCCACGTCAAGTTTCGAATCGAACTGTGACGTTCTCCCACAGCTGTGTCTGCAGTGTTCCCTCAAAGATCTGGTTGCCTGATCAGAAATCATCCTCCGTTGGTTTTATAGCACGGAACCGCCAGTTTTCAAGTTGGACCAAACTGCACCATGGACCCCTCTCGGATAATCAAGCCCTGGAAGCTCCATCCTCAGCGAGTGTTGGTTTTTGTGAACGCGACCATCGTCGACCCTGTTCAAGGAGAGTTGATCGAACATGCTAACGTTCGAATCTCGGAAGGAAAAATCACCCATATCGTCACAAATGGTGCTTCTGCACTCACAGAGGGTGTGGCAGATGAGAATGTCATCGATCTGAATGGGAAGTTCCTATGCCCGGGGCTAATTGACTGCCATGTCCACATCGCCGTAGTGCCAGGCGAAGCCGACCTGCGAGCATACAAAGACATGTCAGAGCGAATCAGTCTTCTGCGCCAGCCACGCGTTCTGAAATCCATGCTCGACCGCGGGTTCACCTCGATCCGCGACTGCGGCGGTGCAAGCCTAGCCATCAAAGAAGCAGTCGAAGAGGGTGTCATCCCGGGACCACGACTATTCATTGCCGGCTTCGCACTCTCGCAAACAGGTGGACATGGCGATATGCGCGGGCCCCACGATTCCCAACTCTGCTGTGGTGGCACGATGTCTGGAATCAGCAGGATTGTCGACGGACCTGCAGAATGCTATAAGTTTGCCCGAGATGAGCTCCGCCAGGGAGCTGATTTCATCAAGATCATGGGTGGAGGTGGTGTTGCGAGCCCGACGGATCGCATTGACCACGTGCAATTCTCGGATGAGGAGATCAAGGCTATTGTCACTGTTGCCCGAAATGCGGGGACGTACGTTACGAGCCATAGCTATACGCCACAGGCCATCCAGCAAGCTATCAACCTTGGCGTACGGGGCATTGAGCATGGAAACCTCATTGACCTTGAGACGGCCAAGATGATGGCCGAGAAAGATTGCTTCTTGACACCAACTCTCATTGCGCATGTCATGTCCAAGCAGATGAATTTCCTGCCGGCTGACGGGGCAGCTAAGAATGATGAAGTTCTTGAGAAGGGACTGAAAGCGATGAAGATGGCAGTCGATGCTGGAGTCACTGTTTGTTTTGGGACTGATCTGCTGGGTCCAATGCACTTTGCTCAGAGCAAGGAGTTCTCGGTCCGAAGCTCTGTCTTGACTCCATTGCAAATCCTGCGAAGTGCCACTGTCAATGCCGCTCGCCTCGTCATGCAGGAAGACTGTTTGGGTCAAGTTCGAGAGGGATTCGCGGCAGATCTGCTTGTTCTAAACGAGAACCCGCTGGAGGACATCACTATTCTGGATCGGGTGGAGGAGCATGTTCTAGGTGTTATCAAGGATGGGAGAGTTGCTGTTTCCCGATGGGACCAGCTGGCGGTAGACATCTGTCCCTGATGGAGATAAACTCTTTGTTTATGTTATTGCTTTAAGCCACTTTGGATGAGTTCAAGTCTAGTCCTCTTGTATGGAGTTTCCTTTGATAACCTAGCATTTTAGCATGCCTATACGCAGATCATAACTGGAGCTTGTGGATGTTCGAATCGGGAACAGTCCTTGTATTGTGGCCGGATGAGGTAGCACCCGCGTAGCCCGCATTTGGGAAGCCTTGGAGACCAGTATGAAAGACTCAACGATATTCGTCCTTCACATCACGAAGACAACGCCAGACAACGCCATGTTGACCAGTCCGCTAGGACGCGAGCATTTGAACAGGGGCCAAGGCGGTGTGACCAAGGGCGGTGTAGCCCTAGCCGAGTATCGGTTGCCCCCAAGCTCATCCCGCAATTTGGCGGTGCCTGGATCGATAGCGACCTTCCCTCCCCTCAATCGAGGATCGCATCACAATGCTTGCCAAGTCGAAGCCATCCTCGATTTCCTCTTGATACCATATTCGAGCACAAGCACCATCACGAGATCCTCCAGACCTTCGCTTCATATTCTGTGCGATTCATCAACTATTCACGACGCTTACGGAGCTCTACATCTATCCGCGGACCCGTCCACCTGTTTGAGCACGGAATTACGACTTCAAATACCTTTTAGATATCATTATACCTGCAACCCGCCACAATGCCTGGTCTTCCAAGTATGTGAACGCATTACGCATCTCGAAAGCGATAAGACATTGCTCGATATGAACGTTGCTGACCCTGGTGCTTTATAGCCAACATCGACCTCGACGAATGCATCTCCCGTCTCTATCGAAAGGAGCTCCTCGCGGACTCGGTGGTGGAAGCCATCTGCTCCAAGGCAAAGGAGTTGTTGATGAAGGAAAGCAATGTGGTCCATATCGCTGCCCCGGTGACTGTGGTTGGCGATATCCACGGTCAATTTTTCGATATGATTGAGATCTTCAAAATTGGCGGCCCTTGCCCCGATACGAATTACTTGTTCTTAGGTACGTTGCACTCGGCACCCGCGGAGCAGGCCTGGAGGCCGCTGTGGATGTCAGCGTAATGGGTTGCTGACTCGCCACAGGCGACTATGTCGACCGCGGTCTCTTCAGCGTGGAGACCATCTCCTTGCTTGTTTGTTTAAAACTCAGATACCCCTCGCGGGTACACCTCATTCGTGGAAATCATGAATCCCGCGGAGTCACACAATCCTACGGCTTCTACACCGAGTGCGCGCGAAAATACGGTGACGCGAACGTCTGGCATTATTTTACCGATATGTTCGATTTCTTGACGCTGAGTGTTGTGATCAACAATGAGATTTTCTGTGTGCACGGCGGACTTTCACCTTCCATCCACTCCATCGATCAAATCAAGATCATCGACCGTTTCCGCGAAATTCCCCACGAAGGCCCGATGGCTGATTTGGTCTGGTCTGACCCTGATACGGAGCGGGATGAGTTCTCTCTTTCTCCCCGTGGAGCTGGCTACACATTTGGAGCGCAGGTTGTGCGAAAGTTCTTAGAGGTGAACAGCATGTCTCACATTCTGCGGGCTCACCAGCTCTGCCAAGAGGGATACCAGGTCCTCTATGATGACCGGCTCAGTACCGTCTGGAGTGCTCCGAACTATTGCTACCGATGTGGAAACTTGGCCAGTGTACTCGAAGTGAGTGACACGGGAGAGCGCTACTTCAACATCTTTGATGCGGCGCCTGAAAACGATGCCCACCGGATGGAGCAGCTCGGCAAACACCAACAGAACCAGGATGGCGGCCCCAGCCCGGTGATTGATTACTTCTTGTGATACCCTATACTTCGTGTTAATATTCAAATTTTTTTGATTTTCTTTCACCAGCACTAGACAGGAGTTTGGCATAGGCTGTGGATACCCATGAGACATGCTACTTGGCATATGAAACAAAATATCTTACACGGAAGAAATTTGGTATGACGCTTAAACAATGTAACGGAGTCCAGGTATTGGCCTGCGGGACACATCTGTAACAGTTTTATAAACAAGGAGCTTCATCACGCTTTGGAAAAAAACAACCGCTCAAGAATTCAACAAGATCAGATCATGTCTACCAGTCCTTGGCAATGTCGAAGGACCACTCAAACTGCAGATGAGTGTGGTCGTCGTCATCCAGGAACTTGGAGGTGGCATTGTAGTGCCCACGGGCAATCAGGCCAGATGGGGCCTCTTCCTCCGCGACTAGAGCGAGTCAGCACATTCAAACAGAAAGAAAAAAAGGAGTCCGTAGACTTACAGATCTTCTCGTAGAGAGGCTTGACATTAGTGTTGGGTGCATAGCTGCCGAGCATCTCCTGGTCCTTGCTAACACGAACACCCTTACGCTTGACTACCTGCAGGTACTTGAGGCCGCTCAGAACTTCATGGTGGACCTGGAAGGCAGCCTTGATGTGGAACTTGGAGCCCTCCTTAATCTTGAACGGCTTGTTCTTGAGCTCATCGACGGAGCCGGGAGAGGAGAGATCGATAACAACGTCGGGTCGGCCCTCGACTTGCAGCGCGAGAGACTTGATAATGCACTTGCGGGGGTCGTTGGGCTCATGGATGGGCTCGCCTGCGTTCAGGCCGAGCGAAGCCTTCCAGCGCTGCATGGCCTCATCGTCCTTATCTATGACCGAGGGGATTAGTCTGGGGTCAATGGATGTCAATGATGAAGCAAGACTCTTTCTCACCCAGCTGGTTGTACTCGTCAATGGTCTTCTTCTCTCCGACCTTGAACCCTTCGGTTCTGGTGGCGGCGAGATCGTCTGCTTGGTCGGCCATTGTTTAGTTAGGTGGGGCAGTGAACCAAGGATGGGAGATATGCGAGGATGGGGAATACAGCGAGACCAAGGATGGGAAGAAAGAAATACAAATGTGAATCAGGAGAGAAAGCGCAGGATCCAAGCGACTGGGATTTGGTGGGGTGGAAAGGCGGTGGGAGAGGGGCGAGGCTATTCGGATGGAAATTGGATGCGCATGCCCCAGGGTGTCCTGCGTCCTGATGCATGCTTATATTGACGGTCTAAACTTAGGACTGATTCGATTCTTTCTGCTCTTCTTCGTTCTCTTTCCCTGAGTATCAGTAACGCTCTGGGCGATCTAGGCCCCGATTTGAATATGGAGTGGGGTTTCAGGAGATCATGCAACTAAAAATGTACCGGCCACGTTGATAGCGGGATAGTCTATAGTACTTCTTCCTGCGCACCTCTGCGGACTGGACTTGGAGATTGATCCGTGTTTCAAAGTGTGTCATATACATGATGGTGTTTTAGTTGTTCTCCATCAAGGATTACGGAGTAGGCAGTGCTCCGTAGGGTGTCGTGGCTCAGGTCCACGGGGGCATCTACTAGTACTCTTCTCACCGCACTATTGGATGTATGGGCCACAGTGCAGTGCGAGTCCGGAGTGCATTGCATCCGTGGCCATAACTTCCAATCAATACCATTGGGCGAGAAGAAGGAGCGGCTGATGCACTACTAGCACTCCATGATGGTAGTCTACTACCTAGCAGTAGACCCGGGGATCATAACAAACAGATCTCAACAGATATTCAATCGATGGGTCTCAGTAGACACGATCTGAAACAATCAAGTTTAGCCACATCATGCGAACTGTTCCGTATTCCAGATAGGAGACAGACAAGCAGAGACCTGTCACTTGTGGAAGTGATAGATGTCAAAGAAGAAACGAGTCGAGGGATGGGAATGTCACGCCAAAACAGGATAGATTACAGTGAGGTATTATTACCTCCTGTGGACCATCCATCCAATCACGGCCCCCAAATACCCCATCTGACGACCATCAAACCGGACCTTACCGGAACGAGTCAAGTCTCAGAACGACGCAATTATTCGCGCTTCGCATCTTTCCCTCCTGATTGTCTTTCTTTATCTCCGCCTTAGTTTTTTTTTCTCGTGTTGGGCTAATATTGGCGCATTTCCATCCCGGAATTGGACGTGTGAACTCGCTTCCGACTTTTGATCGCAAGACGCGCCTGCTACGTGGCGCATCTTTCCCCCCCCCAAGGATCTTTCCTTTCAACATCCCACCATGGCGCGAACACTCCCCAAGGATCTGAATCCTCTGATCGTCTCAGAAGTTGCTCCAGCTTGTATGTGTGACTAGCGCGTGGCAACACGGCGCGTGCGCTGCGTGCGCATTGGCTCGCATTGCAGCGATGCGCTATTTATTCTGGTCGTAGCTAATCCATGAACCCACAGATGAGGATCTTCTTACGCGCCGTCGTCTAGGCAAGACGAATCTGTCGGTCAAGCAATCTCAAATTGGAACTTCAAATGCGACCAAGCGCGAGAATCTGGGCGTGTTTGAGTACGCGCATCTGCGTGCCCCATTGCCCAAGGACCTGAAGGGCTCTGAGATCTTCCCTTCACACACCTTGGCGCAACAGCCTGAAACATACTTTTTGATGGTGAGAACACCTCTGCATTTTGGCTTATACATATACACACATATATTTTTCAACCGTCAAGGACAAGTACTGATCTTAGTTTTTGGTTTTATAGCGACGCAGCAAAGATGGCTTTGTCAGTGCTACTGGAATGTTCAAGATTGCCTTCCCCTGGGCCAAGGCCGAGGAGGAGAGAAACGAGCGTGAATACTTGAAAGCGCGCGAGCACACCAGTGAAGAGGAAGTCGCTGGCAACGTGTGGATCTCTCCTTCATTTGGTATGTCCCACCTGATTGCTGGATATATCAGCAGCTAACATTTCACTAGCTCTCGAGCTCTCCAAGGAGTACAAGATGTACGAATGGGTGCGAGCTCTGCTGGACCCCACGGACATTACCCAGAGCCCTTCCAGCGCGAAGAAGCAGATCACTCCCCCTCCCAAATTCGAGATCCCCGAAGATGAGCCGGCTGTCGGACACCGCCACCGCAGAGGTCGCTCCGCTTCCCCCAGCAAGTCGTCTCCCCGCAAGTCTCGCACTACTCGCATCACCAAAGATGTCACGAGCACCCCGTCCACAAATGCCGCGAACGCCAGCTTGCAGTCCACATTAGATATCTCAGTGTCAAGCGCCACTCTGGACGCAGACACGATCCCTGAGCTGGGAGCCGATGCGGAGCCCGAAATGAAGTCCGCGGGATCGCCGTCTAAGAAGCCCCGCGCCCGGAAGGCCACTCGGGCCACTACTGCGGAGCCCGAAGAAGAGATCAAGGACGACAAGAAGGAAGAAAAGAAGGAGAAGAAGAAGGCAGAGAAGAAGACCGAGAAGAAGGAGAAGAAGAAGGAGGAAGTCCAGGCTGAGCCGGCAGTCGAGGTTGCGGTAACCACTGAAACCGCGGCCGAAGATACCACCGCTCAGGCTACCCAGCCCACCGTTTCTCTTGACTTGCCTCTCCTTTCTGAGGTCCCATCTGCGGCAGAGACTGAGAAGATGATTGCCGAGGCCAAGAGCATGGTCGAAGACGCCATCAAGGCACAGGCTGAGGGCACCCCTTCTAAGTCATCCGTGAAGGTGACCAAGAAGCGCAAGCCCGAGGATGATGATGATGAGGAGACCTCAGCCGAAGCCGCTCAGCGGGCGAAGAAAGCCAGAGTGCTCGAGAACAAGCTCAAGCAAGAGCGCGTGCGCAACCGCTCCATCTTTGGCGTCTCTATCGCATTTGCCGTTGCGTAAGTCGCATGGTTCCAACCAACCCGCGTCGATACTAACATTGTTCCCAGTGCCTCGATTCCCTACTTCTTCTGAGCGACCATGTTTCTTCACCTGCCAACGTCCAGTCCATTCGGAAGTCCTACCTTTCCCTTCGCTCTGTCGCTTGCGATAGCCCTGCCCCCGATCTTCGCTTCTGAATCCCAATTCCCCTTGTCGTTATCATAAATATACTTCTCGCCGGCGATACTGAGAGCACTGTACTTGTGTCACACAATTTTCTAATATGTTGCTCGTCCTTTCCACCCCTTCCCATCTTGTCTTATGCAAGAGTTGGACTTGAACTTGTCTGTGTCCGTCCATTCCGACCCTCTGATCCAGCCCTCTTCCCCGATACCACGTCCCTCACATCCTCTATGCCCCGTGGCAACAGCCCCACATGTAGCCAAGACTTGTTTAATGATAGTGATATTCTTCTTGAGATTATCTTCCGGACTATAAATATATAAATCTATCCCGGTCCTTCTCGGGCACCACTAAGTTCATGTACGCCTGTGATGTTGGCCCCAGTAACGCGCTGGCAAGACCCAGTTTTTGGTTCGTTGAATAGATAATTAATCCATCAGGCGGAAAGTACGTTAATACCGTCGTTGACTACTCCGTAGTTCGAAGTGGAACACCGAGGTTGGATTGACTGTGACCGCGCATTTAGATGGGAGCGGCCCAATCGCAGACAAGCGCCTGGGTGCAAACACGCGAAACATCCAAAGTCCCGCTCCATACGAGCTATCTCTTCTCCAATTTCCCCCACCTCCTACACCTACAGAGCTTCTTTCCTGTGATAATGTCGCTCCCAGGTTTAGAGCTAACCCAACCATCAGAAGATAGATCGCAGGCTGCTGCTCCGCCATCGCAGATCAATCTTACCCCAGGCTCTGAATGGCGCTTTGAGGTTGCCTTTGGGCATGTTATCAAGGTCAAGGTACGTCACAACGTCCAAACCAATGGTCGAAATCTCTGTCAAGACTGGACTAACCAAACACACAGCTTCTAAATGGAACCGCGGAGCTTTTCGGTACAGAACTCGCCGAGTCGCAAACCTACACTTTCACCGGCACAAAAGCGGCAATCTTCACATGGCATGGCTGCGCACTGGAGGTCAGCGCAGCAGAGACTGTACAAGGCACGTCAGATGGAATTGCGTCGACATTTGGTCATGGCGCAGGAGGTTGCCAAAGCGAGTACACGGCTGAGGAAACGCCAATGATGGAATACGCCAATGTCCACTTCGCGCTGGAGACAATGCGCGAAGAAGCACAGTCAATTGGAAAGGACGGTCCACGCGTGCTACTTCTTGGCCCTGAAAACAGCGGGAAGACCACGCTCGCCAAGATCTTGACCTCCTACGCCACGAAGATCGGCCGCCAGCCACTGGTTGTGAACCTCGACCCAACGGAGGGCCAGCTCGGCGTGCCTGGCACATTGACTGCCACCGCTTTCCGAACCATCTTGGACGTCGAAGATGGCTGGGGAAGCAGCCCCATGTCTGGACCCAGCCCTGTCCCGGTCAAGCTGCCTCTGGTGTACAGCTATCCCTCACAGAACCCGCTGGATGGCGAGGGTGCCGTTTACAAACCAATTGTCTCGCGTCTTGCGCTCTCGGTAACCGGCCGTATGGCCGAGGATGAGGATGCCCGTGAAACTGGGATCATCGTTGACACTCCTGGTATCCTGGGCTCTGACAAGCCCGGCAGCATGGACTTGATCAACCACATCGTCACCGAGTTCTCGATCACTACGATTCTCGTATTAGGCTCGGAGCGCCTCTACAGCACCGTAGCCAAGCAGTACGATAATAAGCCCAGCTCTAGTGCGACAGCCGCCGTCTTTGATGAGCACGTCTCCGTCATCAAGCTCTCGAAATCAGGCGGCTGTGCTGATCGTGACGCCGCGTTCCGGAAAGCAACGCGCGAATCCCAAATTCGCACATACTTCTTCGGCAATCCCATGCCTTCATTATCTCCCGCCTCCGCCATCACCCTCTCCCCCCACGCCCAGCAACTCGACTTCTCCACCCTCCAGATCTACAGCTACACCACCCCCTCCGCCGATGAAGAAGATGAAGACGAGTACGACCCCTCGCAACTGGGGACAGACTTTCTCCCCGGGGGAGGCGCAGAGGACTACGCAGAGCCAAAGCCGGACCCTGACCGCGCTGCTCCTCTTCCCGGTGTGGTGGGCTCATTCTCCGAGCCTGCCAATGCTCCGGAGAAGACGGACAGCTCCGTGCCGTTGAAGAAAGTCCCTGCGCCTGCGCCTTCCGCCCTTGCAAATACCCTCCTGGCCATCACACACGCCCCGGCCAATGCTTCACCCTCCGAAGTCCGTGATGCGAGCATCATGGGCTTCCTCTATGTTGCGGATGTTGATGGGGAAAAGGGAAAAGTTCGGGTACTTGCGCCCGTGGGTGGGAGAATGCCACCCCGGGCTATCATTTGGGCCAAAAGTTGGCCTGGTGAGCTCGTTGGCCTGGTGGGTTGATTTTGTGTACATACTTGGCACATGGCACATAAATTGCATTTCTTCTAGGAGTTTTGGGTTTGACATGGATGTTCAATATTTTACATACGAGTAATCCACAAATTTATTCCGATTGGATATCATTGAGAATGGTCATACCTAGGTAGTTATGTAGGTAGGTGGCTTCTTCTCATAAGCGCCTTGCTACTCCAGGGCTGAGGAGATTGGACCTTCGAATATTGACGTACAAAGGAAACTTTTATGCTATGCTATGCGCTATGCTATGCTATGCTACCTGGTACAATGTAAATCAGACCCCCCATTGTACAAAACGACCCAAGTCCCCTATCCAAATCCCAATGCTCCATATCAAGTATACACCCAATGCCCAATGCCCAAAAACAAACAAAAAGCCAAGTCCGTACACGTAGATAGAACAAGAACAAGAACAAGAACAAGAACAAGAACAAGAACAAGAACAAGAACAAGAGAGAAAAGCATCACTCCCACCTCCTCCACTCATCAACAGCCTTCCTCATTTCCTCATCACAATCATACCCTCTCCCAGAAGCCTCAAGCAACTCCTCCCGACGATCCGTGAATCTTCTCTCAGCCTCAATCCTCCTCTTAGCAATAGACTCCAACATCCCCAAATCATCCCTCGCAACCGCCTCCCGGAACTTCGCCCTCATCCGCGGCGAATACAACTGACAACTAGCCTCGCGGGTGCGCCCAGGTGCATCACCAGGCAAGATGCGCATGGATGTCGTCACCATCCGCGCAATGGGACGATGAATCCTCGCAAGTGGCCAAACAACTTCATCATAACAGTCTTCACAGACACACATCTCAGGCAGAGACGGGATATAATGCCAAGTACTCAGCGTTGGTCTGTCGCGGCGACAGTCACGGAGAACAGCCTTGCGACGAGCATAGCCGAGGAATTCGCGAGTGTCAGGACGACGGGCGCGATCGGCTTCAGCACGCGAGGCAGAGGCGTCCAGGAGATCGATGAATCTGACGAAGCGCGGCGAAGAAGTAACGAAGTCGCAGATTCGTTCTGCGGGTTCTGGGTTCTGGATGAATGTGTCGCGGTGGGCGGGCATGAGGATGCGGACGTTTCTTGCACAGCTGTTGCAGACGTGGAAGTTGGATAGGTCGCTGCCGGTTTCTGGGTCGTAGATCCTGTACCAGGGTTGTTCGGCGACAATGCGGCCGGGACAGCCGCGGCTTCCTGGGGGTGGGCGGGTCATTTGGTATAGGAGTTCCAGGCTGTCGTGTTGCTTTTTAATCATTTGGGCCCAGGCGAGACGGGTCCAGGCGTTGGCGAAGGCGCAGCGGGTCTTTTGGTTGGCGGGCTTGGCTAGACTTGGGATGAAGAAGTCTCTGTACCGCGAGTGTGCGATTTGACTCATGCATGAGGGGCAGATGTCTAGGTGCGTCAGGCCTTTCAGTGTGTACCAGTCTTGGTATCCGGCGACTGCAATAGTGCGAGGACAGGGGGAGAGGCCCATGCCTGTTGAGTTGGGTCGCTGGGGGGATGTGCTGGGGTGCCGAGACGTGGATGGAACTGTAGACCTGTCGGGGCTCGTTCGTGTGGTGCTGGGGTGCCGAGAGCTGGAGTGAGTGGTGGACCTGTCAGGGCTTGAATGGGCTGTGCTGGTATGCCGAGAAGCAGGCTGGACCAAAGACCTGTCGGTGGTGGGCTGGGCTGGTACCAGGCTTGGAAGTAGTTTGGACTTCTCCACCATCTCGGGCACCGGCCTCGGGGGAGGAGGGCGAGACTCAGACATGGCCCTGGGAGGGGGTGCTGTCACGGATTGGGCTCGCAGACGGGAAGTCGGCGGCTCTTGCGGGACTCGTTGGCTTAGGGCACGGGGATCCCGAGTAGGCGAGTGCGGTGCGGTAGCCGGCGCTGGGTGCGGAAACAAGATTGGGATGGCGATGTTAGAGACCTTGGCGGCTGTGGTTGGCTTATGTCCTTCGGTGTCTGACATATGTCCCGGGTCTCGTTGTTCTTGTCGCTGTCGAAGCTTCTCTTCAATCCGGTCTGCCAGGGTGGGCCCATTTGGCACAGGTAACACCGGGGTTGTGGGCACAGGTGCTTGAACGGGTGCTTGCGATTTATGCACAGGGGGTCTGTTGGAGGAAGTGGCCGAATCGGACAGATATCCCGAGCCGGGCTCGCTGCGCAAGCGCTCTGGCAGTGGCCGCTGCGCTGGAGGTGCAGGTCGAGCACTGTTCGAGCGAGCCGCAGAGGAAGATTTGAGCGGCAGCAAGTCTCTCTTCTCGAGAACAGGAGCTCGGGGAACTGGGCGATCTGGCGAGCTCTCCGAGCGCAGGGCCTGGGAGCCATACTCAACCGGCATTATGGGTCTACCGGTGGTGCTGTCCCGGTAGTGAGAAGAGTGTCGAGACTCCCTCTGTACACTGGGCTCTCTCGATTGTTGCGGTGGCGGAGGTCGAGTCGACTGGCTTCTGGATCGGCTTGCACTGCGCTGAGGCACAGGAGCTGGGGCCCTCTCATCCTTGAATCGGACTGTGTTCCGGGTGACCGGCTCCTGCAGAGGCGGCGTCGCTGGTCCCGAACTCTCGTCGGAAGAGGACATATGCGCCAGTCCAGGCACATTTGAAAGACTATCCGGGGAAACTGATGGGGGAGGGGGAGGTGTGGCAGACACCAAGATAGGGTACTGGTCGACGGCGCCTCTGAAATGAACACCCTCGGCTCCTGGCTTTTCTCCAAGCTTAGAGAGACCGTTCAGTTCCCTCGATAGAGACTGGGGCTCTTCTTCGACGCAGGGCGCCGGAGGCCATTGCGCATGAACCCTTCGAGGGGTTCGGGAGTAAGTCATTGTTGATTGTTGTCACACGGCGAGTGCGGAATATGTTTGTTTCGAACGTTAACCTGCTGCGATGACGTCTTTTGGAATAGCTCGGGAAGTCTGGCTCATAGTATAGATGGGAGGAGTAAGAAAAATTTTTCGAAGCAAGGACAATGAAGTTCGTGTGTGAGAGGAAGAGAAATTTTCGTAGAAAGTAGACAAAGATGGCCTTTAAAGGTTGTGTGCGACCAGGAAGTACAAGGGTATATAAGCATTGGCGGACATCGGGCACCACTCTCTGTGAGCAGACCTCTGATAGGCTCTGTGGTTGATTGGGCGAGGATCAACCAGCCAGAAATAGCTTCAGGCTGAAGGGAAAAAAATCATGCGAGCAGGGTTCGCATTGGAAACACAGGCCGAAACGGCCGAGTCGCCGGGGCCACTTCGAGCGGGTGTGGCTATGGCAGGCCTGTGGACTGGTATTGGGCACAAAGTGGAACCAACGGGTGCTGCCGTCGCGTTTCAGTCACTTTTAATTAGATGGAGATCAGAACAACCTGGTGATTGGGTCGCAATAGATTTGCAAACCCGGTTTCCCGCTCAGGGGTTGTTTTGGAAAAAATAATCATAGCGTGGTCGTTCACAGAGGGGCGAGGAGATCTTTCCCCGTCCACAGATGCAGTCAGCGGCAGATGATGCAAACGACTGTGTCATGGGTTGGGTCATGCAGAACCTCGCCTCCAAGTCGACATGCGAACGTGGGGCGTTGGAGCAGTCCACGCCCCTCATGGGGCTCGGGTGGCTTGCATACCCTGTCATCCCTGGAGACCAATGCAGTCGATCGAAGGGGAACTCTGGGTACTAGCGAGGGGTAAGAGTAAGCGGCTCGCGGCACTAGACTCTAGGTGCATGATCGAACCTCCTGTCCGATGGCGGCAAAGGATCCGTTGGATATCAAACAGCCCTGGGCATGGGGCCTTTCGGGAGAAGGTTCTGTCAATGTAGGATCAACTAGGTTTCCTGGTTTCACCAGGCGCTGTATCATTCAAGTGGCGTGCCACATATAGTGTCGACGTATGAAGCACGGAGTACATCGGCATTGTTCCGATACTTCGCGATCCGACGGCTATGGCGTCATAGGATGGTTTCGACTTCTTGTCCTTGCAACCGGGTTCGACGGACCTGGCAGAGCATCGGCACAGGTATAAAACCCATATCTGGTGAGAATGACAGCCAGCAAGACCGCAAGAAACAAATGTAAACAAAGAGAAACGTCAAAAGCGCAGACATTCCGTCGGCTTCGGCCCGGGGGATGCGGGGGATGACAAATTGAAGGCGACGACATCGCTCCACTACTTAATCTCCGACACTCTACATCTCTGACAGTGTTATGTTTCGCTCTCTTGCACGAAGCAGTCCTCGACTTACAATTCTCCGCAATCACCTCAATTTTGGGAAAAACCCCCGCTACATCATGTCCGTCCCAACAACAATGAAGGCCGTGGTGGTCGAGCAGACCGGAGGACCTGAGGTACTCCAATTTCGCACTTCTCACCCAGTGCCAACTCCTCAAGCCGGACAATTGCTAGTTCGCAACAACATCTCGGGAGTCAACTATATCGATACGTATTTCCGAACAGGACTATATGCCTCACCTAAACCAGAAATTCTGGGCCGAGAGGGTGCCGGCACTGTCGCAGCTGTGGGCCCCGAAACGACCGGGTTCAACGTTGGCGATCGCGTTGCCTGGTTGGCAACTAATGGCTATGCAGAGTTCACTGCTGTGCCTGCGGTAAAGACGGTCAAGATTCCCGAGGGGATCAGCGATGAGGATGTCATGGCCTCGTTTCTGAGCGGCTTGACGGTGCTTGCTTTTGCGAAAGAGACCTACCCCGTCCAAAAGGGTGATTGGGTCCTTTTGCATGCTGCCGCTGGTGGTGCCGGATTCCTCATGACACAAATTCTCAAGACCATGGGTGCCAAGGTCATCGGTACTGCCGGTGGTGCGGAGAAGTGTGCCCTTGTCAAGAGTCTTGGGGCCGACGTGGTAATTGACTACCGAAGCGAGGAGGGCAAAGATTGGGTGAAGTTGGTCAAAGACGCTACCGGTGGTCGTGGTGTTGACGTTGTCTATGATTCTGTCGGCAAGGACACATGGGAAGGAAGTCTAGAAGCTGTCAAGCGCAAGGGAACCATTGTCTGGTTTGGCAATGCCAGTGGCCCCGTACCGCCAATTCCTCTTCCGTATGTTCTCAGTCATGTCACTTTGATGGCTTCCAATACTGACCATACTTCACTAGTAAACTTTCCCCCAAGTGCGTTAAAATCGCTCGTCCGACACTCTTTGGATACATTGAGACCCGCGAGGAATTTGAATACTACACAAACGAGCTGTTCAGTCTACTGAAATCGGGCCAGCTCAAGACCAAGATCCACAAGGTTTACCCACTGGAGGACATTGCTCAAGTGCACAAGGTATGTAACTCCTTGCGGTGGTGGTTCTTTCTCTCATGCTAACCCACCTCATAGGACTTGGAAGGACGTAAGACCATGGGCAAGCCTCTTCTAAAGCCATGAATAATGCAAGTGAATGAAAACTGCCTAGATATTAGCATGGGGAATCCCAGCGCATGAACTATGTGTCCATTACCCTGTCCTTTCAAAGCCTTAGTAGGAATCACAATATTCTTCTTCCTCTTCTTCTGCAAAGACCATCACCTCCTTCGGAAATCCCGAAATGCTGCCCATTGACTCGGCTAACCCTGTAGGTGGTACTAGTATCTTTGGTCTTCCGATTATCATTGATTTCATTTCATTAATGGTAATATTAATCTGAAGTTTGGACCGATGGTCTGAGTTTTTTCTTAGAAGAATTCCGTCTAGTCGAGAGCTTCGGCGGTTTCTGGCTGAATCAACTTCTCTTCCAGAAGCACCTCGGAACCCTCAACAGAGTTTTCCTCAAGAGAATCTTCTGCAATAGCAATATCGTCGTTCTTGCCGACAGGCTCTTCGAAAGGCTCCTAGTCCATGATATCTTGCCAAGCGTCTGGTTGTAAGAAAACCAATTTACCCAGTGCAAGATCATCATTGACGGGCTCCTTTTCGCTTTGCTGCTTCTCGAAAAGCTCCCTCTCGAGACATTCCTTATCGGCAAGTTCCTTCTCGAAACGCTCCTTCTCGACAAGCTCTTTCACGTCGTGGCACTCATTGTCAGGCTTCTCTCGGACAGACTCCTCATCGGAAGAATCATCATCGGAAGAATCATACTCGGAAGACTCCTCCTTGACAGATTCCACCTCGACAGACTCCTCCTCAGCAAAATCCTCGACGGGCTCATCCGCGACAGACTCCTCCTCGGCAAGCTCCTCCTTGGCAGACCTTTTTGCCAAAAGCTCCTCTACAAAGAGGTTCCTTTCGGCATCAATTTTCCCGAGACAGCCCTTTTCGAAACTCTCTCTCTCGGCAATCTCCTTCGAGCGAAGTTCCTCTTCGAAAAGCTCCATTTCAGCAATCTCATCCTTGTCAAGCTTCATTCTGGAAGCCGGATTCTTGGGAGGCCGCTTAACGCAAATCGTCTTCACCGGTATGTGATCGTCCGTCAGCTCCAACTTCTCCTTGATAGCATCCATGTTGTAGTCGTAAGACTCAAGGAAGTTGATGATATCCTTGCAGTGATCCCGAATGCTGTATCCCTGCGCTAGAATATGCTCTGGGTCCCAGCTTAACTGGTCGCGAACCATTCTCAAGGCGATTTCTCTCTGTGGCCGCTCAGGAGGCTCGATGAGCATATCCTCGGCACGACGACGTGCAATCTCACCCTCATCCCCAATCCAGTCGATGGGTTTTGGCTCTTTGTAATCGATCATCCAGTCATTGTAAATGAATAGATAGTTCGATGGAAGCACAGTCATCACTTCGTCGTAAAAGTGCATACCAAAGTTGGTCTCATAAACATTGGTAATAACTTTCATTCCGGGTAAGAGGAGATCAAGGACCGACTGTTCGATGAAAAACTCGAATTTGTGCGCCGGCGCAAATCCAGCATCCCAGTCGATTTTCTCCCAAGGTGCGAGGTCAAACTCACCGCGTGACTCGTCACGGAACTCCTTTGCCCTGACCCTTCCGACTGGAAGCAAATCGGGAGCAAGTTCTCGGTAGTAGGCGTGAACCTCCTCAGAAGGATATTCAATCGAAAGGATCTCGAAGCCGTCGATGTCCTCAACCATTTTAGCCTGGACATTATCGTATTCGACGAGGCATTTGAATTTTTGCGTTAGCCGGTCATCGCCGTTGATCGCAATCGCGTATCTGACGACCTTGCGCGCAATTTCACGAGTGAAAATATCATTACTGGCGTACCTAATATGGCGCCACGCTTCAGGATCATCGACGACATCAAAGTAATAGCCCCCCAGTAACATTGAGCAGGCACGATTGAAATGTCCGGGGCCGTCATGGTGGAGGACTTGCTGGCATAGCCATAACTCCTTCTCACATCGATCACATGTTTCCCTGGCTGCCTCGAGGTCCTCTTTCTGCTCAGGGCACACGTCGTGGTAGAGTAGGTAAGTAAAGAAGTTCTTCATGGTAACAGTGCAGAGCTTGATGTCCTCCTCAGTCTCGGGATTGTAGTGATTCATAAAGTAGCAAGTTCTACTGAATGGTTAGTATTCTTCCATCATATCAGATACTCACTCATGAGGAGGAACTTGCAGGTAGCCTGTAGCAACTCGATTGAAGGAGATTGGAAATTCCTTTTCGGTTGGGAAGATCCGAGTGTTGCAACGAGCCTGCATCGCCTCTTCCTTGTCCATTTCCTTCAATTCTTGAGGACTCACGCCCTGCATCTGGTTCTGGCCAACACCAACGCCACCGTATTGGAGATATTTCAGAAACACCTTGCGCCTTTCAGGCTCAAGGCGGCGCTTGGCCAGGAATCGTTTGATCGCCTCATCGCACCGACTACACAGACAAGTCAAGTTAGCCAAGATGGCCCCAAGAATGAGCTTTATTGATCTTACTCGAGAATTGGTAGAGCTCTATCGTATGAGGTTAGCAATGTACTACTTCGATGTGAGAGAATGGACGTACGGGTCATAGATCTTCTTGTTCTCCTCGAACTCTTGCGGAGTGATCGGAGCATCGGCATGCCAGGGCTCAAATCCAGTCGGTGCGCCCTATAGAGTTGGTAAGTATCTGAATGACAGAAAGTGCCTCGTCAAAAACTTACGGCTCCTCTCTGGCTTTTGGGGCGCTTTTTATTCTTCTTCTTCTTTGTGCCCTGGGCCTCGGTATCGGGTTCCATTCTAGCCAAGATTGCTTCCTCCTCTGGGTCATGCTTGAAGCCGATTCGGGGAGCATTTGCTTGGGCAGGGGTTTCGTCAACAGCACCCATATTATCATCATCCCCATTATCTGAAGCTTTGATATTTTCAATCTGAGGGCCCTGTTGAGGTGTTTCGGTAATAGTTTGTTCGCTTATCTTGTCAGATCGCTGGCTAGTCGTAGCTGTGTCCGAAAGCAGGCATGATTCCTTGGTCTTCAAGTAGGGTTAGTCTCACTCTACTCCAGCCGAATCTAGGTCAGAATAGTCAGTGGCTACTGACCATCTCTTTGATCTCAAGATCCCGTAGCCCATGTTTGTCGGTAATATCAAGGGGATCCAGGTTCTCGATATCGCTCTTGGCAAACAGTGGATCATTTTGCTGAGAGGACTGCAGGTCAGGGACGGGGAATGGTTCATCTGTTGCCTGGGTTTCTTCTCCGAGATCAATCAAAGGAGGATACTCGGAGACTGGAAATGAGTTATCAGGTGCCATCATATTAGTGGGTTTCACTTCGTTCACAGGACTGCAGGGCCTGTCTGGCCTAGAAGAGGCTGACTGTTCGCCTGGATCAACAGGACCAGGTGGGCTGCTCATGATGGAAGCCTGGCTAGGTGATTCCAAAGCGTTGAGAAAAAAGAATGAAGGAGGGAGGAGGAGGGGAGGAGTAAGGGATGAGAAAGGAGAAGAAAGAAGCGGGAGAGAGAGGAAGAGAGAGAGAGAGAGAGAGAGAGAGAGAGAAGGCAAGTGGTGAATCAGTTGCTGTCGTGTGCCACTCGCCCAACAACTACTGGACTTAGCATACATAGTCCTGAAAGCATCTATTCCTTTGGTATTTGACATGTTCTCTCAGATATGGTTTACTGAAGACTCCAATGATCATGTCCAGTGGCAGTAGATGTCAGCACCAGCGCAGTACAAACTATTTATTGGTAGAAAACATCTGTAACATACAAAGAATATTCAGAGAGCCCATATGCACAGGATTTAGTTTCATCAGATCAAAGTACTTAGAGTATCAAGTAAGTATGAAGTACGGAGTATAGAGGAGAGCAGAGAGCAGCCTATAGATGCGGGGCCGAGTAAATGCCGAGATGGTCCCTGCGTTATCTGCTGTCACCATCACGACCACGATCACTTCGAATGCTGTGAAGATGTCCGCCAAACCAGAGAGTCGAAAGACTCCACAGATCGGCAGCGATGATCTGGTCCCTTTTGACCATGCTGCCGCCGGACAGTAAGTTTGACCCGTTGTTTTGGCCCGATCTCCGGGACACGCCCGCGACTCTCAACCGATGCTGACAGGTCTTGTTGACCCGAATAGTGATGGTGTTCGGTGTACGCTCTCTGGCGCGCTGATCGCAAAACCCTGCACCCGGCAAGAAGTGGACTTTTACGAATCCAGCGCCCTCCACCCGGCTTTCCAAGAGTTCATGCCCCTCTACATTGGCTCCCTCTCGTCCGCGGAGCAGCAGCAACCGCTGGCGATTGCTGCTGCCCGAGAGTCCGGCGCCCTTTTCCTCCCCGACCCCAGTGCTTCCGCCGGTGGTTCCCCGTCCGTCGAAACGTCCGCTGTTGGGCAGGAATCTGCCGCCGACAATGAAAAAGCCGCGTGGGTGCCCTCCGACGGCAAGAAGCTCGACACAGGACTATCGATCGTGTTAGAAAATGTTGCTTGCGGGTTCCACCGGCCGAATGTGCTGGATGTGAAACTCGGAGCACGGTTGTGGGCGGATGATGCGCCGGCTGCGAAACGCAGCAAGCTTGACGCCGTGTCAAACGAAACAACCAGCTCAAGTGTCGGGTACCGCATTGCCGGAATGAAAGTGTGGACTGGGGAGGATGGGGAGACCGAGGGAGATCAGACAGATCCTTATGCTACAAAACATGAGGGTGCAGAGGGCGAGAAGGGCGAGGTCATCGAGAAAAATGGCTACCGACGGTATGACAAGTGGTACGGTCGTTCGTTTAACGAGGAAACCGTCAAGCAAGGGTTCGAGACATTCCTTGCGGGCGCCAAAATTGGCAAGATTGATCGATCAAATTTGATCGCTCGGCGGCTAGTGGATGAGCTCAAGAACATGCAGCAGGTCATTGAGGCCGAAGAGAGTCGAATGTACTCATCTAGCGTTCTTATCGTCTACGAAGGTGACCCGGAAGCCATGGAGCGTGCGCTCGAAGAGGAGAGCAAAGGTCCACCACCTCGTTCTCAAGAGGAAGAAGAAGACGAGGATGAAGATGACCAGGAGTTTGAAGTTCCTGAAGAAGCGTTAGAGCTTGTGAATGTCCAACTGGGACAAGGAATGCCCCAACAGGCCATCAATATCAATATTGATCCACAAACCATGCAGATGCCGGATCTCGAAGAGGAAGAGGAAGACGAGACTCCCAAAGTACATGATCTACGCTTGATTGATTTTGCTCATGCGAACTGGACACCTGGGCAGGGCCCGGATGAGAATGTCCTTTTAGGGGTGCGCAGTTTGATCAAGGTCTTCGAAGAGTTGGCAGAGTGACAGTTGCGGGCAGCTGTAGGATTGGTTTCCCTGTGATGTTTCTGTTCTCCTTTTGATCTCATTAGATCAAGATTTCCGCATATCTCATAGCCATTGATTTACTCCATTTATTTTACTTATCTCATTCAATTCGAACACCTGGGCATAACCATCATTGCAGCCGGGCGTGTCTGCCCGCGGGCGACACAATATATTACATAAGCAGTGGCGCCAAGACTTCAAGCCTCGAACTCCGACATCTGAACTTCGCGAAGCCGCAGAAAACCTCAAGCCAAGTCAAGATGTTCTTTACCCGGGCTCTTTTCGCTCGCTCGGTCTGGAAAGGTGAGTGGCTGCTGGATCCCAATGCATCCGAGCTATTGTCGAAAATCAAATGCTAATACCTATCCCAGGCCCCAATATCGTCCCGTATGTGATCCGCAATTCGCAAGAAAACATGGCTCGACCATCAATGGCTGAGGGCCTCCGGACTTCTGAAAACTGTGAAAACTGACTTTGGAACCCATTGATACAGCATCGATATTCCTGCCAACTTCACCTCGAACTCACCCCCAATCCGCACCACAAAACGCGCAGCAACCATCCTCCCCAACTTCGTCGGCCTGCGCTTCGCTGTCCACAATGGAAAGTCCTACGTTGACGTTGCAGTAACGGAGGAGATGGTGGGACACAAGCTTGGAGAATACGTTGCGTATGTGAACCCCGTTCGAAGAGGTCTACATACTGTGTTGACTGACCCTGTGCCACAGTACCCGCAAGCGCTTCACCTACAAGCAGTCCAAGAACAAATAGACGACTGTCTTCACTGGCACTGTCCAGACTTTGGCGCTGCTGCATCGCACTACTTGCCTGTACAGATATATTGGATTTCATGTGACATTAGCTGTTTTTGGGTATCGGAGTTCAATATGCATCATTCATTCACCAGAAGCAAATCGCGACGGTGCAACCGGAAATACATCTACTGGCTGGATATCCCAGTCCCATACGAAGTAGATAGGATTGTGGAAATGTCTCATTTCATATCATGATTATTTTCTGCGGCATGGGGCCTCCATCCACAAGCACCCTAATCTGTAGGTGGGGATGAGCGTTAGATGTAAAAAAAGAAAAAGGGAAAGAAAAACTCCGTCCTTGCAGGGATTCGCCGACGCGACCACCGAATGCAGTCCAGGTCCATAAAGACCAAACCATGTACCCATGCGCCACCCAAAACCAAACCAAGACCAGTTGTAACAGGCACAAACAAGCGAAGCAGGCAAGTCAAAACCAGACTACCTATAGAACTCGCCGCGCTTCACACTAACCCCGTACTCGGAGACCGCCATACCAAGGTCCTCCATCGTGAGAACAGTCCGACCCTGCCCGGACCCTCCAGAGCCTCCACCACCGAACCCAGGTCTTTGAATACCCAGGTGTGTATTAGCCTTGGAGCCCTTGTCACCACCGGGCGCGGGCGCCGCACCAGCCGGCGCACCCAGGCCAGAAGCTGCGGCCAAACTGCCAATGGCATTGTTGGCGGAGGAGCTGTTTGAGGCGCGGATGCGCGCGAACTGGTAGGAGTCTGCGGCGATATCCGAGACGAACTTTTGAGCGGCGAGCGCGAGTAGGCGCGCGAGGTGCGGGGGCGTTTGGCCTGGCCCGGTACCTGGTGGTGGAAGGCCGGCGAGGGTGAGATAGTGTGCAGTGACAGCGTCGGGGATCTGAGAGGGGGAGTTAGCTCTGTTGAGGGGTTGGAGGAAGTGAACGTACGATGGGAGCATAGTCGTCCATTTTGCCGAGGAATTCGCGGAGGCTGGTTTCTTTCTTGGAAGGGGTTGGCGCGGGGGCCATGGGATCAAGACCCGGGGCTTCATCCGGTTGGTCGGGGTTGGGATTCATCTCGATATCCTGTTCGATGGAGGTGTCAAGGTCGGGCTCGGTTTTGATATTATCTTCGGATGGAGGTTGCTCTGATCCATTATGTTGGGGAGGCTGTGAGTCGGCCATGGTGGGCAATTATCGGCGGAAAAGCCCCTGTAACTCTTTGCGAAACCGGGCTGCAGGTGAGCAATGAGACCAATGGGCTGATATACTGTCCGTTTATAGGGAGGTTCGAAAGTCACACGGGTAGCGCACGGTCCATCTCTGCCGACTTCTCTGCTTCATACTACTTCATACTTCATTTTCCATTTTCCATTCTCGTAATTCTCATATTCGTGTTATTCTCAATAAAGTCGCTATGTACTCATACATTTTGGGCACCAATCCAGCGTAAGGCTGAATCCCCGTAGTAAAACAAACGGCCCCCGAAGGAACAAATCAAGAATCGCAAACCTATCCACTAACTCCGAAACATCGGTGCGACCGAAGCTGATGAATTGAATGACAAGAGCTGAATTGCAGAAAGAAAGCAAAGAGCAAAGAATGAAGATTGATTCAAGGATCAACCTGACGAGCAATGAGAAAAAACTCCATTACTGCCCCAACTGCATGTGAGGATCGATGTGGTCCTGGGGTTGTTGGGTATGCTGCTGAGGGTACTGGCTTCCATGCACCTCCTGGCTGAGAGTCTGCATTAGGTTTTGTTCTGCGGTTTGATCAAACACGGACTGGCTGTTGGCATCCGGGGGCAGGCTTGGCGAAGCGGACATTTCATGGCCCGAGACAGGGGTCCCATGAGCTCCGGCGAGAGCCATCATACCCTTGATTCCCTCCACATGAGCTTTGTCTTCTTCGCCCTGTTTCTTCTGGCGCTCGCGAGCCTCACGTTTAGCCGCCTGGGCGGGCGCACGGGTCTTCAGTTCGCCGGTCACGAACTTGAGGTAGTATGGGACTTCGATACCGCTCTTCAAGAAAAAGAGTTTCAGGTTACGGGCCTTGTCCTTGAGCTGCACCTGGTTGCGGTCCTTTAGTGCTTCGCTAATCGTCCCTCCGGGTCCAAACATGGCGAGAATCTGACTCCAGTGGGGGCCTTTGACGCGGTCTAGGCCGGCCATCAGGGCGTTCTCCTCCTCAGTGGTCCATGGTCGGCGTTGACTGGGGAGGCCAGATTTCCGACTGGTGGGGGATGATTTAGCTGAGGCAGCCATGCGCGCGCGCTCGTACAGAACCTGAGTGGGCTGCGACTGAGAGTAATGAGGAATCCCCGGCATATATCCATGGTTGGAAGACATTCCGTTTGCCCTCGCCTGCATAGCCTGTGCTGCGTTGGGGTTGTATTGCTGGAAGTTGGTTTGGAGTGGGCTCTGCTGGAAGTTCATGGAAGGTGTCTGCTGTGATTGGTAGCCCCCAGGCGGAGTGGGACTGTGGTGGTATTGGTGGGTAGGTTGGGGTTGCTGCGCAGCAGTGTAGCCATGCAGATATGGGCTTTCATGCTGGGGCTGTTGTTGCTGCTGGGGCTGCTGTTGTGGTGGTGGCTGCTGAGGCTGCGGCTGCGGCTGCTGCAGGGGTTGTTGTGGTGGAGGTTGTGACGAAGGCTGTTGCGGAGGTTGAGGCTGCTGTTGGGGCCGGGGCGATGGGCTAGCCTGTGACTGCGTCTGATTTTGCTGTTGCGACTGTGACTGTTGCTGAGAGCGTCGAAGACCATGACCCTGAAGGGCGATCTGGGCAGCGCGGGCAGCACGTGCGACAAGGTCGCCATGCATGTTTCGGTCGACAGGGACCTCAACCTGTTGATTCAAAGAGAATTGGCCCTGGTGGGTGGTGTTTGGTGATTCATGTGCATCGCCGTTGGAACTTGAAGGCTGACGACCCTTAATGGGTTTCTTTCCCTGGGAGAGTGTTAGCTCATGTTCTTATTAAGTACTGCAAGGACAAACGAACCTGCTGGGTATTGATAGCATCGAAGTTCTTTGAGATGTAGGAGCTGAGATCGCGCAAGAAATCTTCCCAGTGGTACTTGTCTGGCAAAGCATTCAACGCATCCTCGTTGTTGATGTCATTGAGCAAAATGTCGCGGCGGGATGTGAGTCGGTTGACAAAGTCTGTCTCGGACGGTGCTAGCTGCCTAGTGCCAGGACGTCTCGCCAGCAACCGTTGCTCCATATCATCAGGGAACACATTGTAAAGTAGCTGTGTGCGGGTGATAGACTTGTTGTGCATGGCGGCAATGAAGGCTTGAGTCTTAAGTTCAAGGTAAAGAGCACCTTGAACTTTCAGCAGACGACCACCTTCGGGAACGAAGACGTCCAGGAAATGATCGTTGAGATCTGCGAACCCGATTTCCTGGGATCCGAAGATGCTGGAAACGAATGATGCCAGATTGGCTTTGCGGATGACGTCGATCTGGGATGGATCGGTGATCTCGAGATCTGTTGGCTGCAGGAAAGAGTGCTTCACTGTATACACCCTCTTCGTGTGGTCGAACAGGGAGCGCATAGTGGCATATGCCTGGCCATTCTCGGATTCTGGTTCTGAGACCATGGCGGTGAGGTCTTGATAGGTATTCTTGGAGAGGAAGGACAATATTTGCGTCGACTGGTAGAGGAAAGTTAGCTGAGGCAAAGCAAACAGTAAGAGCAACATGGTTCACTAACCAGATTGTCCAGGATCGGAAGACTCTGGATCTTCAGGTGAGAGTTGGCCTTCAGGAATGCGAAGCCTCTTGACCCGGGGAAGTCGTTGGCAGGTGGGATCTCTTGCGGGCCCAATGCAACAGTCTGTTCCTGACGCTCAGTATGGTCCATTATTTCCGAGATGATGGTAGCTACATCTGGGTTTATCTCCGCATCGCCCTGCTGAGTCGGCGCAACTCCGGCAGGGGCGTCAAGCGACTCAGGTTGCAGAGGTTGGTTGATGACATTGTCAGTGGGTTCCACCGTATCAATGACTCCTTCGCCGAGTGCCGAGGCCAGTTCCTCTTCAATCTTGTGACCCGCGCCATGGTGATCGGCCATCAAGATGGAATCAGGTGGCAAGTGAACCTCGCCGTCGGGGCCCCCGTCTGTACGGCGCTTTTTGGCCGGGGGCGACCCATGTTCCTCATGATCGATAATATGGGAAGGCTTTTGGTCTGAGGAGTAATTTGTCAATAAAGGTGACAGTTGATCGTATTGAGGTCCATTGGCGGTGGTGATAGCTAGGTCGAGGCTCCGCGACGGGACGGTCGGAAGCGAGGACTTACCAAGGTCGGTCTCTTGGGGAGGGAATGGGGGAAATGCAGCCGCTTCCCCATCGAAAGATGGCGACCCTTGAGTATCGGCCATTTGGACGCGCTGCTGAGTCGGGGTATCAACTTCCGAGAGGAGAAATGAGGGCTTAGGGGTAGGGCGCATTTGTAGGGCTTGCGAGGGAATCTGGAGGAGACTGGATGATTTTTCTGCCGGGCGGGGACTGTGTGAGGGCACTGAGTGGATGCGTGGAGACTATTTTGATGGGTGCGTGTCTCTGTTGTCTTGGAGAGATAATGTGGGATTGGATGTGGAGAATGGTTGTGAAATGTGGGGGGGTCTGTGGCCATTGCTTTCTGGTGCGTGCCTTCCGCAAGTCGAACTTCTTCCGGCCTCGGAATGTATTACTTTTGCACCACATTTGCAAAGCATTCTTTCTTATTCTCTCTACCAAGGGTTGAAAGTAATTAACTCATTGTGTGAGTAAATAATATGCAATTATTATTCAGTGCTAGTCGTAAATCCACAATTCGTTGCTCATGTCACCAATCTATCGAAAAAGAGAAGAAAAAAAGAATGGAGCTACACAATGAAAGAAGAGCAGTCACAGCCGTGAGTATTTACAGAGCTGAGATCGTCATCTCAAAGCCCCATTGCAGCAGCAGCAAATCCCAAGACGACTATCGTAAACAACTCGGGCTTCAGGCTCGGACCAGCGTTGTCCCAGAGGTCATCCCAGCTATCCTTCACATCGTCTCCGAAGTCTCCAATTCTCGAAAACACATTGTCATCATCGTCATCGTCATCATCATTGTCCCAGTGACAATCTTCCCCATCAGGACAGCAGCCCCACTTTCCATCGTCCTTCTTGCACTTTTCGTCCTTTGGACAACCGCCAGAGACGTTCCTAGGACAGCAAGTATAATTATCAGGGACACAAGCGTCACCACATCTCTTCTCATCGCTCGAGCACACCTCATCCTTGTCATCGGCTGGACGAGGAGAGCGAGCAAGAATATGGACTGGACTGGATCGTCCCATCAATGGCTTCATGGCTGGACCACGACGAAGGATATTCGTGTTTGTTTCGGAGACTGGTGTCGGTCCAGCTAGGGCCGAAAGTGGTGCGAGAAGTAGTGCGGTGAGGTATGTGGAAGTGCGCATTTTGAGGGTTTGTTGAGTATGGAATGACGTCCAGGTGTGAACGTTGCCAAGCCGTCAAGATATATATTGATGTGGTATAGAGGTATTCAGTGAGCTGATGGCAAGAGTGTAGAAGTGAAGATGTTGATGGATGTCAAACTAGAGGAACCAGACATCTTATACTAGGTACATCGCGGCTCTCGAGACCCTGCATCACCCCAAGGCTCCGTTGAGGCCCTGAAATGCAGGGTCTATACAATTAAGGACCAAATCGGCTAACCCGATCGGGCTCGATCTTGCGCCGTCCAGTGAGCGGCCCTTCCCGCTGGGGCGGAAACCCTTCGCCAAGCACAACAACTGCTCAGCCCTGTCAGCGAGTGGATTTCCCACTGCCACGCGAAGAGGTTGAGCAATCGGGCCTTCTCGTATAAGGTCGATCGTTTCCAAACTCTCACTCCGCCCCATACCGACAATCCCGTATCCATGAGCTTTGGCTTGGGACCCGATCACTAACTAAATCCAGACTTTCTATGCGCTGCATCTATTAATACCCCCGTTGCTCGATCTTTGGCGAACTATGATGTCGGAGGCTGAAGGAACCATACTAAGTATCTTACCGACTTTGATCTGATGGCCAGAAATGCCAAGGATAACAAGCCAGTGCGCGTACCCAAGACTGGGGCCCAGGACTAGTTCCAAGTTGAGTACAAGTCCGAGTAATTCCAGCATTTGAAAAGACTCGAGCAAAGCCCAGGACCGAGATTGTAATGTCTACTACTTTCCCCTGGGGAAGCGCCGAGACATAATAATTAGGCAGTGTTCATTTTCACGTTCGTGATCATACGTCACTGCATAGGCTGCGCACCGAAAACACCCAGTAGAATAAATTTTAATAGTTGAGTTTCAGGCAGAATGAATCTTTTTGGAACAAGCCCTGGAGGCAGCACTGGCTTGGTACCTAGTAGACCTTGCACGGGTCGGCAGAAGTTATCTTTCGGTGATTGTTGGAAAGCTGGGCTAGCATTGATCGAAACCTTGGCAAAAATGAGCTCTTCGTTTTCCGGATTTTCGAGAACGAAAGCCTTGGAATTTTGATGAGAACGAATAGGTACCTTTGTTTCTCAAGCGTGGGAAACGCAAACAAATTCAATTCGCGTGGGCAGTGGCAACTTTATAGCAAGACTGCGGAGTATACTATATTGAAGTTGAAAAAAATACAGCAAATCAGACCTTGATACTAAATACGAATCTAGACTTGAAAAGCCCTGGAGGGGCTTATTGGACTACCCCCTCGAGGAATAAGATAATCCCTTTGTCTTCCCGAGGCCTACGGAATACAATGAAAATAGATCCTGATTAAATTCAACCACATGCAGGAATGCACCAGACCTGTCAAGGGAGACGCTCTTTAATGCATCCGTGAAATATTCAGGTTAACCTATTTTCTACATTCCTCATGATCCACATGGCATTCCTTTCGTCCACGCGCTAAAACTCAACCTTTGAATAAGGATGCTTTACCCGTACTCCGGTGGCTGGAATGTCGATCATGTTTTCAACACACTTCCGCATCCATACATTGGAGACAGGGTGGTGTTCACCGGCCCAAACATGGGTCTTTCGATTCACATGTATAATTTCGAAGAAGAATATCAGTGGCAAAAAGAAACAGAAGATAGACAGTAGATACAACTGTGTTCCAAGGTTTAAAGATTTCAGACGTACCTAGTAAAACGATCGGCCTCAGATTCAAACGCAGCGAGCAAAATTTATCATCTAAGTTTCTGCTAACTATGGTCTTCATGACAGCGAGAAAAAGTCTGTGTGGTACAGCATGCAGATTCTATTGCGATAGACTGTTCTTCTTGCGCCGCCAGCCATGCTCTCATCACAAAGAATATGGGCGCTAGTCTGTTGCGGAGTAGGGAGTAGATAGGGCCACCCTTGGGTATTTGACGGAAACGGCAGTCTCTCCTCCCCAATACATGTAGGGACCAGCCCTTCACTGTTCCCAACTAAATAACCTAATCCGGCGTTAGTGTTGCCATCACTGAATAGTATATTAATCTCTTCAACTCCGGTGCAAAAGAAAACAATCAATCCATTGAATAAAGTGACTATACAGCCGATCCTTCAAAGTTCCAACTCATTTCATACCAACTCACCAATCCCTCCCACCAATCGTCAAACCTCTATTCAAGATGCAATTCATCAACATCTCCGCACTTGCCTGTGCCCTCCTCTCTGTCTCCGGACTCGCCTCTCCAGCTCCTCAGGCCCCCTGGAGAACCGAAGCCACTGTCCAACTCGCCAATGACCAAACCGGCGTTTATTCCAACGTCGCCGTCCCCATCGATGGCGTCAAGCGTCCCGTCCAAGAGCTCTGGGGAAATACTGCGATTGAAACGAACGGCCTTGTCTTTGCCTCGAGCTCCCAGCTCACTGCATTCGATCAGACTACCGTCTGCACTATCACCGAAGAGTCGGGTCTCATCGCAACCCTGACTGCTGAGAAGACCTGGGTCTCTGTGGGAGGACAAGTTGAAGACCTTTGCTCTGCTTTCATTGAGTGTGAATGCGACTTCATGTCAAACTTCTGATACACTTCGCCTGAGCTGGAAAGAACATCTGTACACGAGAGATCCGCTGTCTATTATTTTTGAAATTTTGATGTTGCCAGGGTTTTTCTGGCCAATGTAAATGTTGCTTGCATTGCGAATGGGGTGCATTTGTGGCACTTCTCGATTGTCATGAACTTTGCTGGATATAATTGGAGGACAGAGCTTTACTGTTGGTTATTAACTGAATTCATTAATTCGTGACTTGCGCTTGATTTGTGGCCAGCTCTACGGTAAAAGATCATGTTAGGATCAGAGAAAATCCTTGCCATGAATTGGTTGCCCGCGACCAGTTACTACCTACCAGAGATTCTGAAATTGAAGACTTGGTTTCACTTTTTGATTTCTTGTTCCGACGCATGTATGCGCATAACCCAATTTCTCAGGAAATCGTAGCGGAGTGTCTTGGTATGGTAGTCACAGCCTCCACTTGCCTCGGAAAATTACGAAAATAGGGTACGGGATATAGTAGAAGTACGATCTGGACTGTTATTACCACGGGGAAATGCATTCTACAGCTCCACATCTAACAGTAGTGGTTCTCAGAGCAATTGAAGTATGATATCTGGTTCCAAGGTTGGTGTTAACTTCCAAACTCAGACTAGCGTGACATGATAAATTTTCCGTCAACTCATACACATTTTGATACGCAGTTGAGTTGCACGTGCTAAAGAAATAGACTGTACCTGATCAGGATGCAAATTTCCTCGTGTATCGTATCTTGACCACAAGTTTGGTGAATGTTCTTGTGTCGCGTGGGCTTAGCGCGCGTCATTGACCCGATGTCACCATATCGTGTGCAACCTCCCAGGGTTGTATGGATATAGGCATCTGAAGCATACCATACTTACAAGGGTATAGATTCGCTGGTGTTACCTGAAAATCACTTCACCATTTGACATTCACCAAGAATGGTGAGATCTTGATTGTCTGGTGGCTATCTATGCAGCAGCCCCTTCCTGGACAGCATTTTCGCACCCCTCCATATTCTTCTATATCATTTTTATGGCCATCGGTGACATCCAGTCATTGGAAAGGAACAAGAAGTTAACACAACTTCTGTCGTCGAAGTTTGTATGTCTCCTCCACCATAGATGCCGCTCTGGAAAAGAAGATAGGGCCTTTACGCTTGTGTAGCCTTTCAGTGTCTAAAATCCGGATTCAAGTTCCATCGGTGCTCAATGTCGTCAAGATGCAACTTAGTACCACTACCCGAGGGTCCCGAAACCTTATGTCCCGTAAGCTTCAACTTTGACGAATCAGAAGCCACATATCCCATGCATAGTGGGGCTCCAGGCCGAAAACGGCCAGGCTTTGACTGTGGCTGTCTCCGCTGACCAGCCCTAAGCCTGTCTTCCTGAAGTCTGGCCCGCCATGGCCCTGGTCTCTTATTACATAGAAATGGCGTCTCACGCTTCGTCGGTCATATGGCATAGTTCACTCGAAAAGAATACTCATCTGACCAACATGTCGGTGTCCGGCCTTTGTATTGCGTTTTTGGCCCTACAGGGACTGGGGGTAGTTTCAGCTCAGTCCCAACCCTCTGAGAAGGTCTGGGGTGTATATGCATTCACGGTCAATGGAGACAGCAAGCCCAGCGTCATCAGCAGCTCCAAGCCATTGACTGACTATGGAGCAAACGAACTTGTTACGGCGGCATCAGCCTTCCGTTCTCGATACATCTCGAAATCGGGAATCTCCGAGACTGGGATCCAGGGCATATCTCCCATCATATTGGACTCAAATGATGTGAATGTGCTTTCCACAACCGATCAAAATGTCATTGGGTCCGCGCAGGCCTTCATGCAGGGACTTTATCCACCTCTCGGGGCCATGAATGTATCGAGTACGCAGAAAGTGAATGGCTCTTTCGAATTGGCACCATTGGACGGATATCAATACCCCCAAATCATCACGCTCGGTGACGCCGACCCTTCATCTATCATGGTCGAAGGCCAAGCCAAGTGTAACATGTACCAGGCTGCCGAGAGTGTCTACCGAAGCAGCAACGAGGCCGAGCAAATGGCGCGCGACACGGATACTTTCTACCGGATGATTTGGAGCCTAGGAATGTCTGGTGTCTACGATGAATCCTTTGCGACTTGGACTAACGCTGTTCCGATTTCTGAGTACTTGGACTATGAGCTGTTACATAACGAATCGTTCATGCAGAGCATGACCGACGCTCAAATCATTCGCGCTCGCTGGCTGGCGGACCACTACCTATGGAACACAAACAGTCAACAGTCATCATCCAGTGGGTCTATGATCAGATCAATCAGCCCAATTGCAGGACAGACACTGGCATCGAGTATCATTCAAGCCTTTGATATGAATATCCAGCAAAAGGGTACCCGGCAAAAGATGACCTTGATGTTTGGTGGCGATGAGCCAGTCGTGGCATTGTCTTCTTTGTTAGGGCTCGCAAGTGACCGTCAACCGAGCTTTTTCTCACGGCTCGTTCGCGGCGGGTCATTTGTGTTTGAGCTGTACAGTCTGGAGACAAGCGGTGATTTGTACCCATCGTATCCACAAGCAAGCAATTTGCACGTTCGGTTCATGCTCCACAATGGAACAGAAAACGCCACCTCATTCGAGCCATACACCATGTTTGGACACAGCCCTAGCCAGGCTTCCATCCCATATTCTGAATTCCGCTCCGAGCTGGAGACGTTTGCGGTGAGTTCCATTCGGGAATGGTGTGTTCAGTGCAACGCGGAGTCGTTATTCTGTACGGGTGCGCTGGGTGAAGGCAATTCCACTCCAGAGAAGAAGAGAATGGCTCCCGCGGTGGCAGGCGTGATTGGTGCCGTGGTCACGCTCGCTGTTGTCTCTATCACCGCCGTGATTGGATTCTTCTTGTGTGGTGCGTGTCCGACCAAGTCTCGAAAAGGGAGTGCGAGAAGCAGTCTAGGAGGATTCAAGGGACCTGGAAAGCTTGCCAGTGACACAGACGTTTCATTCCGTAACCCGATCTGGAGTGCTTCCAAACCTGACACTGCTGATCCATCTGATGGGATTCAAGCCGGGGTTGTTGTGCAAGGCCATGAACGTCACGGCAGCTGGGAAATGGGTGAGGGGAAGAAGGAGACCGAGACAGTTCAATCGGATGGAGCCAGGGGATCGCCATTTGGAGACGAGCATGAGGACTGGCGGATTCACAGTGGATTGCAGCCAGTCAAGATCCGAGAGAGTGTGTAGCTCGGTACCTCGACTGCCGCAGAATTCCACTCTAGCAGAGACTGATTGGAAAAGGACGCAGAGTGTGGATTAAGCAAAGGGGACTTTTCTGAAAGAGTTCCGGAAGCCATTGGAATCAGCAGGGTCAGGCAGCGATGGTGTGGTCCCCGTGGCGATGGTTGGGGTTTGGTTTTTTGTATTAGGTCGTCAACTGATATCTCCCTTTTCAACTCAAATGAACTTCTCTTTCCTCTCCCACCAGAAACTTTTTCTTCATTCTTTCTCATCACCGAATGTTCGCATTTTCGATGAGCTTTCTTCAAATTTCATCCTCACAACTTCGACGCGTCGATAAAGCAACCAGCCCTGACAAGACTTGCCTGTAGCGTTTCGATATTGCAAGGTTCGTTCCTTCTGCCAACCTTCCTCTTTCCTTCGTTCCTCAACAGTCGTGCTTTCTTTTCGAAGTCGCGCTTTGTCTTTCATGTCAAGTCGCGTCTTGCTGTTTCTTCTCTCCATATGCACGCTTTGCTGCCTTTTCTCAAACAGTTGACACCCCGCACTCATGGCAACTATGAAGAAGTACGAGCTGACAGAGCTGCTAGCCTTGTGCAAGGAAACAGATACAACTTGTCGGTGGACAAGCCAATCAACACACTGTAAGTTTGCATTCTGGTTCCTTTAACCTGGCTCTTGAGTAGCAGGGCCACATTGTTGGTGACCATCTGCTTGCTGTGCACATCATGCCGGTGCCCGTACAGCGATCAAACTCATGAGAGATCGTTTCATGGGCCATGACTTCTGTCACTCACTCGGTCGCAATCACATAGCTGACCACCATATCAGGTCGAAAATCACACTCTGGTCAACGCAAACGACCGATACCTTGTGAGAATCCTCGAACCCGATCGGGCGGACAATCAACAGGTTGTTGCGACCGGGAAAAAGTTGTGTTGCTAACAACTCTCAAGTTCAAAGGCAATCCAGGCCTGCTAAGAGGCCCACTGAACCTTCGTTCGCGGCCAACAACGCTGGATTTGCTCGATTCTTAAAACAACATTCCTCACCTAAGCACCAGAGAGTGACTGCTGGGGGGAAAATAGTACCGATGCAGCCCCAATCGAAACACAAGATGGGAGGATCTTTCGACCCAGTCGTCAAAGGAGTTGACAGACTTGAGCCCTTTGAGGGACAAGACTCTGTTGCACCTATGACAAAGAAAGATGGAAATGCACACTCCGGTGCAGAAAACATTGAGCATTCCCAGTATCAAGATCGCATGCTTGACGCGGATGGTTTCGCGCCACTTCGTAGGGCAAGCGAGCTTTCAGCTCAAAAGGAGAACACTGCTGTCTCTCAATTCGGTCAAGATCCACATGGACCACATGGAGAAGAGACTGTTGAAGAGCCATTCGAGCTTGAGGACTCCGAGGGAATGACACAGGCTCGTGGAATTTCCATCGGAGATCTAGAGCAGGAGCTGAATTCAATAGTCGAAGAGATGTTTGTGTATGATTCCGCAATCGAGTACATGGGTCGCATGCTCAGCCCCCTTGGAAATTATCCTTTGGGTGAATACTACCAGCACTTCGCCCAAATGCTGATAATCGAGAACGCCTCTGCTATCAGCGAGGGCAAATACTGGCTTGGGGAAATGCTCGATGCTCGGGAAAGACATCACACGACACTCAATAAGATTATGGCCATGACGGCTGAGCCACTGCGCAGACATTACACTCTTCGTATCTGGGATGTCAATGCACGATCATCCTTGATTGCTGCGGTTGAAATCCTAGAGGCAGCCGAGATTGAGTTGATGAGAGAGGTCGAGACACAATATTCGGGCAGAGAAGGCCCTCCTCTCTTTGAGTCTGCTGGTGATAACCGCCGCATCGAGATAATTGATCCAAGTACTGGTCAACCCATTGTGATTGGTTCGGACAATGGTCTTGAGGGGGAAGAAGCCTTCAGCGCCGATGGAAAGGCAGCTTCAATTGACGACGGTACAGATCAGTCTGTTCTCCGGCAGGTTCCATCCAGCGAAGACATTGACTCTGGCTCAGTGTATGAGGGAACTGTGGCATCTGATAGAGCAATTGACGGCTCCGTTTCCGATGATACAGACAATGCCGGTACCTGCTCCGGTGATGAAAATGGCCCAGCTACAGTGGGTGTCGCCGAAGAACCATCCTCGGCACCAGTTGCGGAAGGTATTGAGTGGGTTCCCCCAGAAACCTGGACTGCGCCCCTTAATCGGGTGACCGAGCCTCGGGCGAGCGAAACTTTGCCTCGAAACTTCCCTTTGCAAAGAGGTGCAGTATCGTCGGATTCATTCGGCGAGCAGCAAGATGTGAGTCTCGAAGAGACCAGCAGCCAAGCAGTTGCTGGACGCTCTGAAGCATTCATTCGCTCGGCGAACCAGGCTCCTGACTTGTAAGTATTCCGCGTTGTCCTCCTGCGAACTTGGTACAGAAATACTGATTGTTGTAACAACAGAGACATGGGCTCACTCAATCGCCAGTCCGCGGTAAGCACTTGGTCTGGCTCCACGCTTGTCGACGACGGGTTCTCCAGGCCGGTAGAAACACCAGCCGCGCCAGCGCTCAGATTGGATGTCAATCGCGAGGATTCACACCGTGCGAGCCTCGAGCTTCGGTCCGAGTTTGGTTCCGTATGGATTGATCGCCATGGACAAATTCGTAGCTACCGGGAGTCTCGTCGCTACCAGGAGGCAGTTTATGAGTAAGCCCAGCATATATTCTCTTCCGTGAAGATACTGACCCAGCCCAGGATTCCTGTTGCGAGAGGGGACAGGGCACCCACCACCCAAATCGCGTACATCTCTGCTGAGCCTGCCATTTCGCCCGGGCGTCCTGTGAATGTTGACTTCGATCGGCTCATGGAGCGGTTGCGGGCGCTGAGAGAACCAAGCCCCGAGCCGGCTTCGCCTCGCTTGGGCATTGAGGTAGCTGAAGGTTGGACCTTTGAGGGCGACATTTTCGATGCTCCATTCTCGGACGACGATAGCCTTAGGCTCGGAAGGCTTCGTTTCATGTCAAATACTCAACGTCGTCGTATCCAGATTCGTGAGCGCGTCTCTCGTCTCCTGCGCCAGTTTGTGCCCGTTTCCGCGGAGAGAGCTCGAGGTTCTGTCAATGAAGAACTTGGGTTCTCTGAACCGGATGTTGTCATTGATCAACCCCAACGGTTGCGCTTGCGCTTGGGTCTGATGGGATGGGTGCGCAATCACTTGAACCGATGGTCTGGACCAGCTGTGGTGAACACCAGCCGAATCAACGCTCACTATCAGCGACTCTAACTCGGATGACTGCAGGTCTTTCAAAGTTTTCAATGACTTGGAAGGCACAGTCAGAGTATGGAAAATTGGCGTGGACACTGGGGGGACGAACTGGTATGAGGTCTTGGGGGTGTGCAGAATGGCAACCACGTTGTGGTGACAGTCCGCATGTGGCTCTGAGCCGAGTACAACAATGGTGCAGCTTTGGTCGTCATCAAATACGAATGTATTTGATGACGACCAGAGCTGCACCCTGTCGGAGTGAATGGTGTTTGAGTCTTGACAGAAAGCAGAAGGGGGGTTGTTGCGAAAAGGAGAAGTGCAAACGGAAGGAAGCGTTCCAGATGGGAGTGAGAGAGCCCAATATGAGTTATGATTCCATGACTGATTTGATGATACGACGACTAATATTACGATACGGCGACTAATTGAATGAAAGGTTTTTTTTTTTTTTACTTTCCCTCTTCTTGGCTACTGCTCTGTTTGGCCCGCGAAATGCCCGGTCAGTTCGTCATGGCGATTCCAACCTTGGAAGGTTGCTTTGCATGCTTGGCAGTCATGAACCCAACACACCAGAGGATCACGGAGGACCAAATTTGGCCATGACAACTTACAAGTATCACGCAAGGCAAGCCAAACTTACAGGCCTGAGTGGATAAAATATGATCTCTAAATGTCGAGTGCAATTATTCACAGGTAAAACTTGGAAAGGTGTTGGAAGGACATGGAACAATCGAGAAGAACAAATTGCTGACTCGAAATATTCGAGCATTCAAACGCAGTTCAGCAGTATTTGATCCACAGATACTCCTGGAAAGGACTGGGTCTTGCTCCTGCGAGGAGCGTGTTGATGCGCATGTCTTCAGTCGAGACTTAGGGTGACTGAAAATTTCAGAAAACCAGACCATATTGGACTGGGATGTCTGGCCATTCACCCTTGAAATATCAGACGAAAATATATTTAACCTTATATACATCAGACGAAAGCTACAATGACTAGGGATATTAAGAGGAAGGACTTTATTAGATAGATATCTAGCTATTCATCTTTAAATATAACAGACGAAAGGGTTATTTACCCTATATACATCAGACGAAAGGGTATTTAATCCCGTATATATCGGACGAAAGCTACGGTGACTGGGGATACCAGGAGGGAGGACTTTGCTAGACTGAGGTAACTGGCCATTCACCCTTTTACACATCAAATAACATACAGTCATTGATTGCGAGCTTGCTACACTGACATCGCAGCTAGAAGGGCGCAAGTTCTCCTTGACTTAGGGCTCGCAGCCCCCGTGACGGGTAAAGAATACTGCGGCCCGGGCGGAAAGGGCCCCGGGCCCGGGGGACCGACTCAACACCACAATCACGGACTTCCAAGGTTGAAGTAGCCACCTTCTTCAATAGAAAAGCGCAGACTTAACTCTATGCCCAGAGGTAATTGAATCGAGTTCATCGATATTGCCCAATTTGAATATATTGATGCCATGCCAGATTATGCCCTGTTACTGATTTCAAGGAATGTTGGTCTGCGCGTGCGTCTTGGTAATCCCTCTGCACGGGGCTACCCAGATGCCGGGGTGTTTTTTATGCTCAGGTGTGTCTATATGCGCTTCTGTTGCTTTCCGGCTCTGCAGCTATAGTTTGAAAACAATCATCAATAATAACACTATCCATGGGGTATTCCCACTGATACTACCTAGTAGGTAGCCAGCGAGCGGGTGAGAGTTGAACGTGGGTTGACATTTAGTTGATGAAGATAGAATAGTTGTAGATCTACTGTACTGCGTACTCCGTACACCGGATTGAATAAATCATGGCTCTCGCTGTAGTCTGGCAGTGTCAATGTGAAATACCAATCACCTGCAGCGATGTAACCAGAAGTAGTGAATGTCGGATAAATCCGTGATGCTTTGTAAGGGAATACGCCACCTATGTCGCCACCTTGTTTCTCTTCTAGAATCCTTCCGGGATTGGTATTGTGTGTATGGTGATCAAAGCAAGTCGTGAGAAACCCCCAATTTCGAGGAATTATAGGTTTCATGGAGAGAGAGTAACGCCCATCTCAGCCCTCTGCTCTTCCTTTTTCCCTTTTCTTCAATGAGATACGTCAACCCTTGACGATCGAGACACTTAATCCACTCGGATGACTAAGGCTTCTCCACGTCCTCAACTTCCTCCTTGACTCGACCCTCTCCCCTTCACATCTAACCCAGTTTTCCCGACTGTGATATGTCGCTTGATTCATGACTCTAGTTCCCTTGGCACTTGTCTTTCCAGTCGTTTGGGTGGACAGCCCCTACCAGATCGCCTTTGATTAACAATTGCCCCCCGCGGTTATCTCCCCAGCCGGCACTTGGCACTCTGGAACGCCAAACCCTTTTACCCGCCTCACGCCTTTTCCTCCCTGCATCCCTCTTAGATCATCTTTCAATCCTGAGTGATTGTCGGCCGTTTTGATCTTCTTCGAACTCACCGTGACCCAACAACCATGACGCAGCTTTTCGCAAGTCCGTCGGCAGTGACGAACGAGAAGCGCGGGAATTTCCCCGCTCTCTCCCTTCCTTCGCGGAAACACTCGAACGACTCCAGTCATCTCCCGACGCGAATCAAGAACTTTTTCCGGATCAACAGTTCCAGCAGCCAATCTCCCTCGAGCGCCACTGGCTCCAATAGCAACGAACGGGAACGAGAGCGAGACAGCCATGGCTCGACGAAGAACGAGAAGTCGAATTTCCGACAATCGCGATTCATGCCAACTATTGGCCGCAATCGTTCGACTACTGTTGCCAGTGAGGGCAACCCCCTCGACGACAGCATGTCCCCGACGGCATCCGCCAACCCCTACTTTGCCCATCAGGGCCAGCCCGCATTGCGACACCGCAACGATGGCTCCGTGCCCTCCTCTCCTCCCGACACTCCTGAGTTGCAGGTGACCGGAGTCTCCGCGGTGGAGCAGGCTACCACTGCGAATAAGGAAGAGTTGGCGCGCAAACTGCGTCGCGTGGCCTCGGCCCCGAATGCCCAGGGCTTGTTCACCAGTGGGCAGGGCGAACGGCCTCAAACAGCTGAAATGGGCAAGGAGCCTCTGGTTGAACAGTCTGGGGCAGTGAGTCTGGCGGAAGCCGGCAGCGATAAGGATCTTGCCCTGGCGGTGCCATCCAGCTCTGATATGAGCAATGCTTCGTTCCGCCGCACTTACAGCTCCAACTCTATCAAGGTTCGCAATGTAGAGGTCGGCCCTGCTAGCTTCGACAAGATCAAGCTTATCGGAAAGGGTGATGTGGGCAAGGTTTACCTTGTTCGCGAGAAAAAGTCAAGTCGCCTCTATGCGATGAAGGGTATGTTTCGCGGCCACGGACCCATCCCACAGATCGCGTGCTGACCTGAAATTAGTTTTGAGCAAGAAGGAGATGATCAAGCGCAACAAGATCAAACGGGCCTTGGCCGAACAAGAAATTCTAGCAACCAGTAACCACCCGTTCATCGTTACGCTATATCACTCCTTCCAGTCCGAAGACTACCTCTACCTTTGCATGGAGTATTGCAGTGGCGGCGAATTTTTCCGAAGTAGGTATCCCTTTGATGTCAGTTGGCTAGTGTGATTTTTCCTGACTCGTACGCTCTTAGCATTGCAAACTCGCCCGGGCAAGAGCATCTCCGAAGATGCAGCGCGCTTCTATGCCGCAGAAGTCACTGCAGCATTGGAGTATCTCCATCTCATGGGCTTCATCTATCGTGACTTGAAACCCGAGAACATTCTTCTCCACCAGTCCGGGCACATCATGCTTTCGGATTTCGATCTATCCAAGCAGTCCGGGCCCGGTGGTGCCCCAACGATGATTCCCGCACGTAGTGGTGGCGGTAACTCTACCGCCGGCCTGCCCACCATTGACACAAAGTCATGTATCGCCGATTTCCGCACGAATTCGTTCGTCGGAACAGAAGAGTACATTGCACCAGAAGTGATCAAGGGCTGCGGTCACACCAGTGCTGTAGATTGGTGGACTCTGGGAATCTTGATCTACGAGATGCTCTTTGGTACCACCCCATTCAAGGGCAAGAACCGTAACGCGACGTTCGCGAGCATCCTGCGCGACGAGGTCAACTTCCCGGAACACTCCCATGCGACGCCGACATCAAATCTGTGCAAGTCCTTGATCCGCAAATTGTTGATCAAGGACGAGACCAAGCGCCTGGGCGCTCGAGCTGGAGCCTCCGACGTCAAGACCCACCCATTCTTCCGCACTACCCAGTGGGCACTCATTCGTCACATGAAGCCGCCCATGATTCCCCACCAGGGCCGTGCCGGTACCGACACGGTCAACTTCCGCAACGTGAAGGAGAGTGGTAGTGTTGACATTGGCGGCACCGATTCTACCAAAATGAAGGGTGTTCCGATGGACTCTGGACTTGCAACGCCTAATGGCGAACTCAACGATCCCTTCGAAGAGTTCAATAGTGTGACCCTTCACCACGAAGGTGACCAGTAAAGACTCGTCACTTTCGTCAAGTGTTTCTTTCATCCGATACACGAGGAAACTAGTCGTCTGTGCATCCGCCTGACGACCATGATGCATTAACGACTGTACTTAGATGCTTTTCTTCCGCAATTGGGGTATGGAGTGTTCGGACCTTTTTCTTTTTTTCGTTTTATCTGGGTGGATTTCTCAAGTTAAACTGTGTTTCCATCGAGTCGCTACCCATTTTCGCTCTGCACTACGCATCTCGCATTCCTTATCGCCCTGGTTCATGCCCCCGTCCCCAGACCTTTCATGGCATCGAAACCAGGCGTTCTTCGGCAACATCGCTGTCATCCTCTTTCTGGTCTTGCGTTTTGCATCCTCTGTGCTATACACCCACCTTTCTATCTACTTTGCAGCGAACGGCGTTTGGGATGACTTGGTTTCTGTTCTTCTTTCGGGCCCACTTTCGCGCGGCATCTGGACGGCTCAATCTATCACTGTCCGTTTAAATCTCATTTTGTTTTTTGTTTCCAATACTACAACTTCATGCTGTTTCGGGGCTTGGTCGCGGCACTTGGGATTTCGAACATTTCCTTTGTGCCATTGGTTTGTTCTTCAAGATACATAGTCTGAATTCCGATCCTCGGTTGAGCCTGTTCGCACTCCCTGTCTTGATAGAAGATGGGATGTCCCTTGTTTGGCAGACGTCGATTGTGCGCAATTAAATGCTACTTCAGCCTTTGGAGTTTTGCCTTGCGTATTCGCTGTATCTTTCCGAGTTCTCGGCTAGAGGATTTCCGATGCTAAACAATCTTCCTGGACCTAAAAGGCTATTGTTGGTGTCCACATACTCAATGGAAATAACCCCTTTGAGGTCTGGTACATCATGGGATTCAGAGTCCTGATCTTCCGGTTGAATGAAAATATTTGGTCTATTAAATCTATAGATCTAGTAGCAGAGATGATTTAAGCCCAGTCTGCTTCAATGCATATGATAAGGGTCCGCTGCGCAAGCCTTGCGACACTCTTCGAGAATCCTGGCCTGCTTAGCAACATCCCCAAGGCGACCAATGACCTCCTTATTGCCATCATAAAAGGTGAAGACGGCGTATGGGATGTTCACATCCTGGCAGAATTCCTTGACAAACTGTTGCGTCCTGCGCAAGTTATGTCTTGGGATACGAGGATAGAGGTGGTGGATCGCCTGGAATTGCAATCCACCATGGAAAAAGTCCAACCACGGCGGACAGTCCACATCCATTGTTGTCCGCAGCATCTTCTGCGGGAACGACTCCAAAGGACCAAGATCAGCAGTCGACATCGCATAATGAGACAGAGTAATCTGCACATGGAGTGGAGAAGTAACCATGTGTGAAATGAGCACAAAAGCCACTCGATTCCACCAATCCGGGATGCTGGACCAGACAACGCCGTATCCAAACCAGGCCCAGAAGAAAGCATGGCCCGCAAGTTCGAACCACCGATGCCACCAGCCAGCTCCCTGTTTCGGGCCCCGTCCAACAATGATATGTTCCCAACTGAGGAAGTAGAGGTTGAAGCGTCCGAAGAGAAGAATCGGGTAGTACAGCAAGTGCTGGTATTTGACGGTGATTTTAGCAACAGCGTCGAATTCCATGATACGGTCGTAGTATGTGCTTCGGAGGGAGTCGAAGAATCGGTGCGACAACGCGAAAAATGGCATCAGCTCGATATCTGGGTCGTGCTCTGGTGCATTCGTTACGATGTGGTGGACATTGTGGCTGCGTTTCCACCAGCCTAGACTCAGGCCACCTAGGTAATCTGCGATGAGCATGCCGATGACCGTGTCGACTTGATAGTTGTGGGTTATTCCCATATGACCAGCATCATGGGCAGAGAAGACAAGTTGGTGCCAGAAGCAACCGAGGAAAAGCGCAGATGTGCAGAACCAGGACTTGTGTAGGAAGAAAAGAAAGAGCCCGAATAAGAGGGTGTAACGGGAAATCTCAATGGCGTAGGCAGAGTAGTTGCAGTTGTATAGACCAGCTGCCTGAATGCGCTCGTTGAGTTGGCGGTATTTCTGCTTAATATTCTCTTGGTGCTCAAAGTCGAGAGGGGGGAATCTCGCAAGATCCATTTGAATTTCCTCTTGTGTTCGTGCATCCATCACGGCGGCTCGTGGCTTGATCTCGGCTGGAGGAACTGCACTGAGTGCCGAAGAGATGGTCGACACGGAAAGTCTGCGTCTGAGACCTGGTGCATCTTCTATAGGATCAAAAATAGGAGATGGTGGCGCAGAAATGTCATCGCTTGAGGATTCGGAGTAGGGTGTGTCTTCTTCGTCTTGATCATATAGTCGAAATTCGCCGCCTTGTATCGGAGGGAGAAAGTTGGTCCACTGGCCTTCGATGCGGCCAATCTGGAATTTGCTCATGCGCAGGCGAGCTTCCTGTGAATGTAGTCTTTTGAATGAAGTTAGTAGAGTCCGGGCATGGTGAGAAGGTGAAGGGTATTGGACACTCACGCATTGACTTCGTCTGTGGCATCTTTGCCTATCATGTGCTTGATAGCCATATCACCACCAGGGTGATACTTGATCCAGCCATCTATTCGGAGCACTCTATCGTCAACGATGATGATGAGCTTGCCTTCGGCAATCATCCCCTCTATCTCACGTCTTGAAAAGACATTATCCTTGCTCCGCACCGGAGTGTATGTTTTGCCCATTGTGTAGGATCAGAGGTCCAAGTTAAACCAACACCCGAATACTATTTTCAAAGGAGAAGGACAGCCTTAAGAACAACTGCACAGACGGTCTCGCCGAAACGATCGTATTCTACACTTAATCTACGTGGTTACCTGTTCCATATTTTGGGGTCATAGCGCGAAACATCCCCCGTTCCTGTAGACCCAGGGAATACATACAAAGGGGGCAGTGAGAATTGGTCTGTCCAACCGAGAGTGGACACGGGAGAACTTGAGGGAAAGAAGTGGAGGTTGGAGTTATTGTGGACACTGGCGTGGCAACTGGGGGTGTCTGGAGAGAATACGAGTCCTCTGTATGGTCTACCAGGCTAGCAGTGGGTAGTACACGTACCCAACGCCATGTCAACCATGTGCCAAAAAATTAACAGCGCGAGCTAAACTAAGCTTAAACCTTGCCCCTGGCGGAAATTGAGATCTTTACAACAGCCCCCCTTGATGATATTTGCCTGTGGGATATCATAGAAGGCCTCATGCACTCCGTAGAAGTAAAGATTTTAAACAAATTTCACTAAATACGTAACGTTGCCAAATGTTCGAGATAGTGGCGAGCCGTATTCTCTCCACTTCCCCTTGGCGGCACTAACCATGGACCCAAAGCGGAAAAACATTGACACGTGTCCACCCCAAACCCTAGAAACGCAACTTTATCATTTCGGGTCAGGGACCAGATCACTTTCGAGAAATGAGAGCATCTGTGAACCGTCGAGATCGACTCCTTTTTCGCCCCGCTATTGCGGCTTGTGCCCCGCATTCGAGGATGGCTCATGTCGAATGAGTCCGCACTTACGTGGTGGCTTTGCTTCTCGACCGAAATCGCCACCCTTGTCTATCTTTGCCGGGGCATGCTGTCATAATCCACTTACCTGGGTACAGTCGTTTAGGAACGGCGAGGCAATTGCACGGAGAAGCAGATCTATGTCTAACCACGCAGGTACAGCCAAGACCATGCTAAAGTTAATTAAGTCTTAGGGTCAACGAATCCACTGTCTCCATATTTTTCTTAGCAGAATTGGCATTTTCTAGTGAGCTATTTGGGGAGATGTCCTCGCGTTAACCGCAAGACCTAGTGCGAAATAGATTAGGCGTCTAGATAAACGACCGAAGCATGTGACCCAGACACTCTGCTCGAGGCCTAAATAGTGCATGGTGCGAGACATTTCTTTATAGATTTCTGCCTATTTGAGATTCTGTGGCTTTCGCCTCCCTAATTTTCCAAAATGTTTCTACCGCTCATGCGGGATACGAGTACGCAATACCCACTTCAGGCTGAATTCCACACCGAGGCTAAGAAATAACTCATATGTGATGGAGCTATGTTAGTATTCGTATTGATTTTCAGAGACAATGCAAGCAGAAAAATTGAAATAGCTCCTTGGTCTTTCTCTAGTGGGCACTAGAGCGAGATTTGGTATTTGGTGAAACGCTGCGACAGAAAATTGCCGATGGGCGAAGAAGATCTCATCACGACTGAGGTTGATACAAGCCATGCTCATATTTACATTATACTCGCTAGATTTGGACTTTGGGTGGTTTTTGTCTGATTCAACAAAATCGCTAGTGCCAGAAACAGATCGTGCTGTCCTATCTTATATTAGCTCAAGGTCTGAAGAGCGCACTTCGATTTGTGTGCAAGAGTTTTGGGGCCATTCTTGAGTCCACTGAGATCGCTGAATACAAAAATAGCGTTACAAGAAGTTACCAAGATCATCAAACCAATATGTGCTCAAAAGGGGTTACTGGCTCACATGTCAGCCGTGCCCACTATGTGCTAAACAGAGTCTGTAATGGATTTCTATTTGACTAAATGTAATGTGAAGTTCTGTTCTAGATGAGACTCACTCAAGTGGTGTTTCATAAGGCCCTTCGAAATGTTTCTCCTGCATATGTGATGAGCGACGATCGAGATTGGTTGCCTGCGAACTGCGCCACGACGACACTCATGTGTACATGTATCACCTCGTACGGGCTACCGTCTCTCGGTAGTTGGAGGAGCTCCCGTTCCCATTGAAAAACATAGAGGGTGAAACTCCAACTTTGCTTGCATGATGTTTTGTGAGATATAGGCGTCTACAATCTAATTGCCTCTTTTGCGCAATCCATGGACACCTGAAGAGCTTCCTGAGGGGGGGAATCTTCTGCAAATAACATTCGAAGAAAAGAAATGGTTGCAGGGGCTTTTAAGAGATAGGGCTTGAGAAAGAAAACGTAATGATTCAATGTGAAAATGGAGAGAGATGATGGTTGGTCAGGGCCTGACAGCCTGAGGCATCAAGATCCCAGTCACATGGTACTCGGACAAATACCTTCGCCGGTCCGATGGACGATTATTTGCAGCCTGAAATTCAGGGCAGAAGCAGCCTTCCGACAGCCCCGGAAAGACGATCTGGGCACGCCACCTCACACTTCGCTCTGAAGAAGAGATATTCCTACCTATGTTTCCCACCTGGGCGTCTCTCTCGATTCACTTAGCTTCGATTGGATGTGGATTGTGGTCAGGGATATGGGCATCATGGTCGAGTGGTTAGTCGCTCTGTGGTGAAGTAATGGTCGGCTTTTGCTCAAACTCCGAAGATATCTGAATTCCAGCCAAATCTACTGTTCGTGCCCGATAGAGACTCTGTTCCACGAGATAAAGGCGTAGTGGCGTGGTGGGTACCATCAATACGAACATATAGCTAAGTCGGAATAGACAGCCGACTGGTTCTCGACTAAGCTCAGAGGATATCCTTGGGTAGCAGAGATGTTACCCGCAGTTCACGAACCTCTGGGCCTCTGGGTAAGCTTTCTAGCTTCACTGTCACCCGATCTTGATTCTATAGCTTTGGATTAGGCCCGGCTAGCCCCGCTACACGCCACACCCTTGGACTCCATGCTATTTGGTTTGATGCCAAAAACCAAGCATTTTCGTACTTGCATTACTTCCGCCTTATCTTTAGACTAGCATTTCCATAGCATGCCAGTGGAATTGTCCTTGTTGAAGATTATCCTTGCAAAGATACATACTCCTTTAGACCGGAGTGGTCTTTTGACTCTTGAGGTATATAATGGCGATTTAATAAATCTTGGTTGTCAATATAATTTCATCTCATTGCGCAGGGCTCAGCAATCCACTTGTGTCTGTGGCGTAGCATATCTGGAGTAAGGTTAGGCAACCCTTGGGAGGGTTCCGGGACCCCAGTTAGTGCCAGCGGGCTCTCGATTGGCTCTCGCTTGTCATTCCTGTGTTCAGACAATCTCAATCGATGTCCGCCACAGCGATGAAAAGACGCATGACGTTCAACGACGAAGTAGTGGCCTAGATAAATTCCAGAGAACTTTGTACGTGAGTTTCACTTTCAAGACAAACTCAAGATGCTAGCAGTCTCTCCGTACAACATCATGCAGCAACGCATTGAGAACTTGAGGTCCTACTTCAGATCCTAGATGTTTCCTTGGTGCACTGTCTTCATTGAGATTTACCCGTGTACCTAGATTTAAACTACGTATTGGGGTATCTACTCATTTAGCATAGCCTTTTAACTTTTATTTTGGACTGTGAATCGTAGGTCTAGCCCCTACTGCCCGAGAGAAACAATCGTTTCAACCAGATAGTTCGCGCCAAGACCAACTCGTCATGGTCACGACTCACCACTGCACCACGAATAGGTGATGGTTTGAGCATAATTCCAAGAGAAACCGTAGATCAAGCTTGTTTGTCTCCACTACCATGGAAATGATCAGTAGAATCCCCCAACTAGATCCAATCCCTTGGAAATACCTTCTTCGTCTTTCTGGGTCCTGTGCCTCGCTCGGTGCAGCTGTATCATCTAGTTGAGCTGCATCGTCAATCTAGACGCATCCCCGCAGCTGAATGAATCATTGACTCACGAACAGATCTTCTTTCGGCGAGTTGAGCAAGCTATTGTGCTTTTTGTTGGGCATCAGATAATCTATTTAAGCACCGAATGCCCCTTCATCTTCCTTCTCATCAATTCGATCTGAACACATCTAACAACAATCTACTTGACAATTAAATACTCAATATGCTCGTGAGAAACATCATCGCTGCCTTCGCCCTGACTGGCCTTGCCACTGCTATGCCAACTGAGGAGTTTGAAGAGCTCGAAGCGAGGGCCGGCTGTACACGTCCAGCCTTTTGCTGCAAGACCGTGCTCGATCCAGTGAATATTTTCTTCGTGACGGCAATTGGTTCAGGGTGCGATCCCAAGGGTTCCGGCAATTGCCCAAGAGGGAAGTCACCCCTGTGCTGCCCGAACGGCCAGATCAAGGTCAGTTTTTGTGACCATCAAAAATCCTGGTACTTACTGGAGAGGAAATGACTAACTACGAACAGGACGGCAAGGATGTCCTCTGCACTGTCTAGAGACAGACCCATTGCTCAGCCTCGACACCTAGCTACTGGTCGTCATGGAGGATTCCGTTTTGTCGCGGGTTGATTTTCATGCCTTTGGATGTAATCTGATATTACTAAGTACGATTAGTACTATCCATGGATATAAAATACATATTGAGTGAACGCGTTCTATTTGTTTGAGTCAGATCTATCCCGAGGCTCCAGTTCAGCCCTTATTGTACATGCATCACAAGTTTTGGAAATCTTCTAAGGTTGCCTAGAAGCCCGCAAAATATTTACGACTGGCCTGCTATACCTAGGTATATATCTTACCTAACTGCAGTAGCTCTGGGTTCGGGCCTATGTGCTGATGGCCTGACCTCGGATGGACTAGATGGATACTGGTAAGATGCCTCTCCAACGGGAAAGATCGATGGAGACCAAGAAGCAGACTACGGCTGGTGATGTACCCAGGTAAAATGTATCGCTGGACTATCCCGAGGCCCCTAAATCTTCATTTAGCACCTGCGAAGCCCCAAGGTTGATCAAAGTCTTTGTGTTACTAGGTATCCTTGCTGCCATTGAGATACATCCATGGATGTGAAGTACCTAGGTACTCTCGCTTCAAAACCCTGGGCATTAGGGCACGGGTACTAGCATGTACATGTGTCGACTATTGGAATGATAAGTATGTAGGTCACCCGGGTACTACGGTAGGAGAAGCCTGCATGGAATAATACCCTCCAAGGTTATCATGGATGGTCATTGGGTAAACAAGCTTGGAATCTACTACCTAGGTAGGTATTGCTTCAGGGTGGTTCATCGAGCTCAGATGACCTCGGGAGAAGAGCGAAATATATGCGAGGCCAACCAACATTGAAAGAGGTGCTTCCAAGAATTTGACCCGAATTTTTGTGAAAGCCCAAGAGCAACTCCTGACCAAAATTATCAAGCAACTAATCTACGTGCTTTGTCTTGAAATAGTGACATGATAGTGGAGTGCTACATTCGGGGCAACAAGTAGATCGGAGAACGCGTTCCAGCGGAACCTCGAAAACACCCTCACCGCAACGCAAAACACACAACTACCGTTAACGCACCGGCGTATCCCAAACATCAGTCAAAATGTCCGCATTCGCACCCGAAGACCCAGACGATTACTCGTACGCCGAGACCGACCCCGCGGAGACCTCCACCCCTCCAATCCCAGATCAAGCGGGCGACGAACCGTCGCATGGCCACGGCCACTCCAACCCCCTTCTTGGATCCGACCCCCTTGTTTCCGATCTGGAGCAGGAAGTGCTAGAAGAATACACCCGATTGTTGCGCAATGTGAACCAGGTACGTTCGGATCTGCGGACCTGAGCTGGGACTCCCGCGGACAAAAGCAGTTGTCGAGGTGGCCTGGTGGAAATAGACCGCTCGCAAGGCAATTCCCTAGTGATTTCGATTACTGACGTGACAATTGTGTACAGCTCTCCGACAAAGTCGCCGATCTTGCGGGCTCGCCTGCATCCATGCCCCTCGATGGATTGCGTCTTCTAGAGCGCAAGACCGCGACTGTGTGCACCTTGCTCAAGGCTAGTGTGTACAGCATCGTTCTACAGCAGCAGATCTGGAACGAGAATGAGGAGCAGCAGCAACAGCAGCAAAGCGAAGCCCAGTTCCAAGATCAGCAGTATCAGCATGGATATGACGAAGACGTGACATTCCAATGAGAGTGCCCCTCTGTACGAAATTGATGATTTATTTTGTTACTCGCGTATTATACCCGGGGTGTTGGGTTCGGTTTCGAGTCTTCGTTTGTGGTGTTCGGGGAAAAGAACTTGTTGATATATGATTTGTTTCCAAAATATGCTGTGAATAGCCCAGAATACTGGAATGAAGATGACGCATTCATGTTGAACAACCGAGTGATACTTGTACATGCAAAATACACGAGGAAATGGAAAGGAGAAACATTATATACACGCTGGTGCGAAACAGCCAGTTTGGTCCTGAAGGAACCTTAAACCTTACCCGCGTAGTAGACCTTGCGCACATCGACAAGCTTCCTGCCAAGTGCGTGGGCAATCTGATCGGGGTTGCGCTGGCTCATGAGAGCCTCGTAGGCGGCCTTGACAGTGTTCATGGGGTTTCTTGAACGGCCAGTTCGGGCCGAAAGGTCGTGAATACCGCCGGCGCGGCACATTTCGTAGATGAGGTGCTGAACGCGAAGACCGAAGCCTGAGTGACGGTTAGTAAAAGAAACGGATACTATCAGGGGAGATGATAAACATACCAGGTGGACGGTGCATCAGCTGCAACGACGTAGCTCCAACCTTGCCCTTAACATCGCCGTAGATGGTTCGGTTCTCGTAACGGGGGATGGGTTGCATGTTGCGGATGGCACGGTATTGAGATTGGATCTTGGCGTCGGCCGCTTCGTCGGACTTGGCCTCACCGATACCAAGGAGACCGTTTCCATTACCAGCAATGGAGAGACGGTACGCACGGCGGACCTTTCCTAGTCGAGTCTGGTTCGTAACGCTGTGCATGACCAAAGTCTTGGTACGGAGGTCCTTGACCTGTCGCTCCGTGTATCCTGTAGCCAGGAGAAGGCTCTTGAGAGCATCCGTCATTTCCTCGGCCTCTGCTGAGCGCTCCTTCACGCCCAGCTCAGCAGCAGTCTTCTGCTCTGATACGCTGGGCTCGTCAATGGTTTCGCCGGGACCGAAGAAGTCCGGAACCAATGCGCTAGGTGCGTTCAGCTCATTCTCCTCCTTGCCCTTTGTCACGCGCAGGTTGTCTGCCCAGCGGACAAAGTCAGCACCGGTGGCATCGTCGGGCATCTCGGCAATAAAACGGCCAAAGTCTTCCGCGAAATCGTCGTTGTTCTTGAATTGGAATTTAAAGTCCGAGTTCGACAACGGAGCGCGCTGGTGGTGATCGATGCCGGGCTCAATGACAGAAAAATCATCAAGATATTTGAAGCTCATAGGGTCGCTGCGTTCGTGGAGCTGGTCGGCCAGATCCTTAGGATCGATAGCGGCTTCACCGGCGTTGATAGCGGCCATTTGTGCTTCAGTGTACTGCTTAGCCAGTTCGGCCTTTTGCTCCTCCGTGTAAGGCTTGAAGTTCTCTCCTGGGGATGACTTGACATTGGGGAACTTGGGCTTCCGGTTCGTAAGAGACGCAGGTGTGGGATGGAATTGGCGACGAGGGACTCGCGTGCCGGGCGTGGCAGCACGGGAGAAGCTGCACAAGAGGCATCGGGCGGGCCGTGTGACGTTCATGGTGATGGTAATATAAGCTCTCTAGCCAAGCATAGGCCAATTGAGAGCTCTGGGAACGAGGAAACAGGCGAAATGCGGAGACAAGGGACGCAAAGGCAACAGAGCCTGTCGGAGGTGAGGCATCGGGAGGAATTTCTCTGTGGCGGGCGGTCAGCCCCCGTCCAATCAGGAACGCGGTAGATGCGTTTCTAATAATTTTCCCATCTGGCGATTCTCAAATCCAAAAATTATTTTGCTGTCGCTTTGCACCTTGGATGTTTGCTATACGGTCATCCGCTTGGCGACTGACTTCTTACGTGGCATTAAGTCCCGTCCAAGCTTTCCAGTTACGATCAGCCTCCCGAAAATCTTTCCAGCGCCATTCTGCGAATGCGCCATTCCCCGCGATAATGCAAAACAATCCTAAGAAACAATTCGACGGCAAGAAGAAGTTCAAGAAGGCCAAAGTCGATAAGAACAAGAGCAGTGGGCACGATGAAGTTCTTCTTTGCGATATCAACAACCTTCTGAAGCGCAACGAACCCGAGCAGGACGAAACCAATGGCGAGAACGCACCTGTCGCCGTCCCGGAGAAGTTCACTGAGATCGATGTCAAGATTGCTGAGCTTTCATCCACAGGTGATGGTCTCGCGCTTTCTGAGAACAAGAAATATGTCTACGTTGTTCCGTTCACAGTCCCCGGCGACACTGTCAGAGTCAAGGTTGTCAAGCACTTCGAGCCGTTGTCGTACAGCTTGACCGATTTCGTCAAAGTTATCGAGCCGGGCCCCCAAAGAAACGATTCTTTGATTAACTGCAAGTACTTTGGCGAGTGCTCCGGGTGTCAACTCCAGATGATGTCCTACGATGACCAGCTTGCACACAAGCGTCGCATCGTGGAGAAGGCATATGCCAATTTCTCTGGATTGATTCCTGAGCTTGTGCCTACCATTGGCGAAACATTTGCCTCGCCAATGCAGTTTGGATATCGCACAAAGCTCACGCCCCATTTCGCACATGGCGGCGCCAACAAGAAGGCAGACGAGGAGGCGCCTGTTCCCCCCATTGGATTCACATACAAGAATCGACGCCTGGATATGGATATCGAGGATTGTCCCCTCGGAACGGATATTGTTCGCCGTGGACTCACCACTGAGCGCAAGCGTGTTGCCGAGAACATTCGCTCTTACAAGAGAGGTGCTACTCTCCTTATGCGAGAGACGACCGCGCGCGTTCCCAAGGAACCCTCAGCTGCCACAGACTCGGAGACACCCAATGTTGAAGGCATTCCTGCCTCTGTAAATGCAGACACTGGTGATGTCATTCGCACCGAGCGCGAGAACTACATTGAAGAGAAGCGTTGCATTACAGACAACAACGCCACCTCTTTCGAGTACATTGATGATTATGTCTTCAGCAACAAAGCAGGTGCTTTCTTCCAAAACAACAACTCCATCCTGTCCGGCTTCACAGAGTACATCCGCTCGCGAGCCATCCCTCCTGGAAACGACCAGGATGCAAAGCCGATCAAATATCTCCTCGATGCTTACTCCGGCTCAGGACTGTTCACTATCACCCTCTCTCCGCTATTCAAGTCTAGTCTTGGTGTGGATATCGGTGGCGATTCTATCATTTCCGCGCGCGAGAATGCTCGTGCAAACAAGCTTCCCAACACTGGGTTTGCTGCTGCGGATGCCGCCACTCTGTTCAAGGATGTTCCCTACCCACCCGACCAGACTTTGCTGGTCATTGATCCTCCTCGCAAGGGATGTTCTGAGGATTTCCTGCGCCAGATGCTTGAATTCAAGCCCCGTCGTGTTGTCTACGTGAGCTGCAATGTTCACACTCAGGCTCGCGATGTCGCTGTTATGGTCCAGGGTGATGAAAAGCAGAATGTTCGCTATGAAATTGAGAGCATTCGCGGCTTTGATTTCTTCCCTCAAACTGGTCATGTGGAAGGTGTTGCCATCCTTAACCGGACTGCTTTCCCTCAGGCCGAGACTGTCTGATCTCCTCGTTGGTGCGTGGTATATATAGGCATATATCTGATGTTGCATACTCTGGCGTTTTGGGAAAGGCAAGAACAAAAGGTGTGATGGTGATGGTGATGGTGATGGCGTATATGTATTAATCCATGGATATATCAAACTACCTAGTACCAATCTACAATTCTCTTGATACCATATGAAAATCTACTGGAAATACTATGTACGTAAGGAGTACTTCGTAGGTACTCCGTAGCAGACTCCACTTCAGAGTTGGTACACATCATATGCCAAGTGCCAATAGTGAAATAGAAACCGGCGCCAACCTTGGAAACCGTTTTGATGAAAATAAAAGGGGCCACCAGAAAAAAGAAAAGAAATAAAACTAACGACTATGAACAAAAGGCTGAGTTACATCAATTGACAACTGTCTAATGATCCATTCCACTGCTCTCTGCTTACGAGCTTCCGGGGCCACCGAGCAGGGCGAACCGTCGCACAATGCTGGGACCTATCTCATCGTACTCTGCCTTGGTGTGGCAGTAGCTTCGGAATTCGGGCGTCTGGCCCAGCAGACTACCTCCGAACCAGGGACCGTGACGCTGGCGCTTGTGGGTTACGACTGCAACATCCAAGCCACCACTCCGTGCGCCACCGCTACGAGCCTCGGAGGCACGAATTCGGTCATCTACCAAGTGACGGATGTCACGTTGTAGGCGACGACCAAAGTCCTTGTACAAAGTGGATCCACCAGACAGCACAATATTCTTATAAAGACCTCTTCGAACATCGATGGGAGAGGATTGGATAACACCGTCGACAACGTTGGGGAGCGGAGTGAGGAAGTCGGACGAGTAGATTTCGGGGTTGAAGAAGATTTCCGGAGCGAGGAAACGCTCGTATCCGATGTCAATGTTGATACTCCGTCCATTGGGCGCGGTGACGGTGTGCTTGAGGAAGCGGTCGGGCTCGCGGTCATAACGGGCGAACTCCTTGACAATATCCGGGCTGACATAGCAGTACTCTTCCTTGACCTTCTCGGCGGTCTTCAAGCTGCTGTCTGGTTCCGCACGGTCACGCAGTAGGTTCTGCACGAAATATGTGATGTCGCGTCCGGCGATGGGGATACTCTTGATGGAGGAACCGATGACGTAACCCTCAGCAACGGGGATAACGTGGGTGACACCGTCACCGGAATCGATGACTGTTCCGGTCAGAGAGCGATCCGTGACCTTGGAAGATGTCCATGATGCGGCGAGAGCAAGAACGGCTTGAACGGCAATGTAAAGACCGGCGCAGTTGAATGATTCGAACATGATTTCGGCGGTGTTCTCGCGGTTCTCGGGGGGGTTCAGGGGCTATAGTGCAAATGGTTCAGCTTTCGTGCCCGGCGCAATCCATTCCTTTGGCAAAGGTAGTCGACTTACAGGTTCGGTGAGTAGGAAGTAGTGGTCCTCGGGTTCGACGCGCAGGTATTTGAAGATGGAGTTTGACCAGAATCGTTCCATGTGATCCCAGTTCTCGATCTGTCCGTGCCGAATTGGGTAATTGACACCATATCCTGGACCTTGACCGGCAGCCAGGGCCTCATCGCCAATGAAGAAGTCCAAGTCCTCCGTGCCACGCTTCGCGGAGAGGTTGGAGCTAGCCCCACCTCCACCGCCGAGGAACGAGGGCTTGTTTGCAACTGGAGGACGACCGGAGGAGCTTCCAGCACTTCCCGCTGCCTTGGTGGCAATTGCCGTGGGGAAAACGAATGAGGGGGAATCGTTACCGGCGAAACCTGTAGGAGCGGAGCGAGCATGTCAGCCTAATCCAGGATCGCGAGTCCTCTGCACCCTGGTAAATAACACCTACCAAGCTTGGAATAGCCAGTACCGCTGAGGGAAGAAGCAACGTCAGCATCCAGATACACAATGAGCTGTTAAAGCGAGCTTACTTGTCCATGACAACGGCTGGTGTTTGGTTCGCCATTGCGGGTGGTTGGGCTTGGACGCAATCCAAACGTTGGAAAGGGTGGAAAGAGGGCAAAGGACTAGAAGTTGAACACAGTAAAGAGGCAATTCCTCGTATCTCAATAGCCGAGTATGCCCTAGTTCTAAGGGAGCAAGAGGACAGGCAGACAAGGCGGGGGGAGGATCAGGTATCCGGAGGTTGAGATTACCTAAGGCACAACATCATGTGCCGCTATTTAAAGAACTACATTCAGGTGGAATGTCTGCAGAGCTCCAGAGCTACCTAGGTACTTGGACCGAGAACAGAGACTCTGGAGTCAATGGCTTAATTCCTCCACAAAAGGTGCTCTGAAAATGGCAGGAACGACTCACAGGCCGATAAATGCTGCTCGGAAATGTTTTGATCTCTTCACCTCCATCCCTAAGACAGTCTCTCCTTATTCTTCTGAACTGTATCTTTACCTGTGAGAAGGACAAGTACAGCGATCGCCTTTGATTTTTTATTATTATTATTCTAAAATCATTCGTGGTCCCATCACCGGCGCTTCACTCATACGCAAAGGTCCCAAAACGGCACAGGTCTTTCATATATTCACTGTGCCTCGATCATTTGCGAGTCAAAGTATTGCGCCCCGCAGACCCCATCGGGGTAGCTTGCCCTTCAAGCTCGCCAGCTTCACGCGATCTGATCCCAAAGCTGTTTGTCCGCCGCCAGACTTCAGAGGGTCAGCAGACGCGCGTTTCAAAAACTCGCCATGGCAAACCCTTTCCGACATGATGGCAAGTGTGCAATTTTTGTTCATGCTGGAGCAGGCTTTCACAGCTTTGAAAACGAGAAAAAGCACCTTGAGGCTTGCGATAAGTAAGATATCCGCAATCAGCACTTGATCCATCGGTGGATGGTCTAACATCATCTCAATTAGTGCTGCTAGAAAGGCAATGGCGTTTCTGCGTAACGGAGCCACTGCCGTTGATGCCGTTGAAATGGCTCTTATGATTCTCGAGGACAACCCCATCACAAACGCGGGGTATGGAAGCAACCTCAATGCGAAAGGAACCGTCGAGTGTGATGCCTCAATTGTTGACCATCGTGGACGCAGCGGTGCGGCTGGATCCGTGGAATGTGGGTTTTTTGTCCCCCAAAGATGTATCCGTTGATACTAACATAGAAATAGGCGTCAAGAACCCAATCATGCTGGCTCGGAAGATCTATGACTGGTCCAACAGGGACTTGGGGATGTCAAGGGTTCCCCCGAATTTCCTCGTTGGAAAGGGAGCTCAAGACTTTGCATGGCGTCACGGTGTTATCCTGATACCATATGAAGCGCTGATCACACCTGTAACCTCACAACGATACAAGCAGTGGGCATCAGAAGTTCGAGATTACGAACTTGCCAATCCAACCGAAGAAGATGCACGGTACTGGTGCCGTCGACCTCTGACCCCTGTGGACAAACGCATTCAACGCTTCGAACAAAGGGATCTTATTGAGTACCCTGAACGTCACACTGACAGCAACATGATAACCTCAGACCCGGAAGAGGAACTGCGATCCCTGAACATGAGAACTTCACCTGCAGGTGGGAAGGGTCGCCCCGCAAACTCCCCGACTCGCCCATCGAGGCAGAAGAAAGTCAAACTGAGTAGTGAATCTACCACCAAGGAGTCTCCTTCTTCCTCGCGCGTGTCCCCCGATGGAAGTCCCGAAAGGAGCCCCATGGATGAAATGGAAGAAAGCCCCGCAAGCGATGAGGCAGAGAGCTCTGTGGTTGACAGTGACGATGACGGTGATGAGGAAAAAGGTTGCGCAAGTGACAATGAAGAAAGCCGTGCAAGTGACGAGGAACAAAGCTTCGCGAGTGACAAAGAAGGAAGCTTTGGAAGTGACAGGAACTGGGGGACTGAAGACCATGGGGATTCAATCACTGATACAATCGGTGCAATTGCAATTGATCGATATGGGAACATTGCAGCTGGATCTTCCTCTGGTGGCATAGGTTTGAAGCATCGCGGCCGTATCGGACCTGCGGCTCTGATCGGCATTGGCACCCATGTTGTGCCTGAAGAGTCCACTGATCCAGATGGGACTACATGTGCAGTAGTCACATCTGGGACCGGAGAGCTAATTGCAGGAACCCTTGCGGCCAGTACCTGTGCCCAGAGAATGTACTATAGCCAAAAGAAGGGCTCTGATGGCACATTCACTCATGTCATGGAGGAGGAAGCGATCAACGCATGGATGAAGAAGGAGTTCAACGGTACGTACCTTTATCAGAACCATCGTTGGTTTCTTTATGCTGACAGCAGATTTCTCCTACCTGCTAGAACACCCCGTCGTGATTGAAAGTATCCTCTTTGGTTCAATTGGAGTCATGGTTGTAAAGAAGACCAACAGTGGCATAGAACTCTATTTTGCCCACAACACTGATTCATTTGTGAGTTCCACGTGTGTGTTTCTTTCACGACGAGCCTGATACTAAGTGTTCTATCTGGTAGGCCCTTGCATCCTTTGTCAGCACTGCGGCTAAACCAAGCTGTTTGATGTCTCGCGGGAAACGTGGAACCATCGCACAAGGGGGCTGCCGTATCAGATTTGGGACTAATTGTAAGCATTGTTTCCACCCGTGGACTTGGCTTAAATGAGATGGAGCACTGACCCAGGTCTCACTTAGAATGACGAACCAAGCCATCCGCAAGAAAAAGTGTCCGCATTGCCAGGAAGTGCAAATGACGCCGACGTCCTGTTTGAGTATTGAAAACCGCGAGAATGCTTTTCCAGTCCCCTCCAGTCTGTTCACTCGTCTTTTTGTACCAGAGTCAGTATACCCGGTTCTGTCAAGTTTACTGACCCTCCGGTGGATGCCTGCAGAGTGGTTACGAGTGCCTCACTCTGTGTTTCTTATTTGTTGTGATTAGCGGTCTTTTGCTAGCGGGTAAAGGCCCTCTGATAGAGTAGCCCTAAGCCCGGGGGATCTTTCGTGTACCTATTCACTGAACTTGACCTAAGCCATGTGTATGAAGGTTGTCTAAAATCATTATGTTTAATTTAACCCATTTACTGAACCCTAGGCCTTTGTGAAGGTGGACATTTCATGTAGCCACCGTTCTTTTTGTAAACCTTGAAGCAAGGCAATTAAGAGCCTGGTGTTGAAACAGATATTGGTGTCCCAGCCCCAGACGCCCCATTGACCTTCTTCTTCTTCTTTTTCTTCCTCGGTAACAAAGCCGGCTTTGAATTGTAATTCCCAACATCCAAATGCGTACCACAAGTCAAGCACTCACTTCCAGGCGGTGGCTCACAGAAGATACTAAGACAGATCGAGCACACGAAGCCAACATCCACAACACGGCGATGACAAAAGCATGCAGCGCGGAAATCCACGTCCACCCGCGTAGGCAGCACAAGATGTCGTCTCGATCTTTGGTCCGGCAAAAACGCCATCATCAAGTACTGCAGCAGGCCACGTGGTTCTGCAAGGGACATGTATACACCCTTTGTGGCATCGCAAGCCTGCTGTAGGAAGACTGCATCGCCACTAAGCTTGCAAACATCGATGGGAATATGCAGACGCTGGCATGCGAAGATGCTGTTCATCACCGGGATATACTGGTGGGCTGAATCGCTAGACCCACTAACTGAAACGATCAGAATGCGACTCTGGAGTTTCTCGTCCTCGTTCGAGGCGGAGTAGCGATTTGATGGAGCAGTGCCTTCGGCAGGGGCGTCGTCTGGGTTTGCGCCGCCGTGCTCTTCGGCCCAGGCGATTGTTCGGCGGTTGATGTGGCTGAGGGCGAGAGTCAAGGCTCCGGCTAGCATGGTGGATGTGTTGCCGCGGAGGTGGTCAGGGGTCGTTGAGTCCATGAGCTCTTTGAGATTGCGTGTGACTTGGTCTTCGACTATGCGAAAGGGTCGGTATTTATTTGGCTGGGGGGTTGTATCTGTGCTCATAGAGATGTCGCCATCCTGATCCGTTGAGTGGGATAGGGTTTGTGAAGGGTAGAGCCATGCTGCTTTGTGTGTGTGGGAGGCTACTACGGCGATTTCGTTGGCGTAGTTGCATGCGAGGTGGGCGTTGATGAAGACGAGGATGTTGGCGATCGCCTTGGAGAGTGGGAGAGACTCTTCCAGGATGTCCCAGGCATGTGGGTTTGTATCGATTACAATTGTGAGGAGAGAGGGAGCTTGGTCTAAGTTTTGTTAGCTGCGCATTTTCTTTTTTCATGGAACTGGTTGTACTGACCAGTTGCGCCTAGCTCGTAATGCTCGGAGGCATCGACGGTATTCATTGTGCTGGATTGCGCAGTCTGAGCATATTATAGAGTTGGGGCCTCTCGGACTTGTGGCAGATTTCCAAGGCTTAAGCGAAGAAGGGTTTCCGCTTGCCAAGTTCAAGATCGCCCAGTGTGCAGCAGAGACCATGAATACCTCCAGGGCTGGAGAATAGCTTTCAAAGGTCAATCCGATGATCTTCGATAAGGTCACGGGGTGATAACCCGAGAGCACAGACCACGGGCGGCGGTGCCCAGGTGGACGTCCATGACGCGACACTCACTACGGAGTACATCACCGCTCAGTATGGGGGAATCCATCCATGCATGTCTTTGGCGTGTTTTTGTCTCTCCAACGATCTTTCTTTCTGGCCCATGTCACTACATAGTCTATCACCATCATTATATTCGGAACAAAGGGAAAATTGTAGAGTGTCATCCGCAGATGCCGATCACCACCTTACTCCATGCACTCCGGACACCTGTGTCCGCGGAGTCCGTTTGCTATGACTCAGGTGATCCGGCACCCCTTCCCAATAGAAAGCGGGGATGCTGAAGATCTGACCGAAAGTACACGGAAGAACTGAGCATCTTTTGTTGAGAATCCGATTCGGTCGATTTGAGAAGAGTGAGTGCTTGGCGGTGTATCCCTTGGACGCGCCAAGATACAACTATTGCATTTCCGAGTGAGATCATCCGGAAGATCATTGTGATTGCCAAAGTTTACATAGAAGTGAGACGGTCAGCAGAGAGGGTAAGAATCAGAAATATGCGGAGTATACGGAGTAGAGTGCAGTCGTACAGGACGAAGCTGACGGAGAACGTGTTAAAGCCAGTGGATGTGGTTGGTCTTATCGGGCTGATTGATAATGGGTAAAGGCGATGAAGAAGTGCTCAGATGTACACGTACTATTGTCAGATTAGACCGAGAACAGATGAAGTATATTAGCGGAGCTCTTTATCTTTCCTCCCGCACTTCCCCTCCAGAAAAAAAATAACGGGTCCTTTCCGCTTCCCCTTTACAACACTCTGGGGTAATTCATTTTCTCCGGATTTCTATGCAATGGTCCATACAGGAGAAGAACGTGCTGTACACCTGGCCCGAGAGGCTGTTGAACTCGTTGACGCGGGCCATCGGGAGGTAAGGAACCCCTCCATCATGGCGTCGACATGCTAATCAAGACAGGCTGCCTCCCGCAACCTCCGAGAAGCCCTATCCATTGCCCCCCATAACGCACAAGTCAAAGCTGCATTCCTGAAAGTGCAGCAAGAGGACCAGGATGGCCACCAGCTATTAGACCTCTGTCGGCGATACACCCAGAACGATGAGAATGCCGGGAAAGAAGCCGCCGCGTATCTTCGGACGGACGGATTGAAGTCGCCCGAAGGAGTTGCTTTGGAATCCCTCAAGATTTTGCTTGCGCAGCGACCGCAATCCCTGTCGCTCACACAGGATGAGATCATCTCCGGATTGGTGCGACAAAATGCCAGTGTGAGGCAATACTTCTCCACCCAGCTCCAAACCTCCGTCACCGCGTTTTTCGATGAGATATACGACCGCGGCGATGGAGCCGCGGTGTGTCTGGACACTGTGGTCTTGGATCCCACAGTGTGGACCTCGGAAGACACGCGCTCCCATTGCGAGGGCGAGTTATTCCAATTGTTCATCGCCAAGCTGATGGAATCTGGCCATGACCTTGACGGACGTTCTTTGAAAGGAATTACAAGACTACTTGCGGTTCACGCCGATGAACTCCAGCATTTGATTGACGACGAAGGATTTGAGGTGATTCTGTCGTCCTTGGATTATCGACTCCCCTTGGAAGTGCGAAGCCAGGCAACACTAGCCACCGCCAAATTCCTTGAAGTCGCCAAGGAAGCTGGGGAGAAGAAGTTTTTGGCATTGATCATGTCCATCATCGGCAAAGGTCGAGTCGATGACTTGATAGTTGCTTTCTCTGCGCTGGCCGCAATTTTCCCCGTGGCTCCCACGGCGGCAGCAAACCTATTCTTGTCCGACGAGTTCCTGGCACATCTTACTCCGTTGGCAAATCGCGAAGCCAAGAGCAAAAAGGTTGACATTCCCGTGCTGGAGTTGCTCAATGCGGCATGCATCAACCGTCCCTGCCGAGAGGCCGTCTCCAAGAAATTCGGAGAGTGGTTATCGCATAACCTGACCAATGGCAGCGATGCTGGTTCGGAACTCGCAGCGGTGGCCTTGGCAAAGATCCGGGCATCAGAGCCGGAGAAGCCTTCCACTGGCAACGGTAAGGTCTTGGAGGATGATGACGAGTCTGAACTCGTGCACCGTTTCAAGGGACTGATGTCTGAAAGCAAGGTTGAGAACAGTTCCCACGCAATCGAAGGCTTAGCCTACACCTCGGTGAAGCCTGCCGTCAAGGAAGAACTCGCCCATGATCATGCCTTCCTTCGAAATCTGATTGCGACCATGAAACGAAACAGCGCCGACTCCTCAGTACTTTACGGCGGCCTGATGATTGTCCTGAATCTCACCAAATTCCTTCCTAATATTTCCGAAGAGCAAAAGAAGATGTCGCAGCTGAAGGATTACGCGGACGCATCCGCAGGAAAGACCAAAGCAGCAGCAGTCCCGGATAGTAGAGATGAAGAAGAGGCTGTCTTGGCACGATGTGCTGCGCTCATCGAGGCAGGCATTATGTCCCTCCTGGTTGAGTGCGGTCGAATCGCACTCCCATCCACCAACGAACTTACAGCCAAGATCCTGCAAGCCTTGACGAGGCCTCAAAAGTCCCGGGGCTCACTTGCTCAACAGGGTGCCGTGAAGCTGTTACTCGGGCTTGCGGCTCCAAAGCAGAGTAGCTCTGGTCCTGTCACAAACGAAACTACACGCATTGCATCTCATGCGCTGGCCCGCATTCTCATCTCCGTTGACCCTTCCCACGTCTTCCCTTCGTCTGGATTCCCCCAAGTCACATCTGCCGTTCGCCCTCTTCTTTCTCTTCTCTCATCCCCGGAGACTATCTCCCTCTCTGCCGACCAGCCCCGTGACCTTCTTCCTGTTTTCGAAAGTCTCCTCGCTTTGACGAACCTCGCCTCTTATCCCCATGATGATTCTGCTGCTGAGCTCACAGTCCGGGAAGGCTGGTCGGCAGTAGAAGACCTCCTCTTGTCGAGCAATGCCCGGGTTCAGCGCGCCGCCTGCGAGTTGGTCTGTAACCTGATGGCCTGCGAATCTGGCGTGATCAAGTTTGCCGATGGCTCCAAGCAAGCCTCTCAGCGTCTCCATATCCTCCTTGCTCTAACCGATGCCGACGACTTCCCCACTCGACGAGCTGCGGGTGGTGCTCTTGCCATGCTGACAGACTTCGATGCCGCTATTGCTGCTGTATTGGATCGTCCCCGGGGTGTGGAACTCCTCTTGGGATTATGCCAAGAGGACGACGATGCCCTCGTGCATCGTGGAGTAGTTTGCGTGCGCAACCTTACCTGTGTCGCAACAGGTGACATCGGATCCCGTGCGCGAGAGGCCGTTCAGACCGCGGGAGGAATCGCAATTCTCACCGCTTGTATCAAGAAAACGAAGACGCAAGCGGTGCTCCAAATTGCGGTGGAGGCCTTGAAACCCCTGGTTCAGTGATGAGCATGACTCCCTGGGGTCCTTGGGGGCCAATTATCGGCACCTCATTTTTGCATGGGACTATGGAATGCACTTGGTTGGAGTGGAGTTTGGGGGCTTGCTATTTGCTTTTTTTTTCTTTCTTTCACCCTCCCGATATGACCTGAACATGAACACAGCGGCTTTAGCGATTGAATTTATTCGTTTTCTGGTGCTGATATGCAATTCCCGAGTTCATTCTGACTCGCTGAACCTGTATGCATGATCTGCATCTACTGTCTTTGATCCTATTCCAAGGTTCTTGTATTTGATTGGCCTGATCCTAGACCCCAAGATGGTCCTCCTGTAGAGGGAAAGTGGATTCTACCCCAGTCCTTGTCCACCTGACTATCCAATATGCGAATCCAACTATGGCGTAGTGTCACCGGGAAGTTGTGGCGCTGTAGAGCTCCGAGATCACCAGACATGCTTATAGACTCATCCAGGACATATCGTACTTCGCAACGAAATTTCGTACCCCGTGGAGTGAATCAGACGAGACACGGAGGATCTGGGGTCGGACATTGAGACTAGACCGATGCCGATCCCGACCCTGGAGGCTGGTCGTGCAGCAAGTGGAGTCACGACGGTCCAATTCGCAGTTCCCGTTCGTGCAGAGGCTCCTCTCATCATTCCGCATGACGTGGGACAGAAAGTGAGCTAGGGAAATCCACACACCGCAAAAGTGGGAATTGACGAGAATCGAATTGCGACGACGGAGAGGCGTATATAAGCGGTGTCTCCTCTGGTCCGGCGAATCACCGTGGATTGACTGCGCACACCTTTCACCTCACCCACTCACATCTTCGACATCGACCACACGCTCTTCGAACGTTGGAATCTCAGGTACAGTCAGGCGCCTTAAGGAGCTTGCTCTCTTTGTCCCTTTACACTACCCTTTTCTCCCCTTTTCTCTCTCTCCCAATGGCGTCCCTCACTTCTTTCTGTGTCCGGCCGCTCACCTGATCACTTCGTCGTGATACTCAGGTTGATTTATTTCGTTACAATTATTGGTGTGGTACAAGGGTGCAAGGTACCAACATGAAGTTCGGCCGCAATTTGTCGCAATTCACCGTTCCCGAGTGGAGCGGTTCATACATCAAGTACAAGTCCCTGAAGCAGCTGATCAAGGCCGCCGCCGAGCAAATCAAGGCGGGACAGGAGGCGGATCTGGCTGGTGAGAGCTATACCTCCTACAAGCTGGAGAGCCCCCACTGACCGCGCTTCGTGATCCCCAGGCTTCTTCTATTCTCTCGACCGAAATGTTGAAGATGTCGATTACTTTTACAACAAGAAATATGCCGAGTTCGCCCGCCGGTTAAAACTCCTCGAGGAGCGATATGGATATTCCATGGAAGGTCGCCACCCGCTGGAACCCGAGGACCGCCACGACCTCCGCGAGGCCCTGCTAGATCTGCGGTACCACTTCCGCCGGTTACAATGGTACGGCGAGGTCAACCGCCGGGGGTTCATCAAAATCACCAAGAAGTTGGACAAGAAAGTTGGCGCGCAGGCTCAAAAACGGTACTTGGAGACCAAGGTTGATCCTGCTCCCTTTGCCTCCAATGCGCGGGTGTTCCAATCCCAGGATCGAATCAATGCCTGGATGGCCATTATTACCGACCAGTCCAAGGCCGACGATAAGATTGCCGACGACGCCAGCTCAACGCATTCTTCCCTGTCACTGAAGCGGGGTGCCACTCGCCCTTATCTCAATTTGCCCACTAGCGTGGTGACCGCGGTCGATGATTCGCTGCGCAATGACGATACTCACGTCTTACTGGAATTGCTCGAGACGCTGCAAGTCACCGCGGATGAGGCCGGCGACACGGTTTATCCCAGGGTCCTCCGGACTTTGATTCAGCGCTCCATTCTCCATCGCTCCCGGGCTGTGCTGGCTCTCCTATTGAAACGAGTTGATACACTGGAGGAGCATGATGATATCAACAAGCGCAATTGCCTTCACCGTCTGGTCATCTCCATTGGCCGTGATCAGCCCACAAGCGATTCCGAACCTGCAGCTTCCATGGTCCTCAACTTCCCACCGGAAACTACCCGCTACATTACTCCCGCTGCGCCGCCGACTCTCCAGCCTCCCCGAGCTATCGTCAAGGAGGAACACATGTCCCAGCGGCTGGGACGGGATGATCCGGCCGTGTCTCTACTCTCCTTCTTGCTGGACTCGCTGCGCCCTGACCAGCGTGAGTCCTTAATGGAGAAGGATAATGCCGGGCGGACCCCCTTGCACTACGCTGCTCAGTACGGGTTCAAGGCCGTGTGTGAGGTGATCATTGAGCACCTCTCAGAATGGGGCATGTTTGAAGTCAGCGACGGCATCGATGGCCCTCTGTGGCAAGATGACGATGGCTGGGCTCCGCTCCATTTGAGTGTTGTGGGTGGCCACCCGGAAACCACTCGCTGCCTCCTGGATGCGGAGAACCGGAATGACAGCTCCCAAGAAATTGGCAAGATTCGAAAGCAAATCTCCAAATCTAGTGCTGTCTTGGCGCTAGCGACCAAGGCCAACTTCATCGATATTGTCCGGCTCCTCGTGGATGCTGGGGTGGACATCAATTACCAGGATGAGCAGGGAGAGACTGCGCTTCACGTTGCTGCCCGCTTTAGTCATGATGAGTGTGCACAGATTCTGCTTGACGGCACTCGTCATCAAAAGGCGGATACCGAGTTGGCTGAAAACACCTACGGCTGGACCCCGCTCTTTATTGCCTGCGTGGACGGAGCTTTGGAAGTAGCCAAGCAGCTGGTTGCCGCCGGTGCGGATATCGAGCGCTTTGATTCCTCGGGCTGGACAGCCAAGGAGCACGCCGCTCTGCGTGGTCACCTTGACATCGCCCGGTGTCTGGCAGAAGTGAGCCCTGGTCCTCCTGCCAATGAGCTTGAGTTCTCGATCCCTACTCCTAATATGTCCACCCCCAACGTATCTACTCCGAACCTTACTGGTTCCGACTCCTCTTCGCCGCCTGCTCAATCGTCTCTCCTCGATCGCCGATCAAATGCGCCTGGTCCCACCTCTGGGGGCCCTGGTATTCGCAGTACTGAACCTATCAAGACATTTGGACATCGGTATCTCACCAACGAGACCATGATTCTGGTAAGTCTCGGAACCATGGACATGCGCAAGCCTCTTGAGACGGTCAGCCTTGATCGCATCCCGATGGAAAACGCACATGCCACTCAATTGGACACATCTCTGTCGATGGTGGTCACAGCCAGCGGTGCGCACGGTGAGCCTGAGGTCATTGATCTACCTGTGCAAGACAACATTTCCACCGAGCCTATTGTATTCCACACCAGCGATCCCAGCAAGGTGCGTCTGCTTTTCGATCTTGTTCCCACTTATGCTGGATCGAAGGAGAAGGTGGTTGGTCGTGGTGTGGCGTTGCTTTCCAGTATCAAGCCCACAATCGGATCCCATCGAATCAACCTCAAGGGTGATTCCACTGTCCCAATTGTTGCTGCGAACACTTTGGAGGTCATTGGGTCCGTGACGTTCAACTTCCTTGTCATCACCCCTTTCAAGCACCCGAAAATGTCGATCGCGGGAAACCAGACTTACTGGCGCTCAATGAGCTCCACGATGGTCATTGGTCACCGTGGACTCGGCAAGAACATGGCTAGCCGTAACTCTCTCCAGCTGGGCGAGAACACCATTCAGTCCTTCATCGCCGCGGCCAATCTAGGCGCTTCCTATGTGGAATTCGATGTTCAGCTCACGAAAGACCACGTTCCCGTCATCTACCACGATTTCCTCGTCAGCGAGACAGGTATTGATGCCCCCGTCCACACAATGACACTCGATCAATTCCTTGAGCTTGGCATGGGACGCAACAACCAGGCCGGACAGCCAAAGGCCAACGGCGAGGCACCAGAGCTCGGCCCTCGCCAGCGTTCTATGTCAGTCGGTGGCTCGGAGTACAACCCCGTCGATCTGAACGAGAAGATCAAGCACACTCGCGACTTCAAGAAGAAAGGATTCAAGGGTAACACGCGCGGAGAGCACATCCAGGCCCCATTCGCCACATTGGAGGAGCTCTTCAAGAAGATTCCTGAACCTGTCGGTTTCAACATTGAACTTAGTGAGTTAATTCTGCATCCGAAAGAACGGCTATGTCGTCGATCTAACCTAGGTCGCCAGAATACCCCATGCTCCACGAGAGCGAGGAGGAAGAGATGGACACATATGCCGTCGAACTCAACTCATTCGTCGATACCATCTTGAAGATGGTCTACGACTTGGGCAGTGGTCGCGACATGTTGTTCTCGAGCTTCAATCCCGATGTCTGTCTGCTGCTATCCTTCAAGCAGCCCTCCATCCCCGTCCTCTTCCTTACCGACGCCGGTGCATCTCCTGTCGGTGATATCCGTGCCAGCAGCTTGCAAGAAGCCATCCGATTCGCGTCGCGATGGAATCTCCTCGGAATCGTCACCCAGGCCGAACCACTGGTTCTCTGCCCCCGACTAGTCCGCATCGTCAAGGAGTCTGGTCTCGTCTGTGTTTCTTACGGAGCAATGAACAATGACAGCGAGCATGTCGATGTAAGTTAACTCCTTTTTTTTTACAACCGAGACCCAAACCACTAACATTCCTTCCCTTCCAGTACCAAGTCGCAGAAGGCATCGATGCCGTGATCGTCGATTCCGTGCTGGGAATCACGAACGGCCTTATCCAACGACAGAACAAGGGCCTCACACCAGGCCCCTCACCTAATCCCTCTGCTATCAGCGACCAGGTCGCTGATTCCAGCAAGGGTGCCATCCGAGTCCCGGTTCTCGAGCAGGTGAAACAAAACAACATCTAACTGAATGTGAATTCTTGTCAATCTCCCAGCACATTGTCATGTTCATAGGTGCATGCTTTTCATTTGAACTGTGATCTATTTGCATTTATCGTCAATAGTGCATGGCTTCAACAGCTAATATGAGTTGTCACTGTTTTTGCAAGCCGGAATTATTATGTCTTGTAGGTCGAAGTGGAACCAAACATCCAAGATTAGGTACCCTTTTACTCTGGATATCCATAGAGACCTAAGTGTGAAAACCCTCGTTGATTTCCACGGTTGGCGCAACTAGTGGCCGACGCCTCAAATGGTTCAACAATTCTGTGGTGTGGTCACTTGGACCCTTTGGGCGGCGGTCGTAGCGAAATGTTCTCATCATGGGCAGTCCTCACCTTCAACTCCTTGCAACCCAAAACATCACACATCAAACTCACTCTGAATCATCACTCTCGCTATGGGTGTGAGAAACATGGTTCCCTTAGAGACCGGCTTCTTCTTTATGGAGTTGTTCGATGCTTCTACTGGGGCCTTTGCGAGGGGGTTTCATTATATCATTGAGAACGAGACCTTCGAATGCCCATCCAGAATGCTGGCTGAGCTCTTATACGCTGAATACAAATTTCGATATCAAGCGCAGCTTAGGGAAAGACTGGAAACGGCAAACGGCAATAATAACGAAGCGATTCTCACCGAATACGACCGACTCGAGAATGATCTCTACTTCAAAGAATTCGCCATGCCGGGGGAGACTTTGAAGGGTCAGTATGATTTCCTCCGGGAGGAACCAGACTGGTATCTTCGAGAGGGGCTAGTCGAAGATTGCGCTGCACGGGGTGGCTGCTGTGCTCGAGATTGTGGCTGTTGCGCAAAAAGACTTCCAACCCTGCCACGGAAAAGTATCAGTGGGCATTGCTCTTTGGCCTGCCCATGTTGCAATAAACGGGGAGGGGATAATCCTGAAAGTGAGAGCGTGGCTCTAATGGATCGACGGTTTAAGGAGGCCCTTGAAAGCGATATTCCCTTCTATCTTGCGCGTCTTGCAACCTATTACTTCGCTCCTCGGCGACCATACCAGAGTCTGGACGATAGTGAACCACTTGAAGACAATCAAGTCACTGAGGAACTTGCTTCGGAAACGAGCTCCATCGGAGATGCTCCTGCTGGGGATCCGACAGACGAAGCAGTTGATGATCCCCCGCCACCCTATGAATGTCACGTCAGTGCCAATAAGCACAGTTGCGGCACAGGCCGGGTCATTTCCGAAGGCTCTGATTATCGGGCACAATAGGCCGGGTTCTGGTTTCCATCGCAAAGTGATGGATCATTCTGTCTCTAGGGTAGGAGCTTCCGAGGAATTGTTTCAGATTAACATGGACCTTGTTCTCCGCCTGAGCAGAGATGAATGTAATGTCATTTTGAATTCATTGTCGAAGGTCCTAACCAATAGTCATCTAGTGTGCAAGTTTGGAGCTTGGGTCATTAATCAATTTCCCAAAGCATCGTCGGAGGGTAGATCCATGGCCCTCATAAAGCAAAATCAAGCCCCGGACCCTCAAACATCACCCCAAAGAGTCTATTCATCAACAGCCAGTGCTTCCCGACGTCCAATGCTTTTAGGGTCCAAATAAGGTCTCTCGCCAAGACCAACAGCGCGGTGTCCGGTCCGAGGGCCTTGGTCCTCGTAATCCCAAGTTGCAGCATGATAAACGGATCGATTATCCCAGATGGCTATCACAAAAGTCAGAAAACAAACTATCATGGAAAAGCAGAAGAATCCTTACCGAGATCATTGGGGTTCTGCCAGCGAAGGCGCACCTGAAGATCATGATTCTCAACAATCAGAGTAACGAACCACTGAAGAAGGTGGCGGCTCTCCTCTTCGGAAAGATCATTAATCTTCTGGACGTGCGCACCAACAGCGAAGACACTCTTCCACCCGGTGACAGGGTTGGTGCGAATAACAGGGTGTTCGGCCCTCAGTTCCTCGCCGACATTCTCAGGCGCACCGCGTGGACCAGGGTGAACTTTGAAATCGTTGTTCTTGGCAATTTCGTTGAATCGTGGTTGGGCATATGTTGCCGTCAAGGTCTCAAGGAATTGTTGATACGGCTTGGAAATCCGGTCGTAGACCTCGTAACCGGATGCCCAGAGGGTGTCTGTAACTGTTAGCGTGGGCTTTGAGAGTATATGTGCTCGGTGCTTACCGCCGCCAGTCTTGGGAAGCTCGGTCAGACGCAGGAGGGTGTAGTCACTGGGGATGGGCTCGAAGGTGATATCGCTGTGCCATTCTCTGCGAGAGCTTTGTTTGCGGTCGTTGCGGTCTGTGTACAGCCTTTTCCGTTGCACCGAGCTGATCACACTGATCTCGTCGTCTTTGACACTTTCGTCACGTCCGGAGTTGACTACCGGGTGAATGTGGAGCCCTGAAGTACTGGGCTTGCCTGAGAGTTCTCCCAGGCGCTGAACGAGTTCTTTTTGAAGATCGTCATCGAGGCCGTCTTGCTTCCGGAAGAATACCACGCCACGCTGCGAGACTATCCATGATCGTTAGGTTGGGACTTTTCCTGAAGATGGGACGACACTCACTTGTCAGGGACAGCTCCCGGAGTAGATCGTCCGAGTTGGGTGCACGCAAAAAGTCCTTCAGGCTGGCATTAGGGAATTCCCGTCCAATGACCGGGGTGACATCGAAAGACTCGAATGCATCAAGACTTCCATTCGACTTGAGGGGTTCCCGCGCGAGACCTTTCAGAGTGATCTTTTCATCGGCAGCGGCCACCGGAGTGGATGTTTCAGTTACTGCGGCCATTGTGAGGTGATTCGATTTGGAAGTCAGAAGTAGCTGACTTTCAACGCCTTTTATACTTCATTTCCGTGCCGAATATCCGTTTGAAGACTTCACCCCCCGCAGATCTGGACTGTCACACCATCGAATGCTCTCCAGGGTAATGACAAGCCGATAAGATAGAAGTGTTGATATTCGCCATTTTCCCCGCGAATTGTGGAAGATTATCGGGACCTGCCGCGATGGAACAATCAACAACGGATGTTGCGCAACATTTTATGCTGTTTCATGCTCTGTTATCTTGCACAAGGGGAAATAGAGGATCGGATGTCGGTCGCCGTTGTCCCCGATTGCTCATAGACCATCTAGCACGCCATAGGAACCTTGGAATCTCACATGGATTCCAAAAATGTCAGAATAATCCCACTCAAAATTGAATCAGCTAATCACTCCCGAGGTCCTCGAGCCCCTAGGACTCGGGAGTTGGGCTTTCATCGCTTAATGTGCATAAAGGATTTCAAGTTTGTAAAATCAGGGACGTTCGATACGTGCTACTCCCATGCTGGAAGGATATATAACTAGCGGATCACATCTTGCGCTCATCTTTATCCAAAGATAACCTGATTCGGACAACAGACATCGCACGGTGAATGAGATCCTTAGGGTTCGAGGACGGAATTCGGACTCTACGTCTTGCTAGACAAGTTCCAAGGTTCGGATCGCGCAGGAGCACCCGTGACGTACAGGTACTAGTAGCTCATGGTGCGACCAACCGCTGCTCTGAAATGGAAAGTTTTGAAGGTTTCTGTTTCCATTTCTTCCAACTGGGTCTGAGGAAGTCTCCGATTGCTATACATCAGCGGTGGAGTAGTAGCCAGGCTAGGCCTGCGATAGCAGCGATCGCAAAAATCCCGCCTACCACGCCTCCGGCAATTGCACCCATGTTTGAAGAGTCTTGCGTGTGTAAAGGAAATTGACTTGCTGTTGGAATGCCGGTGATGGATGTGGTTGCAGTAATAGCGGAAGAAGCGGTTGTTAGAAAAGGGTGTTGTCGAAGTTCGAGAAGACGTAAATGTTGAAGTTGATTCTTTCAAGTTCCAAAAAGTTGGATTCTATAAAAACTTAGTCCTGTTTTTCAGTTTCTTTCTTTTGTTTGCAAGTAATTACGAAGCGAAGAGGCCACTGAGCTCATAATGGCGCTGTCAAGATTTTCTCGCTCGGCGCACCCGTACCATCCTCGATAGTTCGCTTGAGTACCCGTGAATGCTATTGAGCCATGCTCGCAGCAGAAGGACACGAGCCATTTCGACGAATTGGATATGGTTGTTGTGACATAAGTTCGAGGATGTAGCTGTGTGGCGTATGCAAAATGAAGACACGACCTCAGAAGTGGGTTGAATGAGGCTCCAGAGTGCGTCTAAGGGATCTAGCCTATCTTGGTATACTCCGTATGAGGACCGATGATACATGGTCAGGAGTGAAATGTATTCCCAGTTGGTATCAGAATGTTTGGTTGCACCGCAGCCAAAATAGGAATGACGGTTAGATCGCCAACACTCCTATTTCCAGATTTCTGAGCCTTTTCAAGTCATTCGAACCACCCAGTTAGTCCTTTGTATTGCTCACCAATATGCGCGAATGTTCAACTCCGATTGAGACATCAACCCTTGAAAGCGCGGCTCTCGGTGTTCCAACGCACTCTATGGCTTGTAGAATGATCTATAATCAACTATCTCCCAGGTGACCGGATCATGTAGCCACTGATCGGCAATTAGAAGGGGGTTGCCGCCGCCCCATAGATATCGCCAAGACTTTCACGTTTGTGATAATCATGGAGCGAGAGTACAGTATAGGTATCTACGAACATATATTCAGAGGTCCCGAGCGCGGTATACTATGTACATGATTTGTTCCAATGTTTTTGCATTTTGACCTTCTCCGAAGCACTCTCCCAGTAGGTAGCCCCGATAAGTCAAGCTCTACAGTTACCTCGGTAGTGCCCAGGTGATTTGAGTACAGTTCTAGAGCCTGACGGGTGTAATGCGGGGACCTTAGAAGCTACTCTCTAGAGTGGACACCATTTTCCATTGAAAGTGGATAAATTTAGCATTGGAAGAAGAGAGAGAGAACTTGGAATGTGTGTGTACATGCTCTGAAGGGGGTTCTTTTGATAAATTTCCCCTAGCTACCACCTCCAATCCCCGACCCTGTGCATGGAAGCATCTTCACCAGACGATCTCGAATTCCCCATTCGGTCAGCCCGTGTCCGAGTCCGAGTCCGAGCCGTCACACCGGGCTCTATCACCTTCATCACACTTATGCACTCAGTGGTAAAGGGTAAGTGGGTCCTTTGATTGGTGATTTGTCCAAGAGATAATAGAGAGCCTTGGAGGTGCCTTGCGACAACTATCCCCCATTAAGGTAATGTATAGTGGCGCGCCAAAAGTCTGTGACCCTCCTGATGACCGCCTTTGGTTCTGCTTTCTTACTAGGTAGTATAGACTGGTGTATCAAATCCAGGTCTGTGAAACTGCGGTCATATTATGTCTACTTGGATTCAAATCTCCATAAGGGGTTGTTCTTACAGTTCTGTAGGCTATTGTTACTTCGGGTAAGTTTTATACTAAATATGCAATTAACCTTGAAATGCCACGTCGGGATGACAAGGCTCCGTTGCAGAATACTGTAATTCGATGCAGAAAATCTTCAATCATCTGAAACTGAATTATGCATGAAAACCTAGGAAGTGCTGGTTCTATGACCAAATCTCAGCTGTGTGCCTCCTTTAATCAAAGGCCGCGAGGCTGTGCTCGCTGAAAGCAAAATTGGATGTAACCAATGGCTAAGCTTACTTGACTGTTGGTCGGAGATAATTTAGCAGACTGATCGACATCTTTTAGAAACCATGGACCATGAGTTCACAAATGGAAGTCTAGATGTAGCTGGTAAAACGGCCCGAAGGTACAAAGACATTTCAGATCTAACCCAAAGAGGAAATCCAGATGTTCGAACGCAGATCTGAACACTTGCGGGAAGCATCGTGGGGCTCGTATAAACGGGAATCTACGAGCACTACTACTGGTACTTTCAAAGTATCTGCAGCTCAAAGCATGCTAGTACTCCGTAGAGCGGTGTAAATAAATTTCAACTTGCAAATCCACCAATCCGGACCTGTGGCCTCTGAATGTGCTGGACCACCTGGGCATGAAAATCCCTTACTACGTCCACTCTTGGACCGCAACTCCCACCCCACCCCAGGCCCAATCCGCGCCCGTGCATGACGATCTGATCCCAGCCCCGATTTCCAAACTTAGCACAGGCGAAGCAATGTGGCTGCGCAGTATGATCTCCTGCCAAGCGAAGGAGCATGGGGATTTCCAAGGTTTTGACATCATTGTCAGTCCATAGGGCTGGCTACGCCGAGCGTGAGCCATTTCTTCAAACTTATATTCTTGGAAAGAAAAAAGGTACATGGACTCGCCCTTCACGTTCCAAATATTTAGATTGACCGTGCACCGCGCGAGTCATGAAGGCTGATCGTCGGCTAATTTTGATTTTTCGCGCAAAATTGATCCCTCATGGTATTGCAGGGGTAGAATGGAATGGGATGCACAAGTCAGCCTCAAGTACGGAGTAGCTGTCGAAACACAAGGTTGACGGTTTACGCGACAAGTTTCGATCTTGGGTATATACGCTGGGTAAATCCGGGCCGTTTTCAACCGTTTACCCGATGGGGAAGCAAGCGCGGCCGCTAAGAAAAGAGGAGTCTGTCAGAACCAAAACTGAACGAGAATTCCAAATCTCCGACTGTATCGGTATTGTAGTTCAGCACTAGTCCATAAGCAGACATATTATGGCCAAGGGACGCTTTGGCTGAACATTGCTGGCGTTTTCTAATGCATGGTACTGTTGCAACCGACAGGGGCCCGGGCCGTGCTAGTGTGAATGGACTTGAGATGTGCCTGAAAATTTGGACTCTCCAGAGGCTCTGAACTACCCCCGGGGCCGTACTATAGTGACAGAATGACAGGCATGTACAGAAACCAAACCCCGTACAGCGCACCAAAAGTCCGTGACCCTGGTGACCTTTGATTCCGCTTTCCTAAGATAGGCTAGTGTATCAAATCCAGGTCTATGAAACTACATGTACATACAGTAGGATACAAAATTAAACGGTAATCCGTAACGGGATAGCTGAGTTGTGGAAGCACCCGGGCTATTCATGGTCGACTGCACGGGAGTGGAGCGGGAGGGAGTGGGTCTGGTTAGAGCGGATCGCTCATTGGTCGAGAAAGTGTGGTTGGGTCTCGCGTATATGCAAGTCGAGACCAAGCGGGTCTCATTGAGCCTCTTCGGCTCGTAGACGGTAACAATCCGCTCGAAACAAACCATTCGGGTGTAGATCGTCAATGTGAAAACTCACCCCTGCCTCGACTAGTACTGCTCATGCGTGTGGCATTCGATCCAATGAGAGCCTCGGGCTCGTGTTGGTTGATGGCTAAGTAAATCATACCACACAGCGTTGCATACTAGTACATATTTGACGGGGAGGCATATACGTGGACCAAAAATAATCACCCAGTCCTCATCTTCAGAGGACTGATGGACTCCGTATTGGACATCCGTCAAAGTGACATTGGGTGATCGACATCAAATCTACCTCCAGGGCCAAAGATCGCCCCACCGTCGAAACTGGGCTCGTTCGAACATCAACGAGAGTCACAGTGCTGGTACTCCGTAGATTAGAGCACTATACTATCCAGTACTAGTAGGACTTTGGGGTCTCGGTCTTTCGAATCATCCGATCCGCGTACGAATGGCCTCGTAACGGAGATTGCATCTCCAATCTCCCCTGCACTCTGGAGGACTCCAAAATGCTTGCGACCCATCGACGGTGGGGCACACGAGGGATCCAATGGGATAAACTTTGGCCCAGGGACGTGCAGCCGAGCTCGAGCGAAAGATCCAGGCTGAGGCTCTAATCGACTGTTGGAGGAGATGATCGTCCCCCGTAAATTCACCGAACGCCGGGCAATTGTAGTCCCTCCGTTTTGATCCTGGTCACAGCCATTAGGCGTTCTTGGGATCGTTTCAGGCGTTTTCCGATTTACCGGACATAGCCCGCTTCGCGCATCTCCCATCTTTTCTGCGATTATTTAGGCACTCGTGGATCGGCGGGGATGATTCCTTCCTTATCCACTCTTGCTTCTTCTGATCTCTTATTAAGGTCCGTTCCCCTTTCGCTCGTCAGGACTTTATCTGCATTTCTTCAGCCAACGCTCGTGCATCTTTCTTCACATCGCACCACTTGGTTTCCGCGCCCGTTTCGCATGGCCCCTTGAATCATCGAGTTCTGAGTACAAGCAATCTTCTCAAACACATCATGGCTTCATGCAACACTTCCTATCCAACTGCGGTGCCGACGCTGTACCACCACCACACCAGATCTGCGCCGGTTGCCAATACCCTAAACCAATCGGAGGACTGTTTGCGCTCCCGGGTGAAAGTGCCTTCCCCGCCACCGACGAGTTCGTCTCGAGTGAGCAAGGCCATGAAAGGGAAGCGCGTCCATGCATGTGAGCACCCGGGGTGCTTCAAGGTATGTCTGAAAATATCTGTCAAACACAATCAGCGGATCACTAATTGCGCACAGGTATTCACCCGAGCCGAGCATCGGAGACGCCATGAGCTCAGCCATGGGCCGAAGAAACAATATGTGTGCCCCCACGGAGAATGCGAAAAGGCTTTCCACCGCGCAGACTACTTGAACCAGCATCTGTCCCGACAGTGAGTTATAGATTCACACCGACTGAAGAAAGTACTTGGATGCTAATATTTGAGCCCAGCGCTCCATCGCCCCCCAAAGTGAAGAAGTCCCATTCGCAAAGCGAGACAGCGTCTCGACCGATCCAGCAGCCACAGCCACAGCAGCACCTTCAACAACCACAACCGCAGCGATTTTCACCACCGGTGCTGCAGTCCATCACTCCAAACCCGCCTGCCGTGCCTATGGTCCAGGATCCTGGCTACACACGCCCATGGGGAAGCATGGACTCTTCCGTCTCATGCTCGCAGTGCTCCAGGGGCCCAAGTCAATCACCAGTCTCAGTTGACGATTACCCGTCTCCATATTCCTACACAGGCGAGACATGCAGCTCTCCCCTCCCCACCGAAACATTCACAAATCCTCAATACCCTTCTTCGGGCATGCCGGGCGAGATGGTGACGGCCATCGACCAATACCTTCGAAGTATCCTGAAGCCCGAGGCCTTCACGGTCCCCGAGCAACACATGGATCCCGCGATCTGGAGCCCAGGTCTTGAGATCGACCCAACCTTGATGAAAATGGAACCACAGGTGAGTCTTTTCCAGTTAAACCAAAGCAGTTTGACTTTTCGCTAATTAAGAATCACTAGCAGGATCAACTACCAATGTACTCCTGGCCTCCCGCTGAGAGCCTTCAATATGAGGGCCATATGACTCACATGAATCAGCCTCACCCTGACTCTCATTGAGAATTATTGCGGCTACGATCTATATTTTGACATACTTGAGCGTTCCGTTCTGTTTTGTTCCACCGGGATTTTTGGCCCGTATGCGGCTCTTTTGGGGTCACATTCTTTAATTTCCGGGGCAAGATCTCATTCTTGAGATATGATGTTACCACGCTACGCGATCTGCGCTTGTTGAGTTTCATGGGTTTCACGGCATGCTCGCGTGTCACCCTGCATTTTTGCGTCTTTTGTTTTTCTTTTTGTCTTACACCACGATACCCACCAAGACAGATTGGACAATTTAAACCCACTTAGATGATTATTATTCCACTTTGATTTCTTATTTTAATTTTTCGAAATAAAAACAAGAAGACATGGCGCATGCAGGCCCCAAGCCCCTTGCAGGTGGGTCTTGTCAGTTTTCAACCTCCATCTACATAACGCCTTCGTCCTGACGCACCCGGGTGATACTGCCCGGGTGTACATAGCTGGGCAAACACGATACGTCACCCCACTGCATTGCCCATGTGGACTTGGCAGGGCGCTCCCATTTGCATCCGATGACAACATGCACATGCATGAATAAGGCAACCCAAGAAGGTATGTGGTTTGCCCCGCAGTCACCTGGGTGAATGTACTCCGTACATGGTCTCGATTCCCGAGTGCACTTATGTATTTCCAAGACACGGTATATCATATTTGACGTGTTTTCCAGGGCAATATTTCACCGCTATTCTAAGAGAATGGGAATCGTACCTACAGTATTGTTTAGGCGGAGAAATTGCCACATGTCAGCTTTGCAGACGCCCGGGCGTCTCGTGGTGAGCAATCTAGATTGTATCTATGCTACTAGGAATGGAGTACTCCGCACATCCTGGAAGATATGCATATTTATTCACGTCGATATTTACCTTCTCGTTTCGAATATTCAATTTACATACTTCAAATACTTCTACCAAACCCGAGTATTTCCAAGGTTGTTAGTCGATGAAGCGTAAGTAGTGCCGCACCAACTGCCATTCCCCGGTATAGATATCCCTAGCCAATGCGGATCAAGACACTAAGAGATTCCCCCGCCTGCCAACGTGCGGTAGTCGCGTTGATCTGTTTACTAGTCGCGGAAGCTAGATTTGAGTGCTTACTCCAAATACAAAGTTTCGGTCAAAGTCCGAAGGATGATTGTAGATCTTTTATACAGGCGGGCACGAGCCTTCTACGACTAGCTTTGAAAGAGTCTAGCGTATTCCAGGCTTAGAGGCGAGTAGTTTGATTCTAGAATACTCGTTTTTGCCGAAACCGCCTTTGAGCTCTACTAAGAATTCAACCAGACCAGGTATCTCTCGCAATTCTCTAACCATTTTCAGTGACATTGGAACTTGGTGTATACTTGATCAACATTGTCCGCTGCTGCCATTGATTCGAGACTATTACGACTGAACTTTTGTCTATTATCATCGACATGCCTGATGTCCTGCTGAAATTATATACACCCAACCTTCAGGGACAATGCACAATGTCCGCTAGTGCGCAGAATTTCAAGCACGCTCCATAATTGGACCCTCGTAGACCTTGTTCGCGCGGAACATGTAGTAAACGAGACTAAGGATAATTGTGCCAACAGTCCCGACCACACTGAAGTTCATCGTTTGAACATCCACCACCCAAGATGTAGGCCAGAATGTAAAGAAGACAGCAATGGTCATGTAAATCAAAGCCCAGGCATTGATGATGATTCCCCAAATACCGGGCAGGTGGAAAGGTCCCCAGACCAGTCTAGCGCCGGCCGTGTTGACAACGGCGGAATCACTGCTTCGAGTGGAGCTGATTCCGCCCGTGCAGCGGCGCCAGAGAAGGAGGCCCCCAACAACCATGTATGAAAGATAGAGGCCGGAAATAGACATGGAGCAGAGGTCATTGAAAGCAACAGGTGAGCCGATGTTGATAAGCGCAAGGAGGCAGGCGATGACCGAGGTCACAAGTACTGAGTAGAGGGGGACCGCGTTGGTTGTGGTGACCTATTATTTTGTGAGCTCGATTTCCCCAAGTGGTCAATATGATCCTCCGTTTCATACCTTGCTCCACACTCGCCAGCCAGGAATACCTCTGTCTCTGGCAAAGGACCAGAACTGACGGGAAGTTGATGCCAACATGCCGACCGAGGTTGTTGCACCCATAGTCGTAACGATGGAGGCCATGACGGTTGTTCCTGCAGTTGAGCCTGTTGCCTGGTAGAAAATCGACATGAAGGGGTACCCGGTCGGAGATGCCAGTGCCTTCTCAAGATCGCCGCTGCAAAAGAGCATGGCGAGCAACATGCCAAAACCCATTGATCCGTTGATCAGCACACTGAGCATAATGGAAGTCGGAACTGCAGTCGAGGCATTTGTGATCTCTTCGGACATCTAAGAGAATAGCCAGTAAGTGAACGTCCGAAGTGGAAGTGGAAAAACTTACGTGAACCGCTGCATCGCCACCAGCAAATGCGAAAATGCAGCCGACCGTACCGACAAAGAAGGACAGTCCTTGAGAAGGGAATTCACCCAAGTTGAGGAACTCTGTAAACACCTCTTTGGCATGTCCGTGGTCGGCCATATATGTCAAGGGAATCAAAATCGCAAAGAAGCCCAGAATGTGCAGCACCAAGATCATTCCCTCAAACCGAGGGAGCACCTTTCCTCCCACACTGTTGATGACGACGGAGAATGCGACAACGGCCCAGAATAGAAGAGTTCCATGCCAATCCTTTGACTGGTAGCTGCTGTTTGTCAGGACGATCAAGCCCTGGATCAAAGTACCGACGAGATAACACGAAGTCGCAAAGGTGGCCTGCCACCCAATGACCGTAAGCCAGCCTGATAATGTGTTAGTCCATCTTCTTCAAATTTTTGGTCTTTACCACTCACCTGTCAGGTAGCTGAAAAGCTTCATGCATGATCGTGGAGCTAGCATGGAGCACCAGTGATACTGCCCTCCGGAGGTCGGCGCCCTAGTAGCATGTCAGTCGTTGAATGATTGCGAGACGCCATGAGGGTTCCATACATCGATGCCAGCTCAGAAAGAACCACGAATGTCGCTGCGACACCCGCCCACACGAAAAGGAAGCCATAAACGGCACCAGCTGGACCTCCGCTAGAGAACCACCGCGTTAGCGCTGTTGTCCACAGGTGTCAACCACCGCACAGATCATTCATCTTACTTCTGGTATGCCTGCAAAAACAGCCTGCCCACTTCGTTAGCACTTTGCAATAGATGATTTTTCCAGCTTCACTCACACCACGATTCCCTCCCACGTAATCAGAATGGTACAACTGAATCCGAGAATTGACATCAAACCGAAGTTTCTCTGTCTCAGGTCAACGCCGACCACTACGCATGGACTTCATAGACCTTTACCTTCAGCACAGGACGCTTTCCCATACGAGCCAAGTTGGCATCGTCAAGTTCTTTGGTCGACACATGGCCAATTTCCTGCATGCCAGTTGACACCTGCTTCGAGTATTGAGACGGCATAATGAGTGCCGAAGTGAAAGAAGCAAAATCCGCTACAATGCAGACACAGCTGCAGTCTTTTGTTAAATGCCGGGGGAATTTTTGAAACTAGTGCAATCAATTCTGAACATAGTTGCATATGGTTGGAAGTTATCCTCGTGCGCTAATGCGGGTGTGGACAGGGGCCAAAAGCCCTGCAAGGGATTTGGTGGCGTGGCTGGCCGGATGGACTGCTAATTTCGCCACGGTGCCCCGACACGATGCGACCTAATAACATAATTAGTTGCGACAATAACATTGTGGAATATAATTGGCAAGACACAATGGCATGCTTTTCGCCAAAGTTTGGCGGCGGCCAGACCGACGCTAGTTAAGTGGGCTTCCTTAGGGTACGGGGCCTTAATAAACACCGTGCTTTGTACACTGGAGAACTACGGAGCTTCGGGCCTGCCAATCTGTCCGGCAGATCAAGGGAAATGAGGGTCCACTACGGAGTGCTCCTATTCAATCTCGCAATACCTCGGTCACGGTCCATGTCCGAGTTTCCACAATTATGTTCGACCGACTAGATTGGCTCTCGGAGTCGTCTTCCCGAGCCGATGTGACCATCGTCTGGTTGATTCCTTCACTGGGCATGGTTACCAGCTCGTGCGTTTCACTTCGGTCGTGGGTCCGTCGAGAGGCTTTGAACGTGCTCGCCCCGTAGGTCTTGTGTTTGCTGCCGTATCCGTTGGAGCTGGACAGTTCCAGACTCATTCCGGATGAGCGGAGATTGTCCAAAACGGGCTTGAACTGGGGGGAGCATGCGGTCACGATACTCAGGGCCTGGGCCATTTGGGTCGATATGGCCGTTTTCCAGGTATCGAATGTGGGATCGGACGAGGAGAGGGTTTGGCTTCCGTTTGCCAGTTGACAAATGATGGCGATGATGACCCTAGATAGAGTACGGTTAGCAGATTCATGATAAGATGAAAGGTAACCTACACTATTCTGATCAAGAACACGCTGGACAGACTGGCCTTTCGGCTCACGTTCGTCTGAATGCGAATGATGACCAGTAAGGCCTGAGCTATGATTCCACCTTCGGATAGGATGTTCGCGACACCAAGGTAATTCCACCACGCAGTCTAGCAAGCTGTTAGCGGGCTGTGAGTCTCACAAGCAGAGTGAACGCATACTCGGTCAAAACAGGTGCTCCCCATATAGTTCCATGTTTGTGGTAGATGACACTGGAACGAGGCCGTAAAGATGCTGACGACAGCCCATATCCCGATAAAAGCCCCGAGAGCAAGTGCGACGCGACGATCCAAGGACGCAGGGGTCAAGTTGCGGATGAATATAATCAGCGAGAGCTTCGAACAGGAGATGCTGGCAATGAAGAGAATGGTCGCAGCATATTCGGCCTATGCCTCGCAGATCAGCATCGGTTATCCTTCAACCACACTCAGATGTGCTCACCTTCATCATGTTCTGGAGCCTGGACTCAGACAACGTGAACTTATGTTGCCCAAGTCCATTCGCTGTCGCGAGTGAGACGGCGATGGACTGCCCAATGCAAAGAGCCATCGAAGCCGCTGCAAAGCCATCATCGATGGTCAGTTTGCGAAAAATAAATAACTTTGTCCCCAGCCGAGTCAACACACTGAGTGTGGATGTGACTAGCATGAACCATGTCAGGATATTGATTGCGGGTGTCCATGTGTTCTTCAGTTCTGGAAGCATTGTGTTGACTGCAAGACAGAGTTAGCGGGATCGAGCGTGGTCAGACATATTGTATGCAAGATTCCGGCAGACTGTTTGCCCCAGTCCCAGGCACAATAATTCTGGAGCAAAGTCACTCAAGCCGCGACGCCATGGTCCCAGCCGCCATTCGCCAGCGACACGGGGCCACTTCAATATGCACAGGATCGTGATCCAGGGGCGAGAACTTTGTTCAGCTCGCATTTTCTTTTTTCTTTTTCTTTCTCTTTTTCTTTTTCTTTCTTTTTTTTTTTTTTTTTTTCTTCTTTCTTCGGGACTTGACATTGACGGGGGCCAGATCGCAGGGAAGGTTGTGATGGGGCAATCAATTAGTTTAGTTCAATTGGCACTTGTTTATATCCCTGCTAGCCGGACGCACCCGTGTGGAGCTGGGCCACTTGGTACAACTCTGGGGCCAGCTTCTTTTATCATTGGGTGTTTGTCAGTTAACTCTTAATGTAGTCTTAATTAAATGGCTCCGTTTCCAGAATGATTTAGTCACCTCTCTGGTGTCATGCAACATTCAGTTCAATAAAACACATTTCCTAAAGTGAGACATTTGGCAATTAAAATAGTGTCTGGTTATGCACTAAATGAATGCTCCTTCAGGATTGTGGTTCTTTCGCATCCTTTGCAAAGAGTAACAAAAAAGAGAAATAAAAGGCCATGAGCTCTAGCGCTCCAACTTGGAAGGTGGTTCACCCTGAACTGCCCGACATTTTATTGGCATGTTTCCAGAGACCCATCAATACCTATCGTCGCTGAGAGCAAGAATCGTAATGGGATTCGGACGACTCGAGCTAGAGTGGACACTTCATTAAGATATGCGAGACACATCTTCTCGGAAAGGGAATGTGTACGAGAGCACAAGTGTATGAGAAGAATACTACACGTTTTGGCCAGTTGTGCAGTCCCCTGATATGCAACGACCGGCGACCACTGGGCAGATGTTTCTGATCATCGACAGCCTTTAGCCTATACTCCGTACGGAGTTCCGAAACGGTTATTCACTTCTGGTTTATCTAGTGAGCTGAGAACAACATTGAGTTGTTCATTACCGGGACTACCTATTGCAGGAAATGAAGTTTTGACGTCCCCATTGTTTTTGTTCATTTTCTGTTTTCTTTTGGTAGAGCACAACATCCCCGGTTTTTTTTTTTTTTTCGAAATTTTCCTTATTGTCCTTCATCAGTTCAATATTCACATTCACATTCAATTCAACAACGCTCGACACACAACCGAACAAAAAAGTGATCAAATCGTTCACTCGACGCTGACAAGGTGTGCATGTTTACCTAGTCTGACGTTTCCGAGTCTTCAGCTTCATCCTTAACACTGGCAGTGTTCGAATCAGATTCATCAGATTCTGACACGGTCTCCCAGTCATCATCCTCGGTCTCGGTTTCCGAGTCTGGGTGTTCACTCTCAGAACCCTTTGAATCCTTACCAACATCCTCTAGGGGGCTTGCTGGTGTGGTCTTTCGGCGCTTGGAATCGTGCCCCTCATCAGGGGTGCTCTCAGATAAATCGTGTTTGGTGCCAGCAGATTGATTTTGGACGGCTTTGTCGATAAGCGCCAAAAGATTCTTTCTAGCTCGACCATAGTTCGAAACCACTGAGGTGCGCTTCTGACCCATTACTCGAGCCATCCTATCCCAGTCGGTCTGTAGCCCAGATCAGGTTAGCTAGGTATCGAAGGTTGCTTATCGCAAACTTGCCTTCCTGAGAATGACATTGGGTTCTGAATTCGCGAGAAGCCTAGAACTACCTCCACTGAGCCGAGATATATTCTTGAGTGGGTCGGGGGCGTCTTCGTCGATGAGCGCCCATAGTTCCTTCTTGGCTCGATTGTAGTTCGTGGCCGACGAGGTTTGCTTTTGACCCAGGAGACTAGCCATCTCCCAATGATCAACCTGTAGCTCAGAGCGAGTTAGCCAAGTATCGAAGATTGCTTCTCGTTAACTTGCCTTGTCGGGACTGGAAAAAACTGGTCTAAGCACGAGGAGCGTGCGATCGCCTGGCGTGAGCTGGTCTGTGACATCCACAGCTTGAGTCCACCGGGTCGCACGGGGAGCTGGCATCGTGATTGTTTTGTGTTCAGGTTGGATACGAGTGGTGGATATGTGTGCGCAGAGTCTCTAACGTGCGACTGAGTTCAGTAACCATGGCCTGGTCTAGAGAATGGTGCAGACATACCTTGTATTGACCCTGATGCGTGGAGTATGGAGGGTAGAGAGTAAAGCAGGGCTCGGTTGACCCCGTGATTATGAGTCGTGGGGAGCCAGGTGAATCCACGTGGTGTGGCGTTCACGTTATTTGCGCTTATTCTGACTGTCTAGGTTCTTCTTTTCGCTTTGAACCTGATGCGTGGAGTATGGAGGGTAGAGAGTAAAGCAGGGCTCGGTGACCCCGTGATTATGACCTCGAAACCTCGAAAGTTGGAGGGAGCCAGATGAATCCACGTGGTGTGGCGCTCACTTTATTTGCGCTTATTTTGAGTTCCTACCTAGGCAGGTTCTCTTTTCGCTTTCAACCTTGGAATCTCCGTTTACGAAACGATCGAGTGGTAATAATTCCTCATGCTTCTGCATCTGCTGCGCCGTATGAACAGAGGCTCAGTCTCTGAGCACATGATCTGCATATGCAATTGAAGAACATGTTTTGTGCATCAAGGTTGAATCTCGGTCCCAGACAGAAGTAGTGTATTACCCGTGGACCCGGCTCTTTGGGACATATCCTTGTATTGAAGCGGAAATCGAATGTTCCTAGAAACACGGCTTGTATCAACAGTAATCTCTTTCTCGGTAATATACATGAATGCATCAAGTGCTCCTTCATCTCGGCACTTCAATTGACCTGAAATGCTCAAGCATCCCTGTGAGAGAACCCACCGGAAGGCATTTGACATGAAAGCTAAGTTAAAGACATTCATCAGAGTCCAGGGACCTCTTGAGTGGAATCCCAGTGCCCAAACCAGCATCAGCCTGTCTGAAGTACCAGTGGTGGGCAGCGAACGCAGAAATGGAGGGAAGACCGGTGCCTGTATTGCCCTTGAAGGAAACGTCACCTTCAATGACCTCGACTTCGGAAGGCTTGACAGTCGCGTTGTTTGGAGCCGTGATGTAGTATTCGGGGCTGATGTGCACATAGCCCATAGCTAGCAGTGGCAGTTTGGGAACCGGGTCATTGATGTGCGTAAAGCGGTAGTTGTTGCCCTGGTCCGTTATATGCTTGGCCAACTTGGCGTTAGCCACGCGAGGTGCGGCATACGCATACATCTTTGCTTCAGGGTATCCGTTGCTTCGAAGATCGGCAGCTGCGAGACTGGCAATAGCGGCACCGAGACTGTGGCCGGTGACGATGAGCTCATAGTCGGAGTTCTGGGAGAATGCATCGTGTAGCTGAGACTGGATGTTTTCACGGACGGCTTTCCATGAGCCCCAGAAGCCAAGCTCGGCTTCACAGCCAGTGCAAATACCAGTGCTTGTATAGGGGAAGGAGGCGTCGGCAATCCAGTTGCGTACAGAGTAGGAGCCGCGGAAGGCGAGGACGATGGCCTTCTTTACATCGTCTACGGCGATGAAGCCCGCAGTATCGGTGATGGTGTCGCTGAAGGTATATTAGTATCTCTGATTTTGGCGTTTGTTTCTTTGTTTGCTCACTTGGAGAAGTCATAAAAAATGGTTCCCCCATTTTTCTCCACGTCAGGGCAATTGCCTTTGTCACAGTTGATCTTGTAGCCAGTCTTGGCGGTGTAATCGTTCAGGTAGTATGTCGCCCCAGCATACTGGACCCAAAAGTCGAAGTCGTTAAATTCGCTGGTCGAGATGTCTGATTGGGAGTCAGCATGGTCATGACTAGACTGTATGAGTTCATGAAGGACAGTTGGCATACCTCGAGTTTGCAGAGTACTGGGCAGGGCAAGGCCCAACGAAGCCACAGCGGACAAGGCAGTGAGAAGGGAAATATGCATGACGATGGAGGGATTGTCTCTGATCAAATCCATTACCTACCCTGCGGGAGAGTACGGCTTTATACCAAACCCATCGCCGGGCAGACCCAAGCTTTGTGCCCGAACAGCCCGTCCCACGCTATCCCCGACAGTACCAGTGGTTCATTGGTCGACCCCGAAGTGACTGCGATATCAGATGTCCTCAAAAGATGATCACTGACCAGAACTCCACCCGTACCTGGTTCAGCCGCGGTCCTGCGGAGAATTTGCCTGATCCTTTGACTGCCGGAATGTCGATCACATCTATATAAGGCTGGGACCCAGGGCCGATGACGATGAACCACGGGCCAATCGATCTCGCCTGGGCGATCATCTAAGGCGTTATCGGCGTAGATCGCCCGGCGCCTTAACTGATTTCGGGCGCGTCGCCGTCACTTCGGCACGCGAGTGAGACATTGCCGAAGTTGTATATGCTCTGCAATATTCCCATCACATGTGCTCGTTGATCGGCCCGAATATCGGAGGATGCTGTTGCGACTTTTAAAGTGTCAAGCTTTCGATTGAAAAAGCAGATAAAAATGAAGAAAACACTGAGCAGGAATACAGGATCTCTGCCAACGGTCAAAGACTTCCAAGGTTCAGTCTCGGACCCGACAACCACGAGGACCGTTGACTGAAAAATGAGTCGCATCTTTACTCGGTGGAGACGGGGATGTCCGATTCTCACGTGTAACGGGATATCTGATCTATGAAGAACCCGAGTGGAGAGGATTAGGTCCAGCGGAGCCTATTATCTGTTGCTTTTCCGGACCCCTTACCCGCCGGGGTTTAGCAAAGATCCGTCTCATATGCTAGTCTCTCTACTTATAGTTACAGATTGAATGCTCTCGTAGCCCAGAACTGAGTGATAGAGAAAGCGCTGATATGGGAATGTGGGCAATCGAACCTTACTATATTAGCCTCAAATATAGGGATATGGACGCAATCAAATTTATCTTGATTTCTGGAAGAATCCCAAGGTCGGCTTTTTCGGCCCTTGGTTCGATGGCCCCTTGATGAATCCAACGTCCTGTGATCAATCCGGGAGTTCATCCCTGGCGCATTCTTCCTTTCCCACATACCAACAAATCAGCAACTTTGTGGAGTGAGGCGAATTTCACAAAGTCATCGAGATACACTCGACAAAGTTCCGCTCGAAATCTTACCTCTGACATCTCAATGTCATGATGAGGGTTGGTTTTGTGGGCTTGACAGATTTCGCCCAAGGGCAATGCAGGGGTTGATGCGAGGGGAAGCCCAACCCCCACCACATATCATGTACCTCACAGCCTCTCGATCCTGATTTCAACTTGGAACACCACTCATACCCGAGATGACCGTATCTGCCACTCGTCCGACGAGCTCCCCAAACTCCTACCGTGGGTTGAGATGGGTCGAGGGAAGCTTTGGCCCTGAAGCCCAATGGACCTATGAGCCTGAAGTTAGCGCCATAGAACGAACCATTCAATCGCTCCGCCCGTCAAAAACAACCCAAATGAGGTTCCTCGCTGGGGGTGCCTTCAGCAAGATTTACCATATCCAGCTCGATGGCGAAAGGCTCATCATGCGCGTTTCTCTTCCTGTCAGCCCCGTACATAAGACCAGAAGCGAAGTGGCTACAGTGGATTGGATTCGTCGAGTGACAGACATTCCTACGCCCCGGATCATGTCTCACGACGCGACTCGCGAAAGCGAGATTGGATTCGAATGGATTCTTATGACGGAAGTGCCTGGGAAGCCTCTCACCGAGTCATGGCAAAGTATGCCCATGGTGGTAAAGTCGAATTTGATCAAGAAATTCGCAGGCTTCTCTGCCTCCTTGTGGAGAAGTCGGTTAAAGGGAATTGGGAACATTTACCCACCGCCAGTAACAGTTGACTCAAGAACTTCTGCTACAAAACCCACAGCGAGTGACAGCCTGCTGAACGCCATCCCAGAGATAGGACAGATTGTCTCTCTTGGATTCCTTTGGGGATCTCACGCCCGTCAAGATGTGAACCGGGGTCCATTTTCCTCCAGTCGAGACTGGGTGGAGGCTCGGCTTTTCTTAGCCAAGAATGACTGCCAGGAAATGCTGGCAAAGTTTCTCACTCGTGGTGACCTTGACAGCGATGCTGAGGATGGCATCAAACATACTACGGAGACGCTAGCGCTCATCGAAAAACTGGAAAACATTCTCCCGCGTCTTTTCCCCAGGGAGGAAGACGTCCCAGAGCCAAGCATGATCTTTCATGATGACCTCTCACGGCGTAATATCTTGGTGGACGAGAAAGGCGAGTTGATGGGTGTGATTAACTGGGAGTGCGTTTCGACACTACCATTATGGAAGGCCTGTTATTTTCCTGCATTTTTGCATGGGCGTCCTCGAGATATCAAGCCCGATATTGAAAGTTACGAAAGAGGGAATCCGCCTCCTGATACGGCATACTGGGAGCATTTGCATGAATATGAGGCAACCTTGCTAAGAAGCGTTTTCTTGGACGAGATGAGAAGGTTGGAACCGAGATGGGTGAAAATCTTTGATACGAGCCACCTTCGTCGAGACTTTGATACTGCTGTGCAATATGTTGACATTGGGATTGTCCGCCCCAGAATTGAGCAGTGGGTTGACAACGTCACTGCTGGTGAAACCCCCCAGAGCCTACGGGATAGCATAGGGTGTTAAGACAAGTCCAAATAGCAATTTCGTCGTAGATTTTATTGCCGCTCTATTCAGTTGGAATTGTGGGCTGTGTTGGGGATTGTCGCTTGTAGGCTGAAGACTAGACATGCCTATGAGACCTAGCGGCAGTGCTATTCTACAGGCAGCGAGGCCAAGTGCATGCGGTAATGACTCTTTTCATCTTGCATTCCAAGTAAACTAAATACCTAACATTGGAAAATTTTTATTCAATCGGGGCATATCGCATTTTCACATTAAACATCCATCCTTGATGCTAGAGTGCAAGTCGCTGATTCCCACCCGCACACGGCGGTAGCCAGCACGAGATCCCTTGGCGGCGTTCTCCTTGGTCTTCAGGTTATCCACACTGGAAGACGCAGTCTGCGAGTGCGCGGTGGGGATAGGCTTGGACGAGTTGATGCGCTCAAGCGCATAGACCTCGACCATCCATTCGTACCAGACCTTGCGGTCATCAGTTTGACGGTACATCGTGGCCACAATCTCGCCGTTTTCAGGGACATTGAGCGGGGTCTAGAAGCGAAGGAGAAAGCGTTAGTGCGATAGAGTTGGAAACGTAGAAGGAAGTACTGACTTTCAAGGGGAAGTAGATGGGGAACCAGCTGATCATACTGGCACTCTTGTCTTCCATAGTCACAGGGTTAGTAGACAGCTCCACATCTCCGTAGAGCACGGTCTCAAAGTAGCCTGCAAGGCCGTGGCAGGCACCACGGTTTTGGGCGGGGAATGTCAGGCGGGTCTGGCGCACATTGTGGGCGTTCGAGATGGTGGACTGCATAGGAGACTGCGCAGGGATGTGGCGCTTGGGGTGAGAGAAGGACCAAGCAGTTTGAACGAAGGGAGTTGGGAATTCAGTAGCAGTGAAAGATCCTGATGGGGTGGATGATCGAGTTCCATCACTGGCGTTGGAGGTCTCGTTTGTTGTTGGGGTATCGGTTGTGGAAAGGAAATCAATGGCGTGCAACATCACGACATACGGGGTCTCTGGGGCCGCCGGGTTAGACACCGTCTGGTGAACGACGTCAGAGTGCAACTTGGGGGCAGAGACTGGTGTGAAATGAGCGGAGTATGATGCGGGAATAGAGATTCCATGCACAGGGTTAATCAGATCGTTCACACCATCCAGGCATTCCGGAGACAGTTCATTGTCTGCGAAAGAGCCCAATAGCTCCGACACAATGATATCGGCATGAGTGTAGCACAAGTCGGCATCGCTGCTTTGCGCAAATGTAGAAGCATTGCCCTGTTCAGCGTCTCCTTTTTTGTGGAGCAATGACTCTCCAATACCGAGAGATTCACCCACAGCCTCCTTCGCCTCTGAGGTGGCTTGCTTTGGCACACGAGGGCCCTTCCAAGCACGCATGTCCGACTGGACGAGGGTAACCTTGCCGCCCCAGATGGTTTCGTTGTGTCGCTGCAGCAGCACGAATGCATTCTGGTTCTTTTCCACCGCCCACATATCTATTTCAACTCCAGCTTCAGCACTAGCCTTGAGTGCACGGGTGACAAGTGGGCCGCGGCCTGCACCCACAACCGCAAGGACTACTTTCCCGTCCGGGTGGGACGTAGGCTTCTTCTGATCGGCCCAGTCCTTCAGTGCCTTGTAAATAGCTTTCTCATACCACTCGTATTTGATGGGATCCTTCTCAAAGACTTCATAGGTAATGCTCTCCAGGTTGACAGTCAATGGTTGCAGAGGAGCTTGCAGATAATCCTGGTATCCCGTGCCAAATCTCTCGATTGCAGTACGCTGTGGTTGACGCTGTTGAAGGTTGCGGATGTATGAGAGATGGGGGGTTGGATCGTGGTGCTTTTTGCTAGCTTGTGACAGACTTGGGTAGTCACTGGCCTGGTTACTGTCCGGGTCCTCAGAGTTTTCGAGCCCGGGGATGGGGCCAACACCGCAAAGAAGAATCCAAGGCGCTGTGCGGAGGCGCATCATCTTCGCGATGAGAGCTTGGTGTGACTTGGACAAGACAGGGTATCCCTTTTGGTTCTTAAGGAAGGCAGATCCGTCGATTGTGAGCAAATGCACAGGCTCGGAGTGCCATCGCGATTGCACAAACAGCGAAGGCAGCTGCTTAGGCATAGAGAGTGCTATATTCCGGTAAGCTTCATGTCATAGTCAACTCCAATGAAGAGCAGGGTGTATCCATACCAACGAACAATCGCGTGTGATATTTAGAGGTCTTTCTAATGGCATCCCAAGCATCCCAGGTTCCGAACGGATCCACCTTGAGGGGAATCCCATCACTTGGCTCCAGGAAGTCCGCACGGGCAAGGGGCGCCAGGTCTCCCATGGTATCAACCTCAGTCTCGGGGTTGTCCACCATCTGCAACCAAATGTGGAATTGGATGTATGGGCCAAGGTTCAATGCATCTTGGATTGCACGTGCATAGTAAATGACACCCTCAGAATGCAAGGCACCATGGTGCAGCTTTGGTCCGGGGATGAGAAGATACCCAATTCCGCAGAAGGCGGCGTATGCGACCTCCAACATCAGCACTTGGCGGGACAAGTCCGCAATCAACGGGTCCGGTGAGCATAGATCAATCCAGCTGCTGGTAACTCCAACCAATTGACTGGTTGCATCATTTGGGGTAAGGTATGAGTCTGCCTTGGAGAGCGATGGAACGACCAGCGGGCGAGTGTTCGCAGTAGTGGCTCTGGTTCCAACATTATCATAAGCTGGAGGCTGCAGGTTAGTCAAGTAAGAAGACAATAGACCCAGGACACGTGAATGGAAATGCGACGTTGTGATTGGGACGGTCATCATGTCATACTATCATATCAGGTTAGGATTTTCGAGGCCCATGGCATTAGATATAGTGACGAACATTGCTTTCGTGCACATTTTGAATCACCCTCGGGGTGACCGTAATCATTCGGTTATGTTCATGGTGTCCAACGCAGAAGGTTGGCCCTGGGTCCTCGGACGGATTGTAGTTCTCCATAGCGAATTCAGCTCGGCGCAATGGTGGGGGTTGTCAACGACAAGAGACAATGATGGCAGCTTGGTGACAGCAGCGACGTTTCTGACGGTATCTATATCAGGTAGATCGCGGTGAAGGCCTCGTAGACCAGGAATTCTCACGGACGAAGAAATCCAAGCTGAGTTGTAAACAATCCCGGCCAAAGATTCTCGATCCCTTTGTGGAGCGCGGCAGAATAGACTGGCGGTGAGTCTGATAGGCAGCTGTGGCGCTCGCCCGACCTTCCTATCTGATATTTTTTTTCTTCGCTATCTGAACTTCTTGTTCGCCGAGTTTGCTCTTCACCTTTCGACCATACATCACCATGGCCGAGAACCGCTCTGACTCCGAGGGTGCCTCACGCGCCAAGCGCCAGAAGATGGACGCTGACCCCAAGAACAACCCTTACCTCGCTCACATGTATGAGGATGAGAGCAGTTCCGACAACTCGGCCCTGTCCAAGTTCAAGCGACACCAGACGACCGCCGCGCTGGCAAAGAAGGCCGAGGACGGGGAAATCAACCCCTTCAGTGGCCGCCCCTTCTCCAGCAAATATTTCTCGATCCTGAAGGGCCGCCGTGACTTGCCAGTCCACCAGCAACGGTGAGTGACCCCCGATGGTCATTGAACTGGAACCATGTACTAACTCCCTCCAGTGACGAGTTCCTGCAACTCTACCAGCAATCTCAGATTCTTGTCTTCGTTGGTGAGACCGGTTCCGGAAAGACTACACAGATTCCCCAATTCGTCCTCTACGATGACCTTCCCCAAACTCAGGGCAAGATGGTCGCCTGTACCCAGCCACGTCGTGTGGCTGCCATGTCCGTCGCTCAGCGTGTCGCAGCAGAGATGGATGTCAAGCTTGGCGAGGAAGTTGGTTACAGCATTCGTTTCGAGGATATGACTGGTCCCAAGACAATCATGAAGTACATGACCGATGGTATGCTTCTGCGCGAGGCTATGAACGATCACAACCTGTCGCGCTACAGCACAATCATGCTGGATGAGGCTCACGAGAGAACTATGGCCACTGATATCCTGATGGGTCTTCTGAAAGAGGTTGTCGTGCGTCGCCCTGACTTGAAGATCATCATCATGTCTGCTACTTTGGATGCGCAAAAGTTCCAGCGCTACTTCATGGACGCCCCACTTCTCGCCGTCCCTGGTCGTACCCACCCCGTCGAGATCTTCTACACCCCCGAGCCGGAACAGGATTACGTTGAAGCCGCGGTGCGCACTGTACTGCAGATCCACGCCACGGAAGGCGAGGGTGACATTCTTCTGTTCTTGACTGGTGAAGAAGAGATCGAGGATGCTTCGCGAAAAATCGCACTTGAAGGAGACGAGATGACTCGAGAGGCCGATGCGGGCCCTCTCAAGGTCTATCCTTTGTACGGTAGTCTGCCACCACACATGCAGCAGCGCATCTTCGATCCTGCGCCCCCTCCACGCCGTCCTGGTGGCCGTCCCGGACGCAAGGTCATTGTTTCTACCAACATCGCTGAAACATCTCTGACCATTGATGGTATCGTTTACGTGGTGGATCCCGGATTCTCCAAGCAAAAGATCTACAACCCCCGCATTCGAGTCGAGTCTCTCCTGGTTTCCCCTATTTCCAAGGCTTCCGCCCAGCAACGTGCCGGTCGTGCCGGTCGTACACGCCCCGGAAAGTGTTTCCGTCTATACACCGAGGGAGCATTCAAGAAGGAGTTGATCGAGTCCACCTATCCCGAAATTCTTCGATCTAACTTGTCATCAACGGTGCTTGAATTAAAGAAGCTTGGTATCGATGACCTTGTTCACTTTGACTTGATGGACCCGCCTGCGCCAGAGACTTTGATGCGAGCCCTGGAAGAACTTAACTACCTGGCTTGTTTGGATGACGATGGAAACCTCACTCAATTGGGTCGTCTGGCCTCTGAGTTCCCTCTTGACCCAGCGCTCGCGGTTATGCTCATCTCCTCTCCTGAATTCTACTGTTCGAACGAGATCTTGTCTATCACTGCTCTCCTGTCTGTGCCGCAGGTCTTCACTCGTCCGGCTGCCCAACGGAAGCGCGCCGACGAGATGAAGGAACTCTTCAAGCATCCCGATGGAGACCACCTCACAATGCTGAACGTTTACCACGCATACCGCGGAAATGACGCACAGGCAAATGCTAAGCAGTGGTGCCATGACCACTTCCTCTCTCTGCGATCTCTGCAATCCGCCGACAATGTGCGCTCCCAGCTGCTCCGTATCATGGAGCGTGAAGATCTCGAGATGATCTCCACTCCCTTCGAAGATAAGAAGTACTACGAGAACATCCGTCGCGCTCTTTGCGCAGGTTTCTTCATGCAAGTCGCCAAGAAGGATACCGGTGGCAAGAGCCAGTACCTCACCATCAAAGACAACCAGAACGTTCTCGTGCATCCCTCTACCATGCTGGCCCATGAGGCTGAGTGGGTCTTGTATAACGAGTTCGTCCTCACATCAAAGAACTATATCCGTACCGTGACTGCAATCAAGCCTGAGTGGCTCTTGGTAGGTTTCATTCCAATCGCTCTCCTTCACTTGACATCGTCTAACCTTTCTGTCAGGACATTGCCCCCACCTACTACGATATTCAAAGTTTCCCCAAGGGAGACATGCGCTCAGCTCTCGTCCGTGCTGCTGAGCGCCTCTCGCGCAAGGAGAAGATGCGCGCGGAGAAGCGTCGATAGACCATTTATTTTCATTCAGCCTAAAATTCACGCATGATACGCTTTTTTTTGCACCTGCTTTCTTTCAATCTCGAACCTCAAACGTTGGATAGACTACTTTCTTCTTGTACCTTAAACGATATTATACGTCTCGAGCACGGCGTTTCATCTGAAAGGTCCAGCTAAGATATAACAGCCAACTCATTGGTCTTTATTCAAGGAACAAGTCCTGACCCTACTTGAGCTGGCGATAGATTTAAGGTAAATGCAGAGGGCTGTAAAAGAAAAATCGCATGAGCCACCAACGCCTTGGGCTGGATAAGTACATCTAGGGCTTGCTTGCTGAGCTTTCCCATATGCTCTAGTTGAAACAGAATGATTTAATATACAGGAATATCCATCTCTCTTATAGTCTATTCAATCCACAGCCCACGTTAAAATGTGAAAGATCTTCGCAAGAGCAATCATTCACATCTGATTGGTAGCAAGTGCTGCGGTCTCGGAAATGTGAGTCGTGTCTTTCACGGATGTTGGGTTTGCGCGGCTTCCTTGCCGCGGGTTGCGTTTTCGGGGTATCGGGGGAGACTGTGGTTGTGATTTGTTGAGGGTGATCTTTGTGGATGATGTGGTGAAAGTCCGAATGCCAGAAGAACTCTTGGTTTGTGATTGATTGATAAGTTTGGGTTGTTCGGGGGATGGAGCAATATGGTTCTCTTTGGCTGAATCGGGAGACTCTGTGCTCAAGGATGTCGAGATGTGGTGTTTGCGAAGTTCGTAGACGAGCTCGCGGAGATGGGCCACTTCGTCTTTCAGATTGGAGATGTCCTCATTTGATGTGTTCTCTTGAGGCCTTTTTCCATTGGCTTTATGGCCAGTAGCGGCAAACATGGCCTTGTCCGCATGTTGATTGGCTAGTCGGGCATTCTTGTGGGTGAAGGTGCTCTCCACTGGAATTTCGGCCTCACTTAGGTATTCGCCGAAGGTGTTGGAAAAGTCATAGCACTTCTGCCACAGGGGGCGATCAAGGTTCTCCTTCGGAGCAGTTTTGGCAGCCTTGAACCACCGATTAGGGTCGGGGTGAGCAAATGGTGCCGAGTCCACCTGTCTTGACAGAAGCTTTGGGTCGAAGCCACTGTGTACAGCTGCTTTCACCAGTGCATCAGATGCATCGACTCGGTCGCAGGAATCACAGAGGCCAACCATGCGTGCCAACAGCCTCTCCACGGAGTCGAGGCGGTGATCAGTGGATGAAACAAGGTAAGTGACTGCTCTTTTCAAAACATTGGCGCCTTTCTCCCAGTCCCGGCGTAGACTGTAGAAGCGAAGATATGTGAAAAGAGTTTCCCAGCTATCGAAGAAACCTCCGCTTCTCGCCGCTTGGAGCCAGGCATCAGCTCGCTCTGGTTGATCAAAGCGCAATGCAGCCCCGATCAAGGCCGCATAAATCACTGGATTGCTGCTGTTTAGCGGCGGTACAATAATGTCCAGACCATTGACCGTTCTGTGCTTGTAAACACCCCTACTTCCCAGGTTCACGGAGTAGCCCTCTCCACCCAGCATCTTCAGGAATAGATCGAAATCCTTGAGATTTTTCGACTTCCTGAAGAATGTGACTATAGTGATCACAAGTGAGGGGTTGAGATAGAAACGATTTGGCAGCAATGTTCGCAGAAGCATCTCGACCAGATCATTTTGGCGTGTCTGACCGAACGCAATGATCATGTGTCGGAATGCCGTAGGCCTATCTGGATCCCGTGAGCTCAAGATGTTATTCGATATGCGCATAATCAGCTCCTGTAGGGACATGTGTTGACTCGTGTATGCGCGAATGTCGTCGGTGAGCTCAGCATCGAGGGCCGCACGCTCTCGCTGCATGTCGCCCAATTGACTGGCCCCGTATTCCGATATCACATCGCTAAAGACAGATCTTGGGTTGGTTTTCAGTGACTTCAAGCGGTTCCGAATGTTGTTCAGCTCCTCGAGGAGCTGCGAAACATCGACCTGGGGGGTCTCAAAGTCCGCCGCGTAGTTCATCGATATGCCCGAGTAGCGATGGGCAATTGCAGGTCGTAGAAGCATTCGAATTGCGAATTGCCGAAGGGCGAGTTTCTGTATGGCTTTCAGGCGAAGGTCATCCTCCAAAACCCAATTGGGTAATGTCTCTGAAGGCAGGAAGATTTCACTGTCGTCTACTTCGTCGATCTCCTGTTCATTTTCTGCTAGTTGACTTTCCGCCATGCGAGCAGCAACAGCATTGAACCTCCCTCTTTCGGTGTGGAAAGCCCTCATTGATTGGTTGAAACCGGGTGGTGATTGAGGACCGAGGGGGAAGCGTGGCATGGTGCCGAGTCCCCTCCCCTGTATTAAGCGGTCGAGTCCCCGACGCTCCCTTCGCGATTGTAGTGATGCTAGAATCCGTTGCTCTTCGTCCACCAATTCGCTCACTTCAGCCTTTACGGCAGCGATCTTTTCGTCCCAGTCATTTCGGCGTCGATCCTTCACACTCGCGTCGGCAATGGCGGCGGCGGCGAAGATGCTAGTGTACAGCGCGGTAACGGAATTTCCAATTCGAAGTCGTCTCTGTCTCGCAGCAGTTGCTGCCCGTGAAGTGACCCCATTGGCGGTAGTGCTCAGACACCCGACGCAACGGCAGGAGGACTGCGTTGACACAGCGCGGGACCACAAACCCTGCATTCTCAGGACATTTCTATCAAGTTGATATTTCCAAAAAGGTGACTCGGTTAAAAATCAATGGGACTCCTCTCGGAGCCCGTCGCAGGTAGGGATATCGAACTGAATGGGGAACATGCGATGCAGCAAAATAATCTTGCAATTCCGCCGATGGGCCCCGATCGGTGCAAACACTGCAAACGAGCTTAGTCCCGCGAGCATCTGGACACTGTTGGGCCAAGACATTGTATGTCTATCTTCCTTGTTTGAACGAATCTCCTTTTTTTTAACGCTACAATTAACGATGGTCGCTAAACTCCTGGGTCTCGCTGCCGGGATTCTCGCGCTGAGCGGGTTCGCAAATGCCCACGGCTCGCATTCAAGCGACCAAGCTCCCTCCGACGATTGGGCCACGCGCCATATGATGGGTACAACTACGTCAATCCCACGATGCAATCGCAATACTGACAATTTCATCCGCAGAGGAACATCACATCGAAGCTTTTGATCCCCCCTCGTTCTTCATCCTCCACGACTACGACTCCTCGGGGCAATGGACTCACGACGAAGTCCGCAAGACATACGGATTGAATGATCAATCCAATGCAGCCGTCAGTGAAGACAAGAAACAGGACGCTGTGCGCACAGTATTCGCACTGTTTGATCCTGCCAACACGGGGTTCATCACCAAGGACGATTGGCTGCAGGGTATCGCTGCGGGTAAGCGGTTGCCCGACCTGGGCTTCGGTCCCGGGCACCATGGTGACATTGAGTATGAGTACGAGATTCACCACTTCGAAAAGTTCCATGGCGATGATACCACTGAGGAGGACTTGCTCCATCCCGAGGATGTTGAACATTTCAGACAGCACGACGAAATGGAGGATGAAGCTCTGCGGATCGAGAAGCTGGAGCAAATGCAGATCGTCTTGGGCAATATCCCTCAGAAGTTCCGGCGAAACATGTAAATGTTTCGATGCAATACTTCTTTCAGTGTACATAGTCGTTATACATAACCTTGGAAAGCAATCTACGATTCCCATGCAGCTGGCCATCTCCATGTTCATGTTCTGCTTACCAACCCCTCGTGGATTCACAATATGCCATCACCTCGAACAATTGATTCATCATTCGGCTGGTCGCAGTGTGGTGCTCATATCCTGAACCTTCGAATCGAGGATTCTCCGGCACCATGACTGCCCAGCTGAGGCATCAGGATTACAATATCTGCTCTCGGCCTTGTGCTTTTCCCCACCGTCTGGGATTATTCCAGAGGTTACAGATACATCCCAGGAACCGCGTATCATTGGATTGCGAATCCGAGTGAAAGATTGATATAAAAATAGCTAGCTGAACGGCGAAAATTCACGCAAACCTGCCAAGACATAAATGTACGCAGTCAACTCATGACTAGACGCTGGAGAGGAGTATTGGGACGCTAAGAGATGATAAAAGACGGGAGAGTTCGTTCATGGAAAATACATTGCACACACGCGCAACAGGTTTCAAAGGGATACAGACACTGGGCAACCATTCTGAGGAAGGGCCCACCTAGGAAGGCGAGGCTCAATACTCTGTGGTGTAGCCCAGCCTATCATTCGAATCCACGACGCTATGCCATTGTTAGCAATTCATATTGAAATCATATCAAGAGCTCAGACTCACGAGTATTGTTTGGTCAGAGTTCCTTCTCCGCCTTTCGAGAGATCAATATTGAAGACGTAAAAGCCGCCATCGCTGGTGACAACCATGACCTGAGGCGTATTGCTGCTCATGGCAACAACACTCCTCGTTGGTCCGGCACCGGGGCTTCCGGCGGAGCCTTGGCTTGACCGTGGCAATTTGATCCAAGCAAAGTCTCGAGCTGGTTCCCACATCTCACTGACTCCCTTCGGGAGATATCCGCCCACTCTCGCTGCGACTGCACCGCCGACGTTCTGGGAGGTCCGGCGGAGCATTCCCATGAGTGTTCCGTTGTGCTTCCTTGATGAAGAGTCCGAGCCTGCGTCTCCCAGATCATCTTCATCGGGCGAATGTCCGTATCCACTTGAGGGAGAAATCTGCTCCCGCGCACCTGGAGAATGTGACAGTGAGCCATCTGAAAACGGTCCTTGTTGGGTCAACTTGAAGATGTGAACGGTCTCCGTAGACGAAGAAACACACAGTAGTGTTGATGTCGTGTTGAAGGACATGCTGTAAATGCGAGATGGCATAGAACCACGTCGGAACTGATACAGCTTGTGGCCATCTGGAACAGAGAATATGCGTATGATAGTCCCTTTGTCTGAGGCAGTGGCCAACAATGTCCCATCGCTATTGAGCGCAATGAGTGCCAGGGGCGAACGGTGGGCTTCGATCACATTTATAGCTTCTAATTTTACGGCATCGAAAATCAGAACATCTCCAGTGGTAGGCGAAACGTGAGTCGCTCCAGGCGGGGCATGCGCTGGCGTATTAGCAGCTGCAGGGGCCTTTTGCGGAAGAGGATATGCCATATAACAATTTTCTGACGATGGAGCCAGGGCGCAGATGGCTAGTTTATGTTAGCATGGCCTTGCTTTCCAGATATACAAAAGAAAAGCACATACCATTTGGGTTCGGTGAGGTATCGATCGTGGACAAAAGCTTCATGGTCTGGATGTCATAAAGATAAATTTGATCCTCGAGGACAATGACGAGCCGCTTGCGATTTAGCTTGACTGCCAGAACCGTTGTCGGGAATGTTAGCTCGCATATTGTGCATTGTCGCTGTACCACTACGTTAGCTCCATTCAGGTAAAGGGGCTATAGTCGGCAATTTATAGGCCGGTGGTCCCACCTTGGTGTTTTGGATCTGCAAACGCCTGGGGGATAAGATCAAAGCCACGAGAGAAGTTGAGAATAGCATCTCGATGACTGCGATGTTTCCTTCTTTAGCTTCATAGCTTTTGGCAAAGGGCTCAGTGGTGAATATCTGAAATCCTTTCGATGTTGCTACAAATGCGGTCAGTCGAACATCCAGCGATAGGCAGTACGAAAAGCCGGGGCGCTCACCCACAGCCAGGTAGCTGTAGTCCTGATTAAAAGTCACGAAATTCATGGCCATTTTGACGGATCCTTCTCAGTTGAAGTTCAATAGGGTTGATACAAGGCAACCTTCGGAGTGTCGGAGATACCCCGCTTGGGGCGATCGCGAGAGGGGGCCGAAGCAACGACTCTATGCCCGTCACTGGCCACTCCGTAACATATCTTGCGCCGAGAGCAGACCGAGGTGATTCCAAGACGATGGCTGTGGAGAAGAGAGGACTTGATATCCGCAGGGTCCTGGAGAAACTCGTCACAAGCGAGAGCGCGCTTGGGCCACACCTTGATTGCCCACCGCCTACGCTTTCTCTTCCCTTTGTCTTTGAACTGGCGCTGATCAGAACTCCAGATTCGCTGTTCTATACAATGCATTTTCCTCTGATGGCCTCGTTTTCCTCTGTGATCGTCGACCGATGACCCTTCACGCCCAGAAGTGCGATCCTCAACTCGGATTCGAAAATCAAAACAATGACGTAGCGATCGACTGATATCTCGAACCCTACTTACTTCACGACTCAACGATTATCGCACCGTTGCAAACGTTAGCACTCTGATCTTTTCCTGTTGTGAGTGGCATGGGGGCATGTTCGATACTATATTGCAATCCACGCGGGAGCTCTCGAGCCAACCCGCCCCATTCAAGCCGTGATGAGCGTGAGCGAGCCTCTAAGAGGTGGATGCTCAAACTTAGCCAGTATATTTTGCCGCGTGAGGCCCACCTATCTTCAAGTTTTATTTGAGTGACAGCAATGCCCGGCCCCTGCGCACACTGATCTCGTGGGACCCAGGCTCTCGGAGCTGGTTCGTCCATCACTTTGGTGGCCAATGCACGCTGTATCATTTCTTCTAGGCGCTCTGTAAAGACGATCGATCTGGGAAGAATGCAAACTTTCAATCTTGAAAAGAAGTTGGAATATTCTGGTATGATTAGGTAGGTCTATATATGTGATGGAAATTGTAATGCCCCGGGGCCGCTTCAAGGTTGGCCAGGCAGATAATATATATTTCAACGTACTTTAAAGGTCGGGTACTCATGTGAACTGCGAGATTATTAGCTAAACTTTGGAAGCATGTCTAAGTTTATCTTAGCCCCGGGGCCCTGGAGAGTCCTTCAGGTACCAACGGGTGTCCATGTCCACGGGTGGTTTCAAGGTTGCGTATTTTTAAAAGTGCAAAGATCTACTCAATACGCTGGTACCCAAGTAACAGGGCTGACACCAATGATTTGTGCCCAAAAGTGAGCGAGACGAGTGATGACCTCGGGAGATATCCGGGTACTTGACAGGTCGCAGAGGGATATACTGAAACCGGACTCTTCAGCATACACTAGAAAGATGCTATGATTCAGTTCGGGTGTCCTTGGGCTCCTATGCAACGACAGAGCCCGAGCTCCTGCACTGGCCACGTCGGTTCCCTCCACAGGTAGAACCTGATATTTCGGTATCCGCAGTCAGCGCCTGGGAAACCAGAGAAACCAGACTCCCTGGGCATGTACCGAATCTGCCGCGCGTCACAACCCAAAAACTAGACAATTCTCGAAGGTTTCATGTCGGCCTGGGTATCGACACCGGTGTGTCGAATCACTCGCAAGCGCGAGGGAAACAAGGTACGGCAGCTACCCGCCTCACACGGCAGGATCCTTCATGCCGAGGTCGAGAGAATCCGGATTAGGTCGTTGGTCATGCAGCCCAATTGGAGGATCGGGATTTGGGTCAACATACACAGAGATCTCTGGCCATGTGTACATCAGATAAGGAGGGACCAAGCCTAATGGGAACCATCTGGATGGGCCAACGCAACGTGCAGAATGACCTCAAACGCCTGCAGGTCGGTTCCATGCACGGCTTTCCATCTCGAGCAGTACCAGGTGGCCCCACTTGAACACACCCGCTGGTTGGGTAGCAAACTAGGCAAGTCAGAGAGGCTGACTAGGCAGGTGACAGCTAACGTGTCCGGGATCAACAAACGCAGCATTCTGTTCCCGATGTGCAGTTCCTGCGCCTTCCGGCTAGTGGGGGTTTCAGGAATATCGCTCATACCGACGCTGATTTGCGTTCCATCCCAGGCACCACTCCCGGCGCGAGGCCCTTGGAAGCATCCCGGCACGATCCTTGTCCCCGGTCACACAGAACATCCCCCCGACGACGAGTTGTAGGAAGTGTTCCGACACAATGTCGACGTAGCACCCGGTGGTTGCGGCCTGCAGACTAAGTCGGAAAGGCAAGATCGGCATCGACTTGCCCGACGGTTTGTTTCATCCGCCTGACACGGTTTCGTACTTGAGGATATGGGGACTGGTAGCCAATCACACGGGTCCAGGGAAGGGGTTTCCGGGTGGAAATGGCAAGCGAGACGCGAGGGCAGAAATAAGACTAACTTCCGGTCGTGCCACCGTGGTGACCTGGGTATACCTGCCTACATATAGGTACGTGGATAGGTCTCGATGATGTTTAGGCCGTGAAACATGCTGAGATAGCCGTCTGGCTCTGAGCGGAGACCCGTCTCCTAATTGAGATACCCACCTCGAGTGGATCGCAGTGGCGATCCGGGGTTAGTTCCCTGCATGTAAGTAGCAATTTGAGGTTCCGTCTTACTGGCCCATGATGCGTTATGATGTTGATTTTTTGGATCAAGAGAGTTTGGCTAATGTAGTACATCTACTTTGATGTATACACACGTACGTGCATACCGAATACTGAATACCGAATACATGATACCGAATACAGAATTGTCCCGTACACAACGTAATTGACTCTGGTGGAGTCCAAGAGAGCGGGGTCAACTTCTTTGTGGAGAGACGCACAGACAAGAACGAGAGATATCAGGGAATCTCGGCGTCATCCATAATGGCTCCACCGGATGATTGGCCGGACGTTCTATAAATCCCGCCTTTTTGAGATCGGGAGCGTATGGGAAAGTGGTCATAATCCCTGCTGTATTAACGAGATACTGTGCTCCATACGAGTGACGAGAAAGTGACGGGGGTAAACAATCGCGCAATTGAGTTAGACGTAGCGACGCAGTAGTAACTAAGATACAATATACACGAAAGTATCCTAATCAGTTTAAATACAATAATTGGGTAGATATGTACGATACGCCGTATGGGAGAGATAATCATATTCCAAGGTTGTGGGTACGGAGTACATAGGGAGATCATGTCCCACATCTGCCCCCTCTGCTTCTCCCTCACCCTACATTCTGCATTTTAACAACATTCTTGCTGAGCTCTCCTTACTTTCATATCTTCCCTTCTCCTATCTTGTCTCTTTGATCTATTGTCTTGACCTCTTCGGCTCACTGTGACTTCCGACCTCACATACAAATGATGTAACAGTCGCTCTCATTTGATTCCAGTATCATATCATTGTCTTTGTCAATCTGTGACTACGACCATGGCGACTGTACTCGTTCAGCAGCAAGCGCTGCACCACTCGACCCCTCCTCCCTCCCCGATCCCTTCCGCCTTGACAGTCAACCGGCGACCGAGTCCCATCCCGAATAAGCATATCCCAATATGCCCCACCGGTCCATCTCCACCAAGTCCCTCCTTACAGTCCATCATTACTCCCAGTGACGGCACCTCATCCTTGCTATCACCGCCCGACGAGTCCATGCGCATTGGGCGCCCGACATCCCCCGCCGTCTATGCAATTGATGGTGTTCGACTTGCAGCCGCGATCGCCCATGCCGCGTCGCAACCCATGCCCGACGCCAATCTCATGTTCCCATGGCTCCACGGTCTCCACCAAGACAACCACCTGCAGTTGGGATTCTTTTCAAGTCGCAAGCGCCATGCGCGCCGCACACCTAAATGTTGGCGCGGGATCACAGTCGTGAAACTCGGGGGCGATCTGTCCAAGGCGCGCCTCAAGGGTGCAGTGGCCGTGAGTGAGGTACTCGCGCCTTCATCTCGGTTCCTGCTTGCAGATCCCCCCGAGGGGTTCTCTGTCCGCAACTTCCAAATCCAAACCGCCAAGCTGGCTGCGATGTCCGATATTGTTATCTATGCCGAGGACGATGGATGCCAAAAGGAGCTTGTGGACCTGGCCAACCAATTTGCGATGGCGCAGCAAGCATGGAGACTCAAGATGGATCCTCTGCAGGAGAGACCAACGTACAACACGTTCATACTTGCCGGTTCGTAACATGACCCCCTTGCCGCGTACATCACCCGCTAAATTCAAACCCCAGACAAATTTTCCGATGTCGCGATCAATCAACCTGAGCTTATTGCCATTGATGCAACAGGTCAATTGACAGGAAGAACCATGGATTTCGGTAAGTTGCTCAAATTCCATATCGTGGATGATCGCTGAGACTTCATAGTTCAATGGGAACGTTTGGAAATGGCGACCATGTCTCGAGCCTCCGAAATCTCGTCCAATGTGTGGCTTGGAAACACTCCTGACTACTTCCACTTATCGCGAACCTCGAGAGAGGATAACTATGACCTTTTGATCGAAGCAAGTGATATGGCCAACATTCCCGGTCCCCGATACCTTGCCATGCTCGATAAGCAACTCGAGAGTGGTCCCCAGCGAATGGAGTTCCCCTCATCAGGCTCTCTGTTGCTTCCATCGGGCAACACCCGGGAGGCTGAAGACATCGTCAACACCATTCGATGGATCTACTATCTTGCCCACCCAGAACCCCAGAGCGAAGAAATGGAGGTTGAGGGTGACACCGCAACTACCACCCAAAGAGGGAAACCGCGTCGGGTCCTCATCCACTGCGCTGACGGTTATACGGAAAGTTCACTATTGGCAGTAGCATACTTCATGTTTGCGGAAGGAGTGCCCGCACACGAGGCTTGGCTGCGACTGCATCGCGAGAAGAAACGAAACTTCTTTGCCTACCCGACAGATGTCGCCTTCCTTTGTCACATACAGGGCCGTCTCCTACAAGAAAGTCCGGCGGTACAGTCTCCGGATCTTTCAAAAGCATTGGATCCTGCTTGGTTTCATGCAATCGATGGCTCATTCCCTAGCCGTATCCTACCCTATCTCTATTTGGGCAACCTGACCCATGCAAATAACCCAGAGCTCCTGTGGGAACTTGGCATTAAGCGTGTGCTCAGTATTGGAGAGGCTGTCAACTGGAAGGAATCTGACCGCGCCAGTTGGGGAGCTGAGAATATGATGTACATCGACAATGTCCAAGACAACGGCATTGACCCGCTCTGTCAGGAGTTTGATCGCTGCTTGGAGTTCATCGGTAAGTGTTCAGGTGCACGAAATGCATTGCGCTTCTCGCATGCTAACATCTACACAGAAAAAGGAAAGCGCGATGGGACAGCTACCTTAGTTCATTGTCGAGTCGGAGTTTCTAGATCCGCAAGTATTTGCATTGCCGAAGTCATGGCATCGAAGCAACTTTCATTCCCAAGAGCATAGTAGGTTCCCCACTTCTTTGAGCACTCGGACTTGCCATGTTAACATTGTACCAGCTGCTTTGTCCGCGCACGACGCCTAAATGTGATCATCCAGCCTCATCTGCGCTTTGTGTAAGCATCCCGGGAACCCTTGTGAAAGCCAACCGAACATTTCTAACAACCACCGACAGTTATGAACTCCTACAGTGGGAGGAACATCAAATGAAAAGACGAGGCCAAATCATGAAGCGTGAACTCGAGTGGCAAAACGTCACACGAGAAATCGCCCTTCTCAACAAGCCCTACTCGAGGAGTTAACCACTATCTTGACCATTCTCGACCCAACAGGATACAAGACCTGTTTTTATTTCTTACATGTGTTCGAAAGCACATACCAGACATGATACAACGAATTTGCATGATTTTTATGACCAAGGAACGACTTTCTGACTGATCTGTGGCGCATGGCGTACTGAAGATCTCAGAAAAAGGGATAAATTGCCATCATGCCGACCCAATCCTGATATCTTGTTCTGTTTGACCCGACATGTTCATTTCTTTACTCTGTGTGTTGCCAGTTTCGTTCCATTACTTCGATCTATCTCTCTTCCTTTCTTGTCTTAATGGGTCTCATGTTTTCTTGGGGTGTTTCTATTATTAGCCTTTTCTTGTTCTTTTTACACCCCGACTGTGCGCTGCACTCTTCTATATCCTCGGCATTCTATCTTTCATTCAATTTATCTTCTCCAGCTTCCGAGTGATAGTGTTTGGTATTGTTGCGCCGTTTAATATGTTTTTGCAAGGGACCCTTCATTGTTTCTACATCTACCTACAGACCCTTCTGGTTCATTCCAGGGTTGCCCGCAACCTGATGTCACATCATACTTTACAACTTCGTGATTTTCATTCGCTATGCTGGCCCAAGGCCTTTTTCTTGTCCATTTCTGGGATTGAATCCGTCTTTTATCGGGGCTGGCGCGGTTAAAAACTTCTAGTCTGCAGGCGTATCCGCTGTATCTTGAATCACATTTTCTTATTCGACAAAGCATGCGGAGGTGAACTCCGTATACAGCTTGTAATAATCCGACGTGTATGAAATATTAGAACCCTTACTCGGTCACTTAAGATGCAGCAACTGACCACTTGGGCATGCGTTGAGTCCAAGCACCCAATCCTGGTAGTTCGTCTGACAAGAATAGACATCATCCACTTGAGATTAACGCCATTGGAACGAGGGGACTCCCGAGGTCAACCTTAAAGGACTTCATTTTGCTAGGTAAATGGATATTATGAGCATCATCGTTGCCAGAATCCTCGTACCTGATTCCCTCGTTAGTCTTGACTGCAGACTTAGCACCAACAGAAGCCTGCCTCTATGGTCATTCGTTAAATCAATCACGAGCAATATGATACAGTGTAAAGTATGTGGTTCTCACTTAACAACGCTCGAATACCCGATACAGTCCCTTCAAATCTGCAACCTCCACCACGCCCCGCAGCAACCGTGACGTGGCAACCAACCGCGCACGGAGAGCCGGAAAAACAGCATACTCCAACATGCGGATCATCTGTGCCCGCCGGTCTCTCACAAATGCCTCCTCCGCCCCCAAGCCACCGGCTACAACCGGCTCCGCAGAATCGGAGTCAGCCTGTGCAGACTGGAGAACAGGAAGTTGCTCAGGCGTATAGAAGGCAGCGAGCTCACGCAGAAACGTGCGGAAACAGTCTTCCTCATTAGTCCAGTTCACATAAGGACCCAGCCGCAGTAGGAACCGAGGCAATTTCGCCAGCGCGGGCAAGTACCCCTTCAACAAGAGTGGGATAGTAAGCAGCTCGCCTTCGGGACTAACTTGCATGGAGAAGTATTCGTTCAGCATCTCCCGACGTTCGACAAGTGTCTGGGCTATCATTGCTGGCGCATTGCCGAATATAGAATCGGCCTCGTCTGCGTCTGCATTAGGGTGCTCCTGCCGCTCTGACTCTGCGCCGATGGTCAGCAAATCTACCAACTTGGGTGCTGGGTCGAGACGGATTGTCCCGAAGTTTCCAAAGTCGGTTAGACCGACTTGGTAGAAGAATTCGTTGCATGCAAGACCGTAGTCGATCAGGTAGAGTTTCACTCCGGATTGGATTGCTGCTAGTCGGCGGCGTTCGTCCACCAGACCGACGTAGGTGTGCGAGGCGAACATTTCAGTCAGTGAGTTGTGCATGTCGGAGCGGACGGAGGCGCGAAGGCCCTTGATGGATGCGAGTGCGATTTTGAGGGGTTGTCGATCTGTTGTTTCATACTGGAGGCCGTCGTCTAGTATTGATGTTGTTGGATTGGCCTCGGCGGGTGCGTCTGGATTAGATGGGTCTCGTGGAGAGGCTACGGCCGGACTTAGCATTGCTGTGATCTTGCGGACCTTGGAGTCTGTTCGAATAAGATTGTTTTCGTATGGCCTTTTTGCTGTCGCTGGTGTTTTGGGAACCGCTGGGGCTCTTGGTTCCTCTCCCGTTTCGTTGGTTGCTCCGCCTTGATCGGATTGAAGGGATTCAATAGTCGGTACACCAGGCAGTAGACTCTGCGTCAGGAATGTACGACTCGAGTCTACCTCCGCAAGTTTCGATCGGATATCCGTGCAGACGATCTCGATGATTTCATCTTCGTTCAAGAAGTTGACTTCACGCTTGGTTGGATGTACATTGACATCCACGCGGTGAGGTTCGATTTCGAGATCCAGGTATACAAAAGGGTGTCCACCCTTAGGCAAAAATGCAGAGTATGTCTGTTCAATTGCTCGCTTGAGAGCTGTTGACTCGACTGCTCTGTGGTTGATGAAAAGCAATATTGTGGTCTTCTTGACATGATAGTTGGCATTGGTAGCAAGACCAGATGCACGGAATCCAAGTTTGGTATCATTGGTTTCGAATTCAACAACTTCATTCGCTACGGCACTGCCGTGAATCTGGCGAATCCGGTCGATGGTGTTTGCACTAGCTGGAGTCGAGATACTCACCCCAGAGTCACCATGCTTGCGGCAGGAAAAGGCGACCCCCGAGCAATGCACTGCATACCGACCAACGACATCGAGGATTTTGGCATACTCTTCACTCGCTGATCGGAACGCCCTGCGCCGGGTCGGAACATTATAAAATAGGTCCTCGACCTTTGCATCATGTTAGCTTCCAACCGAATCTTCCCTGGGGTCCTCAACTCACTGTGATCTGAGTACCTCCTCGACCAGCCGTTGCCTTGGGCGCAGAGTTCTGGCCTGGCTTCGCTGGGATCAACTTTCCATCTCCATAATGCGCTCGCCAGGCACAACTGGACCCGGCAGTTTTTGTCGTGACTGTCAAGTGAGCGATGTGGCTAATACTAGCCAGTGCTTCACCTCGGAATCCATATGTTCCAATGGAAGTCAAGTCCTCGAACTCTTTTAGTTTCGATGTAGTAAATCTTTCACAGAGGATGGGAAGATCATCCCGCTGGTTCTTATTAGCAACATGTTCTTCAAGCGTGACATTATCCGGAAGCTTACATCAATTCCATGACCATTGTCCGTGATCTGTAACAGTTTCAGGCCTCCTTCCTTGATCAAGACTTCAATTGTGGTGGAGCCAGCATCGACCGCATTCTCGATGAGCTCTTTTAGTGCATGCATGGGAGCGACGATAATCTCTCCAGCGGCAATTTTGTTAACGACGTCTGGATCCAAAGCCTGTTATAATCTTAGTGATTGATGCGATTGTATAGATGCATTTGACCGGACGCGTCTGCGTACCTTGATCTTCTTTGGTTTGCGAGGTTCCTCACTCTGGCTATCGTCTGCCGCCCGCTTGGTGCCATGATCAGCAAGTGGCTCGGTGTGAATTGCGTCCTCCATGGCCAATATCTTTGATCTCAGACACTTGTTGGCAACTGGAGGGCGTACGCGCAGCTGGAGAAAAGGTGAAGATCCGATAAGGCGATAAGAAACCTGGGCGTCATCACCTGTGGGGATTGTTTTCTCCGCTCCATCCTCACCGAAGATGTGACGGACGACACATTGTCTTTGTGCCTGTTCAATCCCTCAATGTTATAGAGAGTCGCTAGTTTCATGTTGCTGACCTTGTCTGCGCATGTACAGTATGGCGCCTGCAAAGATGCCACTTCAGGCTGATGAAGAGATGGGCAAGAAAGATGATGATCACCGACCAATCGATGCGCGCTTTCGACCTCTGCGGCAAAGAGCAATCTTTCGCCCTCATCGGATTATCTTCGCTTTGATCGCACTTATTATTCTCTACGAGTTCTTCAAGAACATGCCGACGGATCTGGCACCCGCCGTCGAACGATACGATCCCGGGATGGCAAAGTTGCGAGCAGAAACACTGGCCAAGTGGACTGGAACAGAGCAATCGCCTACCAACTCAGAGCCAGCACGATTACCACAGGCTCCGGTACCCGTACAGTTCCAGAAGGAAAAAGGCTATGACGGCAAAGTCATGTTTCCCGAGCTGGAGCACTCTCTCCCTCGTTACAAATATTCGAGCAAGACCAGCAGCCGCGCAGTATTGTTTGCCGCATCAAGTCTGCGCAGCTTGTCGGATCTCTTACCATTAGCCTGCCGCATGGCAAACCAACCTCGAAGCTATGTGCATTTCATTATTACGGGAAAGGACGAAATATCCGTACAAGATATCAAGGAGGTGAATGGGATCAAAGAGAATGAGTGTCCAATGATATGGCATGGTAAATGCTCGGTTTTCTTTGGTATACTAGGTGCAATTGTATGCTGACATGGTGGTGAATGACAGTTGGTCGACCCGATGCTGCGCCCATATCTACCGATACTCGCATGGAACGTTCTGTCAGGGAGGGATTGAAGCTCGTTCATGCATACATTAATCCCGATGTCATCATTTCACAAGGCCAAAGTTGGGAAGATTCCTTCTTCTGGGAGGGAGTGGAAGCCCATGCCCACGACAGTCGTACTACCCACATCGCCCTCCCGGCCGCATCAAGAGATCTCATGTGGATGGCCTCTTTGGATAGCGCAGCTCTTCGCTGTAGGTCAACCTCTATCAATCCTGGATTTCGTCGTATCACAGGCTAACAAGACGACACTAGTATGGAACAAAGTTCGCATTGAGATTGTGATCAATGCGCCTCAAGATTCTGGGTCTTTGATCAGACTCCTGAAATCCTTGGATGCAGCTGATTATCTAGGATCTGTTCCTTCCGTGACCATAGAGCTTCCGCCGGCGGTGGACCCGCAGTTGCTCCAATTCTTGAGGCTCCCAGATGGATTAACCCAGCTTGCAAACCATATCATCCTACGGCGCCGTGTTCAACCGCACCGGGTGGATCCAGCAGAAGCCTCTCTCCGGACTGTGGAATCATTCTATCCTTTGGAACCAGAGATGACCCATTTGCTTGTGCTTTCCCCTCAGGCAGAGCTGGCGCCGTCGTTCTACCATTACCTGAAGTACAGTGTACTGAATTACAAACACTCCGCCCGTGCCAAACAAGTTTTCTTCAAATTGGTCGGTGTATCCCTTGAACTACCGTCCACCAAACCTACCGTGGACAAACAGATATTCGCCCCACCGGATATGGGTGCCAAGGACAAAGATCAGCTTGTCCCTTCATTTATCTGGCAAGCCCCTAATAGCAACGCAGCTCTTTACTTCGGTGATCTTTGGACGGAATTTCACTCGTTCCTATCCAGCCGCCTATCGTCACCTGCATCTGAATCGGCGTCTCATACCAAGTCAATCTCTGAGAATTATCCCGCGTTCATGGAATACTTGCTCGAAATGATTCGTGCAAATGGGTATTATCTTCTTTACCCATCCTTCCCGAGCATGGAATCTTCCTCGATTGTTACAATACACAATGAGCTATATCAGCCCCCGGAAGAATTTGGAGACCACAGTATCTCTGGTTCCGAGAATGAACGTGATCCCTCTACCAGCCCAGGGTCTCTTGAGAAATCTTTCCGCCACGCACGTACCATCATGCCTCTGCTTGATTTGTTCCCGTCGGGGCTCCCGGACCTTGATGCTCTGCCTCTGCTTGGTTTTGATGGAGAGAAATTAGATGCTGCCGAGTACGAACTTCGAACAAGAGAGTATTTGCAATCATTCCGCACTGATTATGGAGGATGTGCTGGAGACAGCAAGATGGACACTCTTTCGTCAAACTTATTTTGCAGGCAGGAATGAACTTGATCTTTCTCTAGAATCTGAGTCCTGTCCACGAAATTTTTCACATTTCCAGTAAAATATAGACATACAGCAGATCCATGCCTCCAAGGACCTTAGAAAATGTACTTGTGTATAAAACAATTCGCATTAGAAACAAGTAGAAATGGAAGCGTCCGAAGGTAAAAACAATGACGGAGGCCTTGGCACCTTATGTAATACGATTGCGGAGCTGCACCAGACCGAGCTCTGCTTCTCCATCACCAGCTTACAATCCACTTGCATCACTCATTACTTGCAGAATTCCATCTACTTCTGCATTGTAACAGTATCATCTCCTCGTCTGCTTGATATCTCTCACTGCCCCGCTCACCCAATCTACCCCCGACCTGGTCACCAGCAGAAATGGCCAACGAGGGCGAACGGCCAACCTCCGCCGACAAGGGCAAGGGCAAGGTTGATGATGTTCGTGAACAGACCGACAAGAACGCCGAGAAGGGCGAGAAAGCACCAGCCGATGCAAACAAGAAGGAAGGAGAGGACGAAGATGGTACGTTGCGATAACACTCCACCCAGCAATCTCGAAATCGGGCATCTGGTGTCTGTGAATGTGCAGTGAATCAGTTTGTTAACTCGATATGGCTTTCAGAGGAACTCAGCGAAGAAGACCAGCAATTGAAGAGCGAACTCGAGATGCTCGTTGAGCGTTTAAAGGTAAAATGACTCCGGCTCCATGCGCATAGTGCAATGACGTTAATCCTTGGTTTTGCTCACAACAGGAACCGGATACATCGCTCTACAGTGCTGCACTGGACGCAATCAAGACATTCATCAAGACCTCCACATCCTCTATGACCGCTGTTCCTAAGCCCCTCAAGTTCCTCCGGCCGCATTACGATGACCTATCCGGGCTATATGAAAAATGGGCCGCGGGCCCTGTGAAGGTTGGTTATGCAACGTGAACTTGCTTTTCTGATTATCTAACGGACTTGTTTCCAGAACTCTTTGGCCGATATGATGTCGGTACTCGGAATGACCTACGGAGACGAGGAGAAGCTGGAGACCATCAGATACCGCCTCCTGGCCAAGTCCGAGGACCTTGGCTCTTGGGGACATGAATACATTCGCCATCTTGCTTTGGAGATTGGCCAGGAATATCAGAACCGGTTGAACGCAGACCAGGATACTCAAGATCTAGTAGACCTTGCCTTGTCACTCGTCCCATACTTCCTGAGCCACAATGCCGAAGCCGATGCTGTTGATCTTATGAGCGAGCTGGAAATTATCGAGGACATCCCCCAATTCGTTGACGAAAACACATATGCTCGGGTCTGCTTGTATATGGTCAGCATGGTCAACCTCCTCACGTACCCCGAAGACCAGCAGTTCCTTCGAACCGCCCACGAGATCTACGTCCGCTACAACAAACTCTCACAAGCGATTGTACTCGCCATCCGTCTGAACGACACCGATCTCATCAAGAGTGACATCAATGCGACGACAGACGTGTCTCTGAAGAAGCAGATGGCTTTCCTTGTCGCTCGGCAACAGATCTGGCTCGACCTTCCCGCCGAAGATGAGGAGGGAGAGGCTCTGGCGGACTGTCTCAACAACACCTCTATCCCCAACCACTTCAAGTCTCTCGGCAAGGAACTCAACATTCTGGATCCCAAGATGCCGGAGGATATCTACAAGACACACCTTGAGAGCAGCCGCGGAGCCGGCCTCACGAACCTCGACTCTGCACGACACAACCTGGCCAGCGCTTTTGTGAACTCATTCGCCAATGCCGGCTTTGGTAACGATAAGATGATGTTGATTGAGGGTGATAAGGGCCCGTGGGTTTGGAAGACTAAGGACGACGGCATGCTTTCGACCACCGCGTCACTTGGTATGCTGCTGCACCGTGATGTGGATGAAGGCCTTGACAAGATCGACAAGTTTACCTACGCCCATGAAGACCAAGTCAAGGCAGGTGCACTGCTTGCCATTGGTATCATTAACTCCGGTGTTCGCGTTGAATCTGACCCAGCTCTTGCCCTCCTGAGTGATCCCGAGAACCTGGAGGCGAAGAGTGTTCCTATGAGAGTCGCATCCATCATGGGTCTTGGTCTGGCCTATGCTGGCTCCAACAAGGAAGAGCTTCTCGAGGTTCTTCTGCCCATCGTGGAAGACGCTTCACTAGACATGCAGCTGTCAGCCATGGCAGCTGTTTCACTTGGTCTCATCTTCGTCGGTTCATCAAACCACCAGGTCAGTGAGGCTATCGCCACTACACTGATGGATGAAGAACGCCAGAAGCAGCTCAAGGATAAGTGGACAAGATTCATGGCTCTTGGTCTGGCTCTCCTATACTTCGGTCGCCAAGAGGAGGTCGACGTTATCCTCGATATTCTCAAGGCCGTTGATCACCCCATGGCCAAGCCCACTTCCGTTCTTGCCTCAGTATGCGCCTGGGCAGGCACCGGAACAGTCTTGAAGTTGCAGGAGCTTCTCCACATTTGTAACGACATTATTGAAGAGAAGGAAGAGAACAAGGGCGATGAACTTGTCCAATCATACGCCGTTCTCGGTCTTTCACTCATTGCCATGGGTGAGGATGTTGGCCAGGATATGATTCTCCGCCAGTTCGGCCACCTGATGCACTATGGCTCCAGCAACATTCGCCGGGCTGTTCCCCTGGCCATGGGACTGATCAGCCCTAGCAACCCTCAGATGAAGGTTTACGACACATTGTCTCGATACAGTCACGACAATGACAACGAGGTTGCCATCAACGCTATCTTTGCCATGGGTCTCTGTGGTGCCGGTACCAACAACGCCCGTCTTGCACAGCTTCTTCGGCAATTGGCGAGCTACTACCACCGTGACCAGAACTCTCTGTTCATGGTCCGCATTGCCCAGGGTCTCCTCCACATGGGCAAGGGTACTATGACTCTCAACCCCTTCCACACCGACCGACAGGTCCTTTCCCGCGTCTCAGCAGCGGGATTGCTCACTGTGCTTGTGTCTTTGATTGATGCCAAGCAATTTATCCTTGCTGAACACCACTACCTGCTCTACTTCCTCATTACCGCCATGTTCCCTCGCTTCCTTATTACCCTCGATGAGGATCTTCAGCCTCTCACCGTCAACGTCCGCGTTGGCCAGGCTGTGGATGTGGTCGGTCAGGCAGGTCGTCCCAAGACCATCACTGGATGGCAAACCCAGAGCACACCGGTGCTTCTGGCTCACGGTGAGAGAGCCGAGCTTGAGGATGAGCAGTATATTCCTCTGAGTAGCACGCTTGAAGGCCTGGTTATCTTGCGCAAGGTATGATTTCCTCTCTAACCCTTAACCGGCCAATGCTAACGCATATTTCAGAACCCGGACTATGAAAGCCCTGAATAAGCGAACGAGATATTCCCCGAATTTCATCCATTGCTCGCGACCGGCGAAACTCGTATAGTGGCTGGGTTATCGTTGGATCTAATGTATTCAGAACGAATTGAGGAATAGCATGGATTTGTTTCAAATTTACATTGTCTGGACTGCAGAGGCTGTCCTGATCAATGGCCTTAAATGGCGTCGTGAGAACTTTGACTATGAGCAGAGACGCGCGACTTGGCTTGCTGTATACTTCTCTTTTCATTCAGTACTTCAGCACAATGTCTTTAGACCGGGTTTCCAGGAGCCACGTAGCTCATCGCATGCGATGTATACCCTACTGTTTTGAGGCTGAAGCTGCTATCAAGGTTCTCACCCGCAATAGGAAATAGGGCTTAGGGCAAGGTTCTTATCAACTTTTTTCCTCTGCCGCATGGGAGTTGGTACGATTTGCCTGGAAGTTGTAGTCCTCAACCAATCGATTTTGGCCCTTAGAAAGACAAGAAAGCATCTCTCGTCTTCCCAGCAGCCATGAAGCTCGACGCCAAAGCTATTCGCTACCTCACCTCCGAGGATTTCCGTGTTCTTGCCGGGGTACTTATCGGCCCCTCTCTGATTGCCCCGCGACATTCAGTTAGATGATGTCGCACCTCGACCATATGCTAATATTGGAGTCTGAAATAGGTTGAAGCCGGAAGCCGAAACCATGAGGTCGTCCCGACGCCGCTGATCTCGAACCTTTCGGGCCTCCGCGGTGGCAGCGGAGTGAACCGCGCAATTTCCAACCTGGCAAAGATCAATCTGATCGCTAAGGTCAAAAATGCCAAATGTGAGCATTCTGTCGACTCGATCACTTGCCTACACGACGCTAATACAACGGCTATAGATGACGGCTACCGACTTGCATATGGAGGATTGGATTATCTTGCGCTGAACGCGCATCAGAAAGCAAAGGTCATCTACTCAGTTGGAAACCAGATTGGTGTCGGCAAGGAATCAGACATTATCGTGGTGGCACACAGCAGCGGATCCCAGCGCATCATGAAGATTCACCGTCTCGGCCGTATCTCTTTCCGAACTATCAAAACCAACCGCGATTACCTTCGACACCGCAGCTCAGCCTCTTGGATGTACATGTCACGACTGGCGGCAATGAAGGAATTCGCGTTCATGAAGGCACTGCGCGAGAATGGATTCTCCGTCCCCGAGCCCATTGCTCAGAACCGACACACCATCGTGATGGGTTTAATCGATGCTTTCCCTCTGCGCCAGATCGCCAAGGTCGCCGATCCCGCCAAGCTCTATTCGGAGCTCATGAACATGATCTTGGAACTTGCGCGATTTGGTCTGATTCACGGTGACTTCAACGAGTTCAACATCCTGATCAAGGAAGAAGTGGATCCTGAGGCTAAGGCCAAAGGTCCACTCACTGAGGAAGAGGAAGATGAGAACCTGTTGTTGACTCCTGTTCTCATTGATTTCCCTCAGATGGTGTCTGTTGACCACGTTAATGCCGAGATGTACTTTGACCGCGATGTCGAATGTATCAAGCGGTACTTCAGACGCAAGTTCAAGTTCGTGAGCGATAAGAAGGGTCCCACCTTTGCTGAAGCCAGGAAATTGCTCCTCAAGAACCCTGGCAAGCGCCTGGATATTGAGGTCGAGGCATCAGGGTTCTCCCGCAAAATGGCCAAGGAGCTGGAGGCGTACATGCAGGAAGTGGGAGCCACTGGAGATGGAGAGGGCTCCAAGAACAGTGACGACGAAGAGGATGATGACGATGAGGAGGAATCTGGGTCCGAAGAAGACGACCACAGTGACGCCGAAGAGAATCAGACCTCCGAAGATGTTGATGATAGCGCCAAGCGGCTGGAAGACCTTCGAGTCTCAGAATCATCGGCTCAATAAAGGCCCATGCTATGTGGCCCTGCTTAATGACCAGTTACGACGAATCAAGCATGTAATAGTACCTATGCATATGTAGGTTGTCAAACATCCTATCAAATCAATGAGTCTCTTCGAAATCACCTTAGTCAATGTTTTGAGAAAGTCCCAAAATCATGCCTCAGACCGATGCGGTATGGTACATAACCGATTTATGTAGCTGAATAGACATTCCAATGTTTGCTTTGGCCTAGGAAGTGTGTAGATGTAGAAAGGCTCCGGCGTTGGCGCATGTTTAATCACGTGACAAGACTGGCGGATGCATTTTGAATGCAAGCCCCGAACACCTTCGAGTACCAGATACCTCAACCCAACAACACAATGGTCCGTCTTAGCAATATTGCAGGCAAGGCCTTTCGCCGTGCGCGAGAGCAAGCCAGCGCGCAGCCAGTAACCCAATTCCGCACCTCAGAAGTCGTCGGCAAGCCGGTTTACATGTACGTTATCCAAAAATTCCCAGAACGCCATATCGATCCAGCCCACAGCACCGGCAACACTGCACTATTGCAATTGAATACTCCGACGATTATTTTAATCGAATCTAGCTAACTGGAATCACCTTCCAGGCCCCAATTCCGCATCGCTCTCGTCCACAACCCCAACAACTCTCCGAAATACGCCCAATTCCGCGTTCCCCTCAGCTTCAACAAGTTCGACCTCCGTAGCTACCTATGGAACCTCTATGGCGTTGGTGTCCTCGGTATCCGCAGTTACGTCCAGGCACAGGGAATCACACGAATCACGCGTGACGGCAAGGGATACGGCCCATGGCGCCGACCCAAGTCGCAGAAGCGCATGACCGTCGAGCTGAAGGAGCCTTTCGCTTGGCCCGAAGCACCCCAGGATATGGCTCCGTACGAACACCCCACCCTCCTGCCTTCAATCCTTCCCAAATCTCGCCTTGTCAACACGTCGCGATACCATGTACTAACGTTTTTCTTAATAGCTTCGAGTTCGAGAGCTGGAAGAAGGCCGAGCTGTGGCAGAAGGAGCAGCAAGATAAGGAGAACCCGAAGCGTAACTCTGGCGAAGAGCCGGATCACAAGCTTCGCGCCGCTTTCAAGGAGCAGGCTCAGGCTTTGCAAGCGAACAAGGAGACTTGGAGACCGACTTGGAAGGCCTTGGGCCTTGAGCCTCATGAGGTTGCTAAGTCCACTCGTACCGTTCCCTCAACACAGCCTGGTTGGTATGCTCGGCAGCGCAAGGCCGGGTCGAAATAAGTTCACATGTCGTTCTGATGGATTGTGCATTGTTGGGTTTTCCTAATTGGACTATTGGTGTTTCTCTTTCTGTTCTGGTCCGTTTGGGCTGGAATTGTGTATTATACTCTTGGGTAGACTGTATACATCTTCATTTGGCGTCCTGTATTTTCTATTTTCTACCTTGGTTTATGATCGGATTCATCTCGTATGGGGAGATTTTGGCAAGGATGTGATAGAATATTTGTGATAGACATGGTAATGAGGTTCATTGAGTTGAGATTTGTGAAAATATTGACTGACATGAGCATATCGCAGACAGGATTAAGTACAGTTCACTAAGGCACAGAAACACGCTATGCAGGAAGAAACGAGGGCAAGGAAAATCAAAATGCTAGAACGAGAGAAAGGGGACGCGCAGAACACCGACGAGAGTGATTTACAAACGACTCTCGACGAAGTTCATCTGCTGGCCCGGCCATTGCGCGTCGGGCCAGATTTGACGAAGCCCTTCCCAAATGTGCCTGTTGGTTTCTTGTTAGTGGTGTTCTTGAGCAGACGGGGCAATAGATATAACTCACTTGACAAAGATGATTTCCAGACCATCCTGCACTTCTTGTGGAACTTCCTTCACATCCTTGCGGTTGTGGTCAGGAAGCAATACTGTCTTGACACCTGCGCGGTGAGCGCCGATCAGCTTCTCCTTGATACCACCGACGGGCATAACTCGACCGCGGAGCGAGACCTCGCCGGTCATGGCAATCTGAGGAGGAACAGGCTTGTTACTGAACAGGGAAATCAATGCGACGGTATGGGCAAGACCGGCAGAGGGTCCATCCTTAGGGATAGCACCGGATGGGCAGTGGACGTGGAGACTTCGACTCTTCATGATATCCTCATTGGGGTCATGAGTGAGACCGAGCTCGAAGGAGTGTGCCTTCACCCATGTTAGGGCTACTTCCACGGATTCCTTCAGCACATCACCGAGCTTTCCGGTGAGCTGAACGCGCCCATTGCCCGGCATGTCTGCGACTTCAATGAACAGGATACTGCCTTGGCCACCGGTGGAGTAGGCAACGAGGCCAGTCACCACACCAGGACGACCATGCTTTTCGGCAATCTCTTCCTCAAATCGCTCGATGCCCAGGATGTCCTCCAGGTCGTCGACCGACACAACGGGGTTGTATTCATCAAGGCGGTCGGAATCACTAGCATCGGCATATTGAACTGCCTTATGGCGACAGATGGAACCAATTTCTCGCTCGAGGTTACGAACACCAGATTCGCGGGTGTATGAGGTGATGGTCTTATCAATCACCTCGTCAGACAAATTGACTTGTCCCTCGTTCAGTCCGTTAGACCGAATTTGCTTGGGGATCAAGTGCTGCTTGGCGATGTGACGCTTCTCAACAGTCGTATACCCGGACAGGGAGATGGTCTCCATGCGATCGAGGAGGGGTGCGGGGATTGTCTCCAATGAATTGGCAGTAGCGAGGAAGAGCACCTTACTCAGATCAATGGGGATGTTGATGTAGTGGTCGGTAAAAGTGTGGTTCTGCTCAGGGTCCAATACCTCCAGCATAGCAGCAGACGGGTCGCCTTGGAAGTTGGCACCACCAACTTTGTCAATCTCATCAAGCAAGATGACAGGGTTGGCGACACCGACCTTCTTCAAACCATTCACGACCAGACCAGGCATAGCAGCAACGTATGTACGTCGGTGACCGCGAATTTCTGCCTCGTCTCTCACACCACCAAGAGAGATGCGGTGGAACTTGCGGCCCAGCGAAGCGGCGACTGACCTGGCCAGACTGGTTTTTCCAGTTCCAGGGGGTCCGACGAGAAGCAGGATGGGAGACTTGTCCGTCATGCGCTTGGATTTCAGGAGCTCAAGCTTAGTCTCCAACGCCACTCGGTCAGACTCGGACAACAAGGGAACGTCTTTCTCGACGTCCCCTACTGCAGAGGAGTCCAAATCCCGGGAAAGGCCCCCGATTTGACGTTCAACATCAAAATTAGTCGTCTGCTTCAAGCGAAGAACAGCCAGGTATTCCAAGAGTCTCTTCTTGATACGATCAAGGCCATAATGGTCTTCATCCAACTGCTTCCTGGCTCGCTTCAGGGTGTCAGGGCCAAGCTGATCCTCTGTCACCTTGGTCCAGGGAATCTCCGATAGGTTTTCCAGATAGGTGCGACAGACACCATACTCGGCATTGGCCGGGTTCATCTTGCGCAAGCGCTTCAGCTCCTTGTCCGCAATCTTTCGGGCTTCAGGGCTAAGCTGTGCATCATGTAGCTTCTGTTGAAGCTCATCCACCTCATTAGGCTCTTTATCGTCATCGTTCCCACGCCCGGAGGTTCCAGGGGGTGTCATGCCTGCCAGCCCCGACATTGCGCGCTTTGCAAGGATCTCGCGCTCCCGGGGATCAATCTGGCTGATGTCCATACCGGACGACGGGAAGGAGGTTGAGCCAATGGAAGTCACCTTAACGCTACTCTTAATATGCTGTGCCTGTCGACTGAGGATCTCAACGACCCTAGTCAAACGTTCTTTAACATCCAGGGAGGCAAGGATGCGCAACTTCTCTTCAAAGCTCGCGTCAGAGACATCTGCCATGAAATCTGCCAGCTTTCCTGCCTGTGCCAATTCGGTTTTGGAAATATATAGCTCAAACTTCCGGGCAACTAGTGGCGAAAGGCGAGAAGATGCTGCCGACAATAAGGAGGAGAGGCGGAGGAGGGTGAGAAGCTCTCTCGAGAGTTGCCTCAATTGTTGGAAGAGATCAGTCACCTGGTCATCATTCTGGTCGGAGGCTAATATCGCAATCATGATGGTTAGCCACGCTTCCCCTTGAAGCCCATATGGGCAATCACACGGACGAGCACTCACTGCTTTCCTCGTGGAGAGTAATTTCAGCTTCGAAGTATGGGCGATCACGCAGAATCTTCTTAATTGAGAACCTTTGCTGTCCTTGGACTAGCAGGAAGGGCTCGGAGTATGCCCGGCGCTGAACTCCGATGACTTTTCCTACGGTTCCAAATCGGAAAAGATCATCTTTGCGCGCCTGGCCGGCATCGATCGCATCATAATCTCCTTTCCGCTCTGCGTCTGAGTCTGCGCCTTCCAGGAGCTGCTGGCCATCACGGCTGAGGAAGGGTGAGCTCAGCGGAACACATCCGAAGGTTATGGAGTTGGCATCTCGCCTCGAAGGCTTGTCGACCAGTGATGAAAGAAGATTGGCGAGATCAGGGCGGTTCGAGACCGGGATTCGTAGAGTGACGCCGGGGAGAAGTACCGAGCCCTTGGCGAGGGGAACGAGAGGGATCTTTCGGCTATTGGATCCCATCTTGTACCCTACTGGATGGGGATGGATGGATATGGATGGATATGGATGATGGAATGCAAAAGGGGAATGGAAGATGAAAGGAAAACCAAAGACAAAATGACGAAGATGGGGAATGTGGAGAGGGTGAGGGGAAGATGTTATAGGAGAAGAGCAGAAGCGCGTAGATGGGGAGTCCGGGGGAGATAAGAGCGAGTCGCATGTCTTGTAATCTCCACGTCCCGAAGCCGAGGTTAGGTCCTTTTGCTGTGTATTGGGGCGTATTTGGTGTTTTTACCACTATAACATACATCTCTAACTGAATTCATCCAGCAGAAGATTCTAGATATTATCTTTTGACTCTCAGCTCCCATACTGTAAGTAACATACTCTAGTATCCGTCCTGTACTGCATCTCCGGGGGCAATCTATTGCCTGATCTGCGTCCCGTGATCGGAGCCCACTTTTTTCGCCTCGCGACTTTCCTCGGCTGCGTTGCTTTGGACTTGGATTTCTAGTTCAAACAATGGCTGCCCCCGCCCCCGCCCAGAAGACCTTCACCATTGGCACCCGCAAGTCCAAATTGGCTCTGCTACAAACCGATTTGGTCCTGGCCGCCTTGAAGAGCGCATTCCCGCAATATGAATATCAAATATTCTCCAAGGAAACTGCCGGCGATCTGAACACTACCATTGCCCTGCGGGATTTTACCACCAAGAATTTGTGGACTGAGGAGTTGGAGGAGCTGATGATCGGCGGTCAGGTCGATCTCATTGTGCACTCACTGAAAGGTTCGCTAATTACTGCCCCAAAACAAGTTAGCTAGTTTGAGAATGTGTATTCTGACGTGTGTTTGTCTTATCAGATGTCCCCACTACCCTCCCCTCATCCTGCAAGTTGGGTCCGAGCATGCCCCGCGAAGACAGCAGGGATGTTCTCGTCGTGAAACAAGGCTTTTCCTACAAGAGCCTGTCCGAGATCCCCGCCGGCTCCGTAGTTGGCACTTCTTCCATCCGCCGCACGGCCCAATTGGCCCGGAAATACCCCCACCTGAAGGTCCAGGATGTCCGTGGAAACATTGGTACCCGTCTGTCCAAGCTAGACGCCGAAGATAGTCCTTACACCTGCATCATTCTTGCCGCCGCCGGCCTGCTTCGCTTGGACCTGGCTGATCGTATTACACAATACCTTGACTCCAAGAGTAGCGGTATGCTCTATGCCGTGGGCCAGGGAGCCCTCGGCATTGAAATCCGAAAGGAAGATACCGTGCTGCAGGAGATGCTCAACACTATCGGCGACCAAGATACCACTCTCTCCGTTCTGGCCGAGCGGAGTCTTCTGCGTACTCTGGAGGGTGGCTGCAGTGCCCCTCTGGGAGTCGAGACCGAATGGGTCCAGAGCTCTGAGGGCAAGAAGCTCCGCATGCGCTCTGTCGTTGTAAGTGTTGATGGCAAGGAGTGTGCTCAGGTTGAGCTGGATGCCGCTGTCGACTCCGTTGAGACCGCGGAGGCCTTCGGTGTCACGGTGGCCGATGCCCTTGTGGCTGATGGTGCCGGTGCCATCCTCGAGGCTATCCAGCAGAACAAAGCTAAGGAGAGCACTACTGCTTGAGCTGGAAAAATGTTGGTTGTGTATAGGTACATATACCCTGTGAAAAGAATGAAGTGAACGATTTTTCTTATTTTGTATGCTCGCCATGGATCCCTGCCATGGCTCTATGGATTGTAGTAGAGTTGTTTCATTCGCATCTTCCAAATCAACCCCGATTAAGCGTGTTACCGGCCCCCTTAGGGTTGGCTTCCGTGTACTCATCCCAAGCTCGCGCCTTGAGCGTTTCCTGGTCGGCAATGTTATGATCATCTTCATCAACTTCAGGCTTGATGCCAGACTTTTCTCCTCCTCCTTCGATGACATTGCCTCTTCTATGTTCTTCGTCGAGATAATCCTCAATGGTCATAGTTGGCAGGTTATGACCAGGTCGGAAGACTCCTTGTTGCATTTCAGAGCGTCGGCCCAACAATGTGAAAGGCTGCATCGGCTTTCCTTTGCTGTTCAAGATCGGACCGCCTCGGCCTCGTCCCAGAAGCTGGGACATTGAAGGATCCAAGCGATCGGAATAATTTAAGCCTCCAATATTACTCCGCTGTCTGGGGTCGTCAGTCGGTGGTGGCCGGGGTGGAGCATTGCGCATGGCTGAAAGTATCGATAATTCTTGAATCAGAAGATCCAACGCTTGAAATGTCTGGTGCGTATAAAGCTGGAGCTCTGCCAGGTAAAGTGATCGGGTATCATCATCGTCGCTTTGCAGTCGGGCTTCATTTCGGGAAAAGTACTGCAGGAAGTGTTAGTGGAATCACCATATCAACTTTCTCGTAGTGATAGCTACCTCCAATTTCTGCTTCAGCTCTTTCTCTTCTCTGAACCGGTTGACCTTGATCTCTCGACGAGCGGCGGCATCGTTGGACGGTGCAAGCGTGAATGAGGTCGGATTCGTCATGTATTGCTCAAAAAGCTTTTTGTCGCCAGCAGGAAGCAACAAATATTCGTCCAATCGCATCAAGTATTTCTCATACTGTTCCAAGGCACGTCGAAGAGCTGCTTCCCGGTCTGAAGTGGCGCCTCGTTGCATCAGCTCGGCGAGGTGGTATTCCAGCGACATGTACCTGCAGAGGATGATCAGTTGAATGAGCGACACATTGACAGATCATTGGTGACTTACTGAAGATCGCCAGAAGAGACATCCTCGAGTAGCTCATTGTTGCTGAAAAGCGACAGCATGCTCACTTGTCGCTGGCATTCTTGGAACTTGGAGATGGCTGCATTCACCTCGTCTCGGTAGGCCTCAGTGTTGGTGTCACCCCGTGAGCCGAGGTTGCTCTTTTGCTCCTTGGCAGAGAAGAAGAGAGATCGAAGAGTTTGCGGTTCATCCATTGTGGTGGTGGAATTCTAAGGGCTGACCCCCGCGATTGGAATCTGAGTTTTGGAATGGCGATAAGCCCGATAAAGAGCTTCGTCTTATCTCTCCAGCGTCCACGGGGGTGTGTCGGAGTACCAATGTAGGTAGGTAGGTAGCTCTTCACATTTTCTATATTCAATGCTGGTTTCTAAATCATCCATGTATATATTGGAGTTCATTTTAGTCGGTTTTGAATTTGAGTCAGGTATTCAGATTCATCTCAGTCTCACTTAGCCATGAATCTACATGATATATATTCAGACTTGAAATTGTATAGCTCTTATATACTTCCAAGGTTCATCGTAACCTTCGAATATACTAGACGACTGTTTTGCTTCCAAGTTGTTGTAAAAACTGAATTTTGGTCCCATACATTTACTCACCAACAAGTAATTCCATCCTTTGAAGATTGAGCTGCCATCAACATTTGCCCAGGTGACCTCAAGGAATACCTAGGTATGTTCGAATATGGTTGACACATAGGCAATACCTGGCACCATATGCTCCGGGGCGCGACCTATCTCTCTCTTCATGCAAACTCCAGCCTACCTAGTAGTGTGTAGTCCCAAGGTTCTCACCTGGGCATTCACCCGATCAGGCATTCTCAGACTCCGAAGTAACTTCAACAAATTCCAAGATTGCATTGCCTAGTACAGTCAAAGAGAGCGAGGGCAGGAACGTCCCTGGTACTAAACATCGAAGGTATGTACTGGCCGGGGACAATGGGAACTATCTACCTAGGTATGTATTCAAAGCTTGATAACCCCCTTAACCTTTACCTTCCTAGTTGCACCTGCCTCTTTAACAGATATTGAGGTCTAAAATCCGTCCCTTGGGCCCCCGGGGGCCTGGGCTCGACATCTGGATCTTTCTCTCTCTCTCTCTCTCTCTCTCTCTCTCTCTCTCTCTCTCTCTCTCCCTCTCTCTCTCCCTCTCCCTCTTGTACACAAAAGCAGACTCACTCACACGTCTGGTCGAGAATTCCAAGACATCATGTCTCACGAAGCCGTTGGTGATCCATACGACAGTGGCTCCGAAATCGATGAGACGCCGGAGCCACATCTGGGAAAGTCACAATCTCAGAATGCCGTGTTTAATGCACTGTTTGTCTATCTCATCTGAACATTTACATCACTCTCACTGACTAGGAGCTCTACAGACTCGAAAGGCATATTACTGATGAACCAAACGATGAAACCGAAGAAGAATCTCGCGGGAGAGCCCGTACAAACAAGCCTGGAGGCGATATGTCGCTTGCTCGCTTGGTCGCAGACCAAGGCACAGAAGCGGGCGCATTGGATCCACGCGAATACCAACTACAGCTCTTTGAGAGAGCTAAAAAAGAAAACACAATCGCTGTCCTAGATACAGGCTCTGGAAAGACGCTGGTTGCAGTGCTTTTGCTGAAGCACATCCTTGAGCATGAACTGATGGATCGTGCGGAAGGCGCAAAGCCACGAGTTTCTTTCTTCCTGGTAGACAGTGTCACTCTTGTCTTCCAACAGTCCACGGTCTTACGGAATAACATTAACCAGAAAGTGGCACACTTCTATGGTGCACTGGGGTCTGATCTTTGGGACAAAGTGACTTGGAGAGAACATCTTCAGAAGTACATGGTGATCGTCTGCACGGCCGACATCTTGAACCAGGCTCTACTAAATGGACACGTCAAGATTGAGCAGGTCAACCTCTTGATATTCGATGAGGCACATCATGCTAAAAAAGAGCACCCTTATGCCCGGTATGATCGGGTTAATCGTTGAATCATACTCAGGCTCACAACTAACAATCGGTTAGAATTATCAGGGAGACCTACATGACTGCAGATCCTACCAAGAGACCAAGGGTTTTTGGTATGACAGCTTCTCCGGTTGATGCCAGGTGTGACATAGCAGAAGCAGCAATGTGTGTAAACCTTCAAATGAGTGAGTTGAGCGACTACTTCGGATGATACTGACAGTTAAAAGCCAGCTAGAGACACTTATGGACTGTCGAATTGCAACAACGTCGAATATCTCCGTGCTGCGCCAGTTTGTGAACAAGCCCACAGAAGAAGAGTGGGTATACGAGAAGCTCCCCGCGCCGTTTGAGACCGAATTACATGGAATCTTGAAAGCCAGATATGGGGATATATCATTCCTCAATGGGATCTTTCAATTCTCGTTTGCTGCAAGCGCTGAGCTAGGTCCTTGGTGTGCAGACCAGGTCTGGGCGCTTGCGCTCGCGGATGAGGTCCTCCCCAAGCTTCAGGCCCTCATCATGAAAGGGGCGGATACCGATCCTCAAGTTTGCGAGAAGGTTGAAAATGAGATTGAGCGAGTCCGCGAAGCGAGCGAATTCGCTAAGAACTATGTCTTCGACAACTTTTCTAGACCAACCGGGTCGAGTTCCAAGGTTGAGCTTTTGTTGAAAAAGCTCACCGAACAATTCCTCAAATACGCTGACACCAAGTGCATCATATTTACGGAGCGCCGGAATACCGCAAAAGTCTTGCTGCAGCTCTGCAACGCTAGGAGTATCATGAACTTGCGGCCTGATCTGTTGGTCGGCGCACGCAAGAGTGATACCATGGGAATGAATGTGACATTTCGTCAACAGTTCCTTGCCCTGATGAAGTTTCGGAAAGGGGAAATCAACTGCCTAGTAAGTGTTCTTGGTGAACCCTGCATCCAGCATCTATCTAACCATTCTAGTTCGCGACCTCGGTGGCCGAAGAAGGCCTAGACATACCAGACTGCAATTTGGTCGTGCGGTATGCTGTTCATTCATATTGATACTTAATGCATCATCAGCTGAGTCTTACAGTTTCAATATCTACGACACAGTGATTCAATATGTCCAAAGCCGAGGTCGTGCCAGACATTGTGACTCTGTGGTAAGAACTACATGCGTAGTTGGCCTTCTGATTTACTTCACACGTGCTTACAATTGATAGTATGCAACAATGATTGAAGAACGCAATCGACATCACCAGATGAGAATCCAGGAAGTGAAGAAAGCAGAGGTACGGAAATGAAGTTCGAGGCATTTGATACTGTCCCTTGAACTAACTTGCCTTCAAGCTCCTCATGAAGAATTTCTGCAACATGATACCAGAGGATAGGAAGCTCTATGGAGTCGAGAATGACCTGGAAGACACTATGCGCGGAGAGGGTCGGAAGAGATCCTATACCGTTGCCACAACCGGTGCTAAATTGACGTACCGACATGCAATCGACGTGCTTGGGCGGTTTGCAACCTCATTGGTGAGACATTGATCATGAAACTGACTCTGCTTTCGAGTCTAACAATGAGTCTATTACAGCAATATGAGAACGATAATTCAGCTCGGGTCACCTACATCGTCATGTCTGAGAATGATTCATTCAGCTGTGAAATCATCTTACCTGAGAAGTCACCTATTCGAGGTATTATCGGATGCGCTGAGTCAAAGAAATCGGTTGCGAAGCAGTCCGCAGCCTTTGACGCCTGTCTATTACTTCGAAAAAACAATCTTCTCGATGACCACTTCAACTCCATATACCACAAACGCCTGCCCGCAATGCGGAATGCAAAACTCGCCATTACCTCCAAAAAGACAGATCAATACACTATGCGAAACAAACCTGAGATCTGGCTTAAGCGACAAGGAACCACACCGAAACGCCTATATGCAACAGTGATATGTCTAGTTCCTACAGAGCCTGTCAACCCAGAGCCTGCAGGTATCATTCTCTTCACAAGAGATAGACTCCCAAGTTTTCCAACCTTCTCTGTTTACTTGGATAACGATGTTGAAACTACAGTTCATTGCTCGTGCACTGACAACTGTTTGGAGATCACTCCTTCAACATTGGGATTACTCACGGATTTCACACTCGCACTGTTTCATGACATATTCAAGAAAACATATTCCCCAGTCGCAGAAGCTTTTCCTTACTGGCTTTCTCCTCTAAACAAGAGTATCACGAAGCCAGTACCCGGACAATCAACCACACTCTTTGACATGATTGATTGGGATGTTCTACAGTACGTCCAGGACAACCCAGAGATCAAATGGTCTGCAGATATGGAGCCCAAATCACTGCTGAATCGATTCCTTTATGATGACTGGAATGGAAGGTATCGTTACTTTTCATTTGCAATAGATCGTTATCTTCGCCCTTCCGACCCGCCGCCATATTACGCCCCATCGCGGAAATGGAACGCAGATATCATGAATTGGTCATCGAGTCTCAGCAAGAACTCCCGGGTCAAGTTCTTCAATCGATGCAACTGGGGCCAGCCAGTCTTGCAGGCACAGCTGATTTCTTTTCGACGAAACTTTCTTGATCCGGCCTCGGATGAGGAGAAATCAGAGAACTTGAGATGTGTCATTTGTCCTCAGGCTTTGAATATATCGCCGGTTAGCAAATTCTTGAAGTTATATATTTGGCCTTTCAGTCCATTAATTGATATATGGCAGATCCCCATTTCGATAGTTACAGCGTGTTTAGCTTTCCCCGCGATAGTTTCCCGGCTGGAGTCCTACTTGATTGCCCAGGAGGGCTGTGAGATGCTCGGTCTTGATGTCAGACTTGACTATGCTCTCGAAGCATTCACTAAAGATTCCGACAATACCGAGGAACACCGAAGTCTACAGGTACACGTTCAGCGTGGGATGGGAAAGAACTATGAGCGCCTTGAACTCTTGGGTGACTCTGTTCTCAAGATGGCAACAACAATATCTTTATTTGCTCAAAACCCAGACGACGATGAGTATGACTATCATGTCAACAGAATGTGTCTGATCTGCAACAAGAACCTGTTTATCAACGCCAACAAACGGAATCTATACGAGTATGTACGGAGTCGTGGATTCTCTCGGTAAGTCCAATACACTGAATCATTTTAGCGAGAAAGGCACATTCAGCTCACATTCACACACAGGCACTTGTGGTACCCTCCAGGCCTATCCCTTGAAATCGGACGAGATCATGCCAAGTTTGTTATCAACGAGAGTAAACATGCTCTTGCTGAAAAAACCATTGCGGATGTTTGCGAGGCGTTGATAGGGGCTTCATTGCTATCTGGAAGTGATGGAAGTCGCTTTGACATGTCGATCAAAGCCGTGACCGTTTTCGTGAACAGCCCAAATCACACAGCCACCTCGTGGAAAGACTACTTTTCGGTGTACTCTCTCCCTACATATCAGACCCAGATGGCCGATTCCTTTGAGCAAGATCTGGCCCAGCAGGTTGCGGGTGTAGGTTACAGATTCAAGTATCCCCGCCTTCTTCGGTCAGCATTCACTCATCCCTCTTACCCAATGGCATGGTCAAAGGTGCCTTGTTACCAGCGCCTTGAATTCTTGGGAGACGCGCTCCTAGACATGGTTTGTGTGGAGCATCTTTTTCATCGTTTCCCTGATCGAGATCCACAGTGGCTCACCGAACACAAAGTAAGTAGATATCCTTTGTCGAAGCATGTTGAAGCTGCCTAACGATGCATAGATGGCGATGGTGTCAAATAAGTTCCTCGGAGCCCTAGCAGTGAAGTTGGGCTTCCACAGGCATCTTCAGCATTTTAGCAATGCTTTGATGAGCCAAATAACGAGCTATGCAGAAGAAATACAACTGGCAGAGCAAGAGCTTAAAGGCGAAGTAGACTACTGGCTATCGACGACAGACTCTCCAAAAGTAAGTGACTTCTGAATTGAATTAATCGACTGTCTAATACTAAAGATTTCTAGTGTCTTCCGGATATGTTGGAAGCATACATGGGAGCCATTTTCGTGGACTCCGGCTTTGATTTCACCGTGATTGAAGCCTTCTTCCATAGACATGTCATAGTGTACTTCCAGGACATGTCGATTTATGACACATTCGCAAACAGACATCCTACGGTACGAGCACTCACTCACTACATATGCCCTTTTGCTCCCACACCCTGTTCAGGCTAACATAATGCAGACATTCCTCCACAGTCAATTGACCTCGGAGTACCGGTGCACCGACTACTGTTTGAAGTCCGGTGCAATTACAGCCGTCGATGGAGAGACCCCAAGCGTGCTCTCTGCGGTCATCGTTCATGGCATGACCGTTGCAAAGGCAGTCGCATCGTCGGGCCGGTATGCCAAGGTCAAAGCGAGTTCCCGAGCGTTGGCGGCTCTTGAAGGAATGAGTCGCACGGAATTCCGCAAGAGATTTAATTGTGACTGTCAAGGGGATCACATTCCGGTTGCAGAGTTTGGAACAGCTATTTGATGGTATAAAGCGCCACCTATTCGATACTTGAACAGCAGACGTTCTTCGCGGTCAGGAATTCTCACATGTACAGTGGAAGAATCAAAAAAGTGTCTAGGCTCCGAGAGAAAGAGAAATGAGACCTTTCCCCTCTACATGACTGGAAAGCGTAGTGTGCAACAAGACGTAGCGTAAATTGTCCATCGACTTCTACTGCAATGAAGCCATGAAGTATGAAACAACAGAGACTAAGACGGTTTGGGCGGGAAGAGCCATGGTCGCATGGCCGTGCCACGCTTAACCCAATATGGACTAGTGTGTATCCCCTGAAGTAAAGCCAAACACGCGTATCTTTCGATCTTCAACAGAAGGACGGATAGGCCTGGAATTTATCTTTGCTTCCACATTTTTTAATCTATTAGATTTCTTTTCTTCTTTGTTACGCTACTTTTCCCACCCTCTCTGTGTCTATCGACCTCCGCTCGACGCGACCGCCCTCATCACAATCCAAACAACCCGAACAGTGCTCCTTTCGTTCCTGCATCCGATGAACATTTCGAATTCGCCTTAATAATCTCGGAAATATGGAGGTCGCCTCATCAGGCGTGCCGAATGGCATTTCAGCGCCAGAGACGACGGCCCTAGTCGACTCCGATGCTGTTGTCCAGTACCTGACGGAGGTGCTCCAGGTAACACTGGGTGCCCAAAGGTCCGAGCTGGAAGGCGAGGGGAGCTTGCTTTCAGAATCGAAATACAACGAAACCTTGCAACGGTGTACGCGATTCGCCTCCGAGTCCCAAGTTGCGCTCTACGTACAGAAGGATATTGTGGCTACGGAAGAACCAAACGGTGAAGCGCAGGACCAAGGTGGGCTGAACCCAACCTTCAGGACCGTTGAAGATAGGAATGCTGACTATATTGGAATAGAAGCAGTTGTCCAATATGCTTACAACCTTTGCGCCGACATTTCGTCTGCTCCCACCACGGTGGCCTCGTTAGCGATAATCAAGCGACCCGTTCCAATCGACCCAACGCTCCCGATGGCGTCGCAAGTCCAAGTTATGAACCTCCCCGGCCCGGCCTCTCTGAACAACGCCCCTACTCAGCAGGGTAATTCTATGCACTACCAGATCCTACACCTGCTGTTACATCATGGCCTCAGTCCCTATTTTGAAGCGCACACCCGCACCCAAGACACGGCCGTCGGCACGAAATCGAAGACGGATACGGAGGCTAAGACTGGTATTCCGGGCACCAGGAAGAAAATGGCGGATCTCGAGTTGGGATTGATGCATCTCCAGCAGAATGTAGAGATCCCGGCTTTGAATCTCCCTTTCCATGAGGTGGTACAGGCTGCGCTGAAGGAAGCCGAAGCACGCGGCATCAAACCTTCGGTCGAATTGATTCCGTCGACTGTTCTCGAGAGCAGTGCTTTCACGAACAGTATCCAGAATGTTGTGAACGGCTGGATTCGGTCGATTCAGACGATCACCAAGATGTCCCGCGATCCGGATAGCGAGTCTGCTTCCCCGGAGGTGAACTTCTGGCTTTCCATGGAATCTGCCCTAGAGGGAATTGACGCCCAATTGCACAGTGAAGGTGTCAAGCTGACTATGGACATTCTTCGTCACGCTAAACGTTATCAACCAACTCTCAGTTTCAGGGCGGATACTGGACTGAAGGATGCCACCGAGTTGGTCCAGAAATACAACCAGCTTATGCGAGACTTCCCTCTTGACGAGCTTCTGTCTGCTACTTCCCTTCAGAAGGTCCAGGAGTCTCTGAACCTGATCTTCAACCACCTGAACAAGAAGCTGAAGATTTGCCCTTATCCCATCAAGCGTGCCCTCTCACTTGTCGAGGCTATTTCTGGCGATCTTGACAAGAAGATCCATGAGCTCATTGCTGGACGCGCAATATTGCACCTGGACTACCGCGAGTTCAGATCACTGATGAAGATCACACAAGCAATCTGGCGTACTTGGGATGAAAACTTGAAGGAATTCACCAACGTTGCGCGTGAGTCAACACGGCGTCGTAATGAGAAGTTCATTCCCATCAAGATCAATGCGCGACACGACAAGACTCGCGAGCGTGTGAAATATGTGGATACTTTCAGAATTAACCACGAACAACTCCAGAAAACCATCATCAATGTGCTTGGACCCAACAGCTCTTCATCCGCTGAGACAGCTGCTGGTGTTGATGCCGATGGCGCCGTAATTGTCGAGGAAATTGGTGACGTTGATGCCGTGGAGGAGGTTGCGCATGCTTATGCCGCGCTGAAGAATGTCGACGTATTGGATGTTTCTCCAGCGGGCTCCCTGACCTGGGAACAGGCTGAGATCGCTTACAGCGAGCGCACTTCTCGTGTCGAGAACTCCATTATTGCCCGTCTGCGTGACCGTCTAGCGACAGCTAAGAATGCCAATGAGATGTTCCGCGTGTTCTCAAAGTTCAACGCCCTGCTTGTCCGCCCCAAGATCCGTGGTGCCATTGGCGAGTATCAAACACAGCTCATTGACAATGTGAAGCGCGATATCAGTGCTTTACACGAACGCTTCAAACAACAGTATGGCAATTCTGAGGCTCATGCCATGGCCCAATTGCGTGACCTGCCGCCTGTTTCAGGTGCTATCATCTGGACTCGTCAGATTGAGCACCAACTTGATGGCTACATGCGAAAGGTTGAGAATGTCCTCGGTGAAAATTGGCATCTGCACGCCGAGGGACAGAAGCTGCAAGCTGAAGGAAACTTGTTCCGCAAGAAGCTCGACACTCGACCTGTCTTTGAGTCTTGGCTTTGGGATGTTCAACGACGCCACATCACAATCGCTGGACGGTTGTTCAACGTCGTTCGCAACCGCTCAGCCGGTAACACACTCGAACTTGCAGTGAACTTCGACGCCCAGATCATTGCCCTTTTCAAGGAAGTCCGAAATCTCATTTGGCTCAACTTCCAGGTCCCTCACGCAGTCAGCAACATCTCCAAAGAGGCGAAGCGTGTTTATCCGTACGCCATTAGTCTGATGGAAAGTGTCCGCACGATGTTGCAGACAAGTCGCCAGATTGCCTCCATGGCCGATGCCAACATGCTGCTCAATGGTTACATGAACGATGTACAGATTATGGTTGCCAAAGGTGTTCCCCTTCGATGGGAATCTTTTGTTCATTCTTATGAGCTTCATGTCAAGCAATCAGCATTGGCGAACGGGGCCATCGAGTCGTCTTTGCCTGGCCGCTCTGAAAGTAAGCATGTCCAATTTGTGCGCGAGTTCGCATTCTCTGCCTCTACGCTTCAGAGTAAGACTACTGTGCTTGATTCCATCAACGAGAACATCCAGAAGTCCATCCACGAGCTCAAGACCTGTCCATATGATGCCACTGCATTCAAGCAACGTCTGGACAGCATCCAGGTTGCGGTCGACAAACTCAACCTTGAGAACTATGTTAACCTTGGTTACTGGGTTGCTCAGCTCAACGCCACAATCCAAACGATTCTGCGTGATCGACTTCATCGTGCCGTTCGGGAGTGGATAGCTGTCTTCCAAGATTCCACCAACGAGAACACAACTACCTCTCATCACAACGCAGCTGAGACGGAAGCCTTGAGCTACAAGATCCAGTTCCCTGAGCTTCTCCACGAGATCTTGATGAAGAATCAAGTTCTGCACCTGGATCCGCCCTTGCAATATGCTCGTGCAAGCTGGTTCTCTCATTTCGACACTTGGCTTGGTGTGATTTGCAACCTTGAAAAGATCAAACCTTCGCGTTACCAGATCTCCATTGGTGTTCAGAATATTCGCCAATCCGAAGTCTGCTTCTCTGATCTCCCGCAGAACTGCACAGACGAGCTCAATGAAGTCTATAACGTTGTCGAAACAAGGCTGAAGGGGGTTTCGGAGTATGTCGACAAGTGGCTGCAATTCCAATCGCTTTGGGACCTGCGGTCTGAGCAAGTCTACGACATCCTAGGTGATGACCTTTCACAATGGCTTCAGCTTCTTCAGGAGATTAGAAAGAGTCGTGCCACATTCGATACTTCTGAAGTCAGCCGCGGATTCGGTAACATTAGAATTGACTACGAGCAGGTTCAAACCAAGGTCAATGCCAAATATGACCAGTGGCAGCATGAAATCCTCGTGAAATTCGGCTCCAAGCTTGGTGGACGTATGAGAGAGGTTCATTCGGAAATCGCTGCTGCTCGCAGAGACCTCGAAGGTCAGACCTTGGAGGCTTCTTCTACTGCTCACGCCGTGTCATTCATCACCATCGTGCAGCAGTGCAAGCGAAAGACTCGAGTCTGGGAGCCCGAGGTGGACCTCTTCCGCCAAGGACAAACCACCCTGGCTCGCCAGCGCTACCAATTCCCCAATGACTGGCTCCACGTTGAGAATGTTGATGGCGAGTGGACAGCGCTGAACGAGCTCCTGAACCGCAAGAGCAAAATTGTCCACGAGCAGACTGAAGGCTTGCGCGCGAAGATCACCGCAGAGGACCGAGTCATTGCTGATAAGATTGCGGAAGTCATTGTTCAATGGAACGACGAGAAGCCCGTTTCTGGCACCATTCCACCTGAAGAAGCCTCTCGCACCCTCAGCTCATTCCAATCTCGCCTTGAGTCTCTTCAGTCCGAGTTCGAGATGGTCTCCAAGGCCAAGGAAGCTCTTGATCTCACTGCGAGCGCCGAATCATCCCTTCCTCCGATTCTCGAGGAGGTCCAGGACTTCATGTCCGTTTGGGCTGCTCTTGCGACAATTTGGAACAGTCTTAATGATCTTCGCGATGGGCTTTGGACCAGCGTGCAGCCTAGAAAGCTCCGACAGGCTCTTGACAATCTGATCAAGATGACCAAGGAGATGCCCAGTCGAATGAGACAATATGCAGCCTTTGAGCATATCCAAAACGTCTTGCGCCAGTTGTTGAAGGTCAACACCCTTCTTTCGGATATGAAGTCTGAAGCTGTGAAGGAGCGACACTGGCACAAGATCTACAAAAGTCTTAGACCCGACAAGCGGTTTTCCCTCGTCTCCTTGACTCTTGGCGATGTTTGGGACTTGCAGCTCGCATCAAGTGATGCTATCATCCGTGCAATTATTGCACAGGCTCAGGGCGAGATGGCACTAGAAGAGTTCCTGAAATCTGTTCGCGAGACTTGGCAAAATTACTCTCTTGATTTGGTACACTACCAGAACAAATGCCGTCTCATCAAAGGATTCGACGACTTGTTTGCCAAGTGCAGCGAGAACTTGAACTCACTTCAGGCCATGAGACATTCGCCTTACTACAAGGAATTCGAGGAGGAAGCTACAGCCTGGGAGGATAAGCTGAACCGTGTCCATGTTCTGTTTGACGTCTGGATCGATGTCCAGCGACAATGGGTTTACCTTGAAGGTGTTTTCACAGGAAATGCCGACATCAAGCATCTGCTCCCATTGGAATCCGGCCGTTTCCAAAACATCAACTCCGAGTTCTTCGCTGTGATGAAGAAGGTGTACAAGTCTCCATTCGTTCTGGATGTACTTGCTATCGTTGATGTCCAAAAGTCCCTGGAAAGATTGGCCGACTTGCTGAACAAGATCCAAAAAGCTCTTGGTGAATACTTGGAGCGCGAGCGTGTCTCATTCCCTCGCTTCTACTTCGTGGGTGATGAAGATCTTTTGGAAATCATTGGTAACAGCAACGACATCTTCCGCGTTGCCAAGCATTTCAAGAAGATGTTTGCCGGTATGTCAGGCCTTGTCATGGACGATGACAACAACATCGTTGCATTCACATCAAAGGAAGGGGAGGAAGTTCGTCTCAAGAAAGAGGTCAACCTCCTCAAGACTCCTCGTATCAACGATTGGCTTTCCGCCCTGGAAACCAACATGAAGTTGACTTTGGCGGAGCTTCTTGGCGAAGCCGTTGAACAATTCGATACCCTTTACAACGCGACGGATGTTGACCGAACTGCTTTCAACGACTTCCTTGCAAATTACCCTGCTCAAATCGTCGTCCTTGCCAGTCAAGTTGTCTGGACCAACTCAGTACAAAAGTCTTTGGAGGAAGGTGGAGAAAGCCTTCCGGCATTGCATGGAGCCGAGATTCGGATCCTCGAGCTGCTGGCTGCAACAGTTCTCGGTGAACTCGACCCCATCACCCGCAAGAAGTGTGAGCATATGATTACGGAATTCGTTCACCAAAGAGATTGTATCGCCAAACTTATCAGTCTCAATGCTACCTCGCCCACGCACTATCACTGGCTACTTCAGATGCGTTACGTCTACGAGCCGGAGGGCGACTTCTTGCAGCGTCTGTACGTTCACATGGCCAATGCCAAGCTCAATTACGGATTTGAGTACTTGGGTGTTCCCGAGCGTCTTGTTCGCACTCCGCTTACGGATCGTTGTTTCCTTACCCTCACTCAAGCTCTCTGTCAACGACTGGGTGGTTCTCCTTACGGTCCTGCAGGTACTGGTAAGACCGAGTCCGTCAAGGCATTGGGTCTGCAACTTGGTCGCTTCACTCTTGTGTTCTGTTGTGACGACACGTTCGATTTCCAGGCAATGGGCCGCATCTTCCTTGGTATTTGCCAGGTGGGTGCCTGGGGTTGTTTCGATGAGTTCAACCGTCTTGAAGAGCGTATTTTGTCCGCTGTTTCACAGCAAATCCAGAACATCCAGATTGGTCTCAAGAACAACAATGACGGTGACAAATCTCAGATCGACCTCGTTGGCAGACGTCTCGCTGTTAACTCCAACACTGGAATTTTCATCACTATGAACCCTGGTTATGCCGGTCGTTCCAACCTGCCGGACAACTTGAAGAAGCTGTTCCGCAGTGTTGCCATGTCCAAGCCGGACAAGGAGCTGATTGCTGAAGTCATGCTGTTCTCCCAGGGCTTCAAGCAGGCTAAGCCTCTGTCCAAGCAAACCGTTCCCTTCTTCGACCACTGTGCTTCCCGGCTGTCTAAGCAAGCCCACTACGACTTCGGTCTGCGTGCTTTGAAGAGTGTCCTTGTTAGTTCAGGTGGTCTAAAGCGTACTCGTCTTGCAAACTCCGACGGTGACCTTGGGCCTGATGATATCATCGAGCCACAAATCATTGTTCAAAGTCTGCGGGAAACAATCGCACCCAAGCTTGTCCGCGAGGATGTTGAGACCATGCTGGAAATCCAAATGGAAGATTTCGCTGGCGTTGATTATGTGCCCGCCAATTTCGAAGAACTCACTCAGGCAATCCGGGATATCGCTACCAAGGAGCAACATCTTGTGGATAGTGAAATGTGGATCACCAAGGCGCTCCAACTCTATCAGATTCAAAGCATCCACCATGGTGTGATGATGGTTGGAAAGTCAGGAGCCGGTAAATCTGCAGCCTGGAAGATTCTCCTGCAGGCAATGCAGCGCGTTGAGGGTGTTGAGGGTGTCTCCCACATTATTGATTCCAAGGTTATGTCGAAGGAGGCCCTCTATGGTAACCTTGACAGCACCACCCGTGAGTGGACTGACGGTCTCTTTACTGGAATCCTGAGAAAGATTGTGGATAACCTCAGAGGTGAGGACAGCAAGCGCCATTGGATCGTATTCGATGGCGACGTGGACCCCGAATGGGTTGAGAACTTGAACAGTGTTTTGGATGACAACAAACTCCTAACACTCCCCAATGGAGAGCGTCTCAATCTTCCTCCAAATGTGCGCATCATGTTTGAGGTTGAGAGTTTGAAGTATGCTACACTCGCCACAGTCAGTCGTTGTGGTATGGTGTGGTTCAACGCCGATACCGTTACTCCAACGATGATGATTTCCAACTACGTCGAAAGTCTCAGAACCAAAGTTTTCGAAGACTTGGATGAAGACAGTGCGCCTATGGGTACCGGAGTGGTTCGAGCGCAGGATGCCCAGGACACAGTTGCCACTATTCTCAAGCAGTTCCTGGAGGTTGACGATCTTGTTCTCAAGGCCTTGGACGAGGCTAAGAAATACAACCATATCATGGAGTTCACCGACATTCGCGCCCTCAACACTCTCTTTAGCTTGTTGAACAAGGCCTGCCGCAACGTCCTTGAATACAATGCGCAGCATCCAGACTTCCCTCTCGACCCTGAACAGATCGAGTCGTACATGTCCAAAAAGCTCCTGCTGACCTTGGTTTGGTCTCTAACTGGTGACTGTCCCCTGAGCGACCGCAAGGCCTTTGGACAATATGTCACGGGAATGTCTACCATTGATCTTCCACCAGATGGTGACTCTTCCCTCATTGATTACGACGTCACCTTGCCTAAGTCTGAATGGACCAGCTGGCAGTCACAGGTACCCACGATTGATATCAACACCCATTCCGTCACTCAAACAGACGTGATCATCCCCACTGTTGATACTGTTCGCCACGAGGATGTACTTTACTCTTGGCTCGCCGAGCATAAGCCACTGCTGCTTTGCGGTCCCCCTGGATCTGGTAAGACCATGACTTTGTTCGCCGCACTCCGAAAGCTTCCCAACATGGAGGTTGTTGGCCTCAATTTCTCAAGTGCCACGACACCTGATCTTTTGATCAAGACATTCGAGCAATATTGCGAGTATAAGAAGACCCTCAGTGGTGTTGTTATGTCTCCAAACCAGATTGGCCGCTGGCTTGTCATCTTCTGTGACGAGATTAATCTTCCCGCCCCCGATCGTTACGGCACCCAGCGTGCTATCTCCTTCTTGCGACAGCTTGTTGAGCAAAATGGCTTCTGGAGAACCACAGATAAGACCTGGGTTACTCTGGATCGCATCCAGTTTGTTGGTGCTTGTAACCCTCCTACCGATGCCGGTCGTACGCCCATGGCCGAGAGATTCCTTCGCCATGCACCCCTTGTCATGGTCGACTATCCCGGTGAAATCTCTCTCAACCAGATTTACGGCACGTTCAATTCTGCTGTTCTCAAGATTCTCCCCTTGCTGCGCGGATACTCCGATGCCCTCACCAAGGCTATGGTCCAGTTCTATCTCGAATCCCAATCTAGATTCACACCTCAGATTCAACCCCATTACGTGTACTCGCCCCGTGAGCTCACTCGTTGGGTTCGTGGTCTTTATGAAGCTATCAAGCCTCTTGAAACCCTTTCTATCGAGGGTCTCATCCGCATTTGGGCACATGAAGCTTTGCGTTTGTTCCAAGACAGACTGGTAGCCGAAGATGAAAGAGCTTGGACGGCAGATGCCGTTCGCCGTATTGCATTGGAACATTTCCCCACGATCGATGACCAAGAAGCCCTCAAGGGCCCCATTCTGTTCTCGAACTGGCTATCCAAGAATTACATTCCAGTTGAGCAGGAGAGTCTTCGTGACTTTGTCAAGGCACGTCTCAGGACATTCTGCGAGGAAGAAGTGGATGTTCCGCTTGTGCTGTTCAATGACGTCCTTGAACATGCCCTGCGCATTGACCGAGTCTTCCGCCAGCCTCAGGGCCATCTCATTCTTATTGGTGTGAGCGGAAGTGGAAAGACGACATTGTCTCGCTTCGTCGCTTGGATGAATGGTCTGAAGGTCTTCCAAATCAAGGTACACGGAAAGTACTCCTCGGAGGACTTCGATGATGACCTTCGTAGCGTGCTCCGCCGGGCTGGATGTAAGGGCGAGAAGATTTGCTTCATTATGGACGAGTCCAACGTTCTCGATTCTGGATTCCTGGAGCGCATGAACACCTTGCTTGCGAACGCGGAAGTCCCTGGTCTGTTCGAGGGCGATGAGTTCTCTTCGCTGATGACTGCTTGTAAAGAAGGAGCTCAACGCCAAGGTCTTCTTCTTGATTCGCAAGAGGAGCTTTACAAGTGGTTCACGCAGCAGATTGTCAAGAACCTCCACGTCGTCTTTACCATGAACCCGCCCGAGGAAGGCCTTTCTTCAAAGGCAGCCACCAGTCCCGCCTTGTTCAATCGTTGCGTGCTTAACTGGATGGGTGACTGGTCTGACCAAGCCTTGTTCCAGGTTGGCTCCGAGCTTACTCAATCCGTTGATTTGGACAAACCGAACTTTGTTTCACCTGACAGCATTCCAGTGGCCTACCGCGAATTGTCTCTTCCGGCGTCGCATAGGGATACTGTCATCAATTCCATGGTCTACATTCATCATTCGCTGCATCGATTCAACGGGCGCCTCCAGAAGCAGCAAGGGCGCGCGACTTTCCTCACTCCTCGTCATTACCTTGACTTTGTTGCTCAGTACGTCAGTCTGTTCAATGAAAAGCGTGAGGATCTCGAGGAACAGCAACGTCACTTGAACATCGGTCTCGAAAAGCTTCACGATACTGTCGACAAAGTGAGCGATCTACGTGGCAGTCTTGCTCAAAAGAAGACCCAACTGGAGAAGAAAGACACTGAGGCGAATGAGAAGCTCCAACGTATGGTTGCTGATCAACAAGAGGCAGAACAGCGCAAGCAAGTTTCCTTGGAAGTACAGGCCGCATTGAAGGTGCAAAACGAGGAAGTGGCAAGTCGGCGAGAGGTCGTTCTGCGTGATCTGGCCCGCGCGGAACCTGCAGTCGAGGAAGCTATGAAGAGTGTCAGCAACATCAAGCGTCAACATCTTACTGAAGTTCGGTCCATGGGTAATCCCCCTGCCAGCGTACGACTTGCGCTTGAAGCAGTGTGCACGCTCCTTGGTCACACTGTTGATAGTTGGAAGACCATTCAGGGTCTGATTCGTCGCGATGATTTCATTGCCAGCATTGTGAACTACGACAATGCCTCCCAGATGACACGCAAGCACCGTGTTAAGATGCAGAATGAGTTCTTGTCGAAGGAAGACTTCACCTATGAGCGAGTTTTCCGTGCCAGCAAGGCTTGTGGACCTCTCGTTCAATGGGTCGAAGCCCAGGTCAACTACTCCACGATCCTTGACCGCATTGGCCCTCTTCGTGAGGAGGTCGATGAACTCGAGGCAAAGGCGCTGCAAACTAAGGCAGAGGCACAGGCTATCGACAACACTATTAATGACCTCGAAAGCAGCATTGCGACCTACAAGGCTGAATATGCCACCTTGATCAGTGAAACGCAGGCGATCAAGGCCGAGATGACTCGGGTCCAATTCAAGGTCGATCGCAGTGTTCGCTTGCTTGATAGCTTGTCATCAGAGCGGCAGCGTTGGGAAGAGGGCAGCAAGTCATTCGAAACCCAAATCAGCACTCTCGTTGGTGATGTCTTGATTGCAGCAGCATTCCTCGCTTACGCTGGTCTCTATGATCAACAATTCCGCAAGGCCATGACCGAGGACTGGGTTCACCAGCTGGGGGCTTCTGGAATCGACTTCAAGCCTCACAACCCAATCACCGAATACCTCTCCAACGCCGATGAGCGCCTTACATGGCAAGAACATTCGCTCCCCGTTGATGACCTTTGCACCGAGAATGCCATCATCTTGAAGAAGTTCAACCGATACCCTCTCATCGTCGACCCATCTGGTCGGACCACAGAATTCCTGCAGAAAGAAAGCAAGGAGAGGAAACTCACAGTCACGAGTTTCTTGGACGATTCCTTCGTCAAGCAATTGGAGAGCGCCTTGCGTTTCGGAAACCCTATCCTCATTCAGGATGCCGAGCACTTGGACCCCATTCTCAATCACGTTCTCAACAAGGAGTATCAGAAGACCGGTGGCCGTGTCCTCATCCAATTGGGCAGACAAGAAATCGATTTCTCGCCGTCGTTCAAGCTCTTCCTTTCGACTCGGGATCCATCTGCTTCTTTCCCACCAGACATCTGCAGTCGTACCACTTTTGTCAACTTTACAGTCACGCAGAGCAGTTTGCAGACCCAGTCATTGAACGATGTCTTGAAGTTCGAACGTCCCGATGTTGACGAGCGCCGCAACAACCTTGTCAAGATGCAAGGCGAGTTCAAGGTCCACCTTCGACAACTTGAGAAACGTCTCCTGCAAGCTCTGAACGAGTCTCGAGGCAACATTCTTGATGATGATAATGTCATTGAAACCCTCGAGACCCTCAAGAAAGAAGCTGCCGATATTTCCAAGAAGATGGACGAGACTGAAGGTGTCATGGCTGAAGTGGACAATGTTACGCAGAAGTACAGCATCATTGCCCGATCGTGCAGTGCGGTGTTTGCAGTGCTGGAGCAACTGCACCACATCAACCACTTCTATCAATTCTCCCTCCAATACTTCGTCGACATCTTCAACTCTGTGCTTTACCAGAACAAGCGCCTTGCACAAGAAAAGGATCACTCTGCACGAGTCCAAATCATCATTCGGGATCTGTTCATCAATACCTACCAGCGAACATCCTTGGGTCTCGTTCAAAAGGATCGGGTCACACTCGCCATTCTGCTTGCCCAAGCTACGCCTTTCCCCATGGACAGGACTCTTCTCGACCGCGTATTGGACGAAACATTGCAGGGATCCGATCTATCCACTGATGTCGATTGCCGCGAAGAAGTGATGTCCAGGCTCGCCAATATGTCTATCTTCAAGGATTATCTTCCTAACATCACTCAAGAACAATGGGATCGTTTCTTCAACGAAGAGCTGGCAGAGAACTTCATCCCACCCATGTGGGACGAGAATGTTTCGGAACTTGATCAGCTCCTTCGGTCCTTGCTGCTTGTCAAGGTCTGTCGCATGGATCGATTTGTGCCGACCGCAGAGCGCTTCGTTGTCGCTGTTTTCGGCCGGGAGCTCTACGAGGGTGGCGCCGATCTCCAACATGTTGTTGAACAAGTGACTGCAACTCGACCTATCGCCCTCAGCTCAAGCCCCGGCTTTGATGCCAGTTACAAGGTGGATGCCCTGGTTGAGTCCACCCGTGCAACCTGTGCCAATATCGCCATGGGTTCCAACGAAGGTCTCGAGAGTGCAGACAAGGCCATCAGCAATGCGGCCGCAGTTGGCAATTGGGTTTTGGTCAAGAACGTTCACCTGGCACCTGCTTGGCTTCAGAGTTTGGAGAAGCGTCTGGATTCGCTCAAGCCACACCCACAGTTCCGCCTCTTCTTGTCGATGGAGTCAAGCCCCAAGATTCCTGTCAATTTGATCAGAGCATCACGTGTGTTAATGTACGAGCAACCTGCGGGTGTTCGTGCCAACATGAAGGATTCGCTTTCCTCGCTGAACGCCAGAGCAAGCAAGCCCCCTGTCGAGAAGGCTCGTGTCTACCTCCTGCTCTGTTTCTTGCATGCAGTGGTTCAAGAGCGACTTCGCTACGCGCCAAGCCTTGGATGGAAGGGCTTCTGGGAATTCAACGACAGCGATGTAAGTCTTTGTCTACCTCGTCGCCATTTATTCCCGCCACTAACAAATGCTTTCTTCTAGTACGAATGCTCGGCTTATATCATTGACCACTGGGTCGACAGTGTCGCTCAAGGCCGTTCCAATGTTGCACCGCAGAAGATTCCCTGGGAGATGATCCGCACCCTAGTCGCAGAAATGTATGGAGGCAAGATCGATGACGCGGAAGACTACCGACAGCTCGAAAGCCTGGTCCACAGCTTCCTTACCCCCGCTGCATTTGAAGACGACTACAAGCTTGTCTCGGATGTTGAGAACGACGATCTGCTCACCCTCCCCGGCACAACCAGCATGCGTGACTTCGTTACCTGGGTCAACAAACTACCGGAGCGTGAGCCTCCTACTTACCTCGGTCTCCCTGCCAATGCCGAAAAGCTTTTGTTGGTCGGCCATGGCCGGAAAATGATCTCTGATCTGTCTCGAGTTACAACTCTCCTTGACGAAGGTGAACAGTTGATGGTGGATAACTGATGCATATCTTTGTCTCGCCATTGACCTTCTCTTTTGGATCGGTGTGCTTTCTGGTCTCTAGTGGTGTTGGTTTTCTGTTTGAGCTGAGGAATTGGAATTGTACATTGGATACAGCTGGTGGGTGTTATGTTCCAATGTTTTGATTTGATATTGTGTACTGTATCCAACTTGTTCTCATAGTACATTTCAAATGTCATCCATGGATAAACAGTGCGTGCTCGGCTATTCTGAATTTGCCAAACCAGGTGCTCCAAGGTTATATGTACGTCTCCAAGATGACGGAGAGCAGCCCTGCAGGGGTGGTTCTCCCAGCTACGAAAGTACCTAGTTACTAGCCCTGGAGGTAAAGAACCCACCTTGGAGAGCACTATGTACAGACTACAGAGTAGATGGAGTTCCAAAGCAGCTCGGCAATACCTCGAGTCCTCGCATCGAGGTTTTTATCACACATAACTAATACTTCCCTGGCGGCTACGAAGTGGTCTATGGTATTGTCATTGCGTCTACACTGATCTGGAAATATGTATATATGGTCAATAGCATTAAGTATCCTGTATACAGTCTGAGGGTTATCTGGTCCGCATGAGGAAAACAGTCAAGCCGATCCTCTAGACATAAATGTAGCATCACGAAAATCATCAACAATGAACGCCAACAAGCCCCACGGGGGGCACTGATGTCCTATGTACGCGAGTAGAGCATCCGCTTTCTAGGAGATGAAGGTAGACTCAGAGAACATGGTGCCCTCCTCGGTAACATCCTCACCACCGATGTTGAGCTTCAAAGAAAGCTTGTCCTGAGGAGAGTACTGGAAGATGTAGGGCCTGGTACCGGCGACACTACCAGCAATGCTCTTGATGAAGCCAGGCACCTCAGCCATCACATCAATGCGGTCAAGGCGGGGACCAAGAGCACCGCTGACCTCGGCGGTGAGCTCCTTGCCATCGGTGGTCTGGCCGGTCCAGTCCCACTTGATCGACTTAGGCGCGGGCCAGTCACTTCCCTCGTCCTGGGCGGTCTCTAGGTGCTCGACGCTGTTGGTTGCTCCGGCGTAAACCACCTCGCCGTCTTTGACGATACCACCAACGTTGACCTTGGTGGAACCGTAAGAAGGGGGAGTGGTGTACTCCATCATGATGGCGGAGTAGGTGGGGGTCTGGAAGTTGATGAAGTTCCAGCGGGCGGCTGTTGGCTTGTTAGACCGATGTTCACGGTGTAAATTTTACTGCATATATATGCTTACCTGCGTGGTGGGGCTTCATGCCCTGCAAAGCCATGATGAAAACACCACGACCGGCCAGGTCGTAGGTCTTGTCCTTGGTGGCAATGTTACCCTCGACAGAGCAACGGGGCCAGAAAGCGTGGCGCATAGATCCCCAGGGGTTCTTGGGGTCAGTGCCAAAGTATGAAGTTCCGTCCTTGCCGACAACGAAGCCAGGCGCGGTCTGGGAGAACTTGAGGTCCACGATGCTACCATCGTTGACGGTGGACTTGATGGTGTAGGAGTTGCCCTCCTCGTTCAAAGTCAGGGATAGGTTGTCGGCACCGAAGGAGAGCATGTGTTCATCGAACATGAAGTTGGAGAGCGGGTCCGAGTACCACTTGTTGTCGCCCTTTCCACTGAGGTCGAAAATCTTCACGTTGAACTGGGCAGTGGTGTGGATTCCACTTTATAATAGAATACTCCGGTCAGTTCTGATATCTTCCAGTCTCGAGATACAAGCTTCAAGCTCGGGCGATGGATGCTTACACAATGTTGCTGTAGATCACCTGGACGAAGACCACTGTGCCGTTGTCGGCCATAATATAGAAGGTCTGGGTCTCGACATTGGTGTAGGAGTGCGCGCGCCAGCGCAGAATGTCCTTGTCCACTTCGGTGAATGGAGTAGTCTCGGTTTGCTTGGTCACAGACTGGATAGCCTCTGGGCCATAGATAGGCTCCTCAGTGCCCACGACGGCGGAGAGACTGTCCGCATCGAATCAGTAATAGTAGGGAATATCCGGATAGCATGCAACATACGTCGACTTGAGCCAGTTCATGATTTCGATGGAAAATTATATGGAGGTTCAGAGGAAAAAGAAAAAGGGAGGTGAAAGGCAGATCGACGCGGGGCCCGAGTCTAGTTCGGAAGCAGATGGGAGGACCCTCCGAAATGAGGAGATGTGCAGCAAATGGTCTGATCGGAAGATCGAGAGAAGATCCAAAGAGATATAGATAGTTAGAACCGCGACAGAAACAAGAGAACGGCGAACAGAGGGAGGCTTTCCCTTCAGTAATGACGTTGGGCGCAGCTTGCTCGCTTGGCGCTTCGGCCAATCAGATCCAGTGGTCGAAAATCTTCGTAACTTCAGCATCTCCGATCCCCTTCATCCCATATTCACAATCATGGCTCGCAACGCTCTCGCCAAGGAACAGTTCGTCAAGCTCATCGTCGGAGCTGGACAGGCCAGTCCCAGTCCCCCTGTCGGTCCGGCCCTGGGAAGTAAAGGTGTTAAATCCATGGATTTCTGCAAGGTCATTATTTACCCTCCGCCCCGGCTTGCACCAGATACTGACTGGCTATTAGGAATTCAACGCTCGCACCGCTCACATCAACACCGGCGTCCCCATCCCTGCCCGTGTCACTGTCCGTCCCGATCGGTCCTTCGCTTTTGACCTCCGCACCCCGACTGTCACCTACCTGCTTCTGAACGCCGCCGGTGTCGAGCCCCGGAAGAACCGCGTGCGCGGCGCCATGAAGCCCGGTCATGAGTTCTGCGGCACCGTCTCCCTGAAGCATATCTACGAGATTGCCAAGATCAAGCACACCGAGACGCGGTTATCGGGTCTGTCCCTGGAGGGCCTCTGCAAGAGTGTCATGGCCCAAGCCAAGTCTATTGGTGTTCAAGTTGTCGCGTGAGAAACGAGGCATTGTATAATTATCCTGCCGCATGTGCTGTGACAGTGTCAGGTTTCATTCTTTGTGTGTTGTCGATTTGGCGTTCTCTGGGGAATATCGGGGGCTCTCCCCTGCTGTACGATACCGATTGTTCTTTCCAGTGTTTCCAGATGGAATGCATGCCATAGCGAGTTGCTGATAGCCAATCTAAATTCATCTGCATCTACCGTCCACGAGTCTCCTGCCGTATTCTCCGTATTCTCCGTGTGCCTCCGGGGCTGTATATCGACGGAGTCTCTCCCCGTAATGCATGTGAAGCCCAATGTTCGACTCAAGCGTCCCACCGGACTAGACCCAGGGTATCTCCTAGTATCACCAGTGCGACCACAGACCAGCTGAGCACCAGCCAAGACCCCCAACCAGGTAGGACACCTCGCGGGGCGGAGACCTTGGCAAGACCCTTGGCATATCATCGAATCATAGAGTCAGCCACTAAGCTCTTTCAGGTAAACTTCCAGATCAGATCGAAAAAGCGCCTGCATCAAGCGTCACGGGAAGTCGGCACGTTGGCTCACTCCGCAGCCATCCGGCTTTTGGTTTCTCTCTTTGAACGATCTCCAGTACTCCGTACAGTATGCTGAGGTAGTATCTGAGAAAATCTGAGAAATCCCCATTTCATCAAAGTTCTACCCCTCCGACCAAGTTTGCCTGAGGCCCAGACCCCTCTCTCTCACTCTCTCTCACTCACCTCTCTCTTTACACTCCCTCTCTACTCTCACTCTCTTCGCACTCCTTTGCTGGTGGCTTGTTCTGTGTTCGGCAAATTTTCCTCACGCGGTTGTGGTTTTGCTTATCGCATTCGGCGAAAAAGTTAAACGAGATTTGCCTCTTTTCCCCATTAAACCGACTGCTGTGACATCAACTCGGATCCCAATCGCCTTGGACGGATTCTGTTCGCGTTGCTCGTATCCTCAATCTCAACCGTGAGGGGCATGTGTCCCACGTTCCGGGCCGACTATGACGTCTGAACGGACTGAATCAACCTCCACTTTAACGGACTCCGGTATGTCTTGGCTACCCATGTTGATCGGAGTATCCCAAATTCCTACTGACGCATCCCGCGTGCTCCAGCTGCGATGATTCCCGCCAAGAACTCCGGCCAGGTCTCGGAGCCCGACACCGACGCCAAGTCGAAAGCTCAACCTTCTCAGGTCCGCTTCTCGTCCATCACAGAGGAAATCGCCCCATCCCGGTCGGAATTATCTCCTGTTCCCGAAGTGCAGCCTCAACAGAAACCTCCAACTGAGGAGGAACAGCTACGGTCGCTCGCCATGAGTCTACAGGGCACACAGCTTCAGGAGTCACGGGCTCGGAACTTCTCGTTTGACCCCATGTCTCTACCTTCCTCAAGGGTATGTAATCCTCTCTAAAAACTCGGCAATTGGGGGAATGCCCCATAATTTCCAATTACATCATACCCTGCAGTAATGCATGTGGATTCAAATCTGCACTGGGGCCTCTCCTGGATAGCGCAATCCAGAAACTTGGGCCAAGCTGACTGATTTTTTTTGTTTTGACACAGGTCGCTTCTCGAGAATCGAGTCGCAGTGGACCTGGCACCGGCTCCTTTGCCTCCCCTCATGCTTCACCCCCCGTTTCTGCTGTACAATCGCCCCCTCTTACTCCCGCCGCGACCCATTCCCGTGAAGGCAGAGCCGGTGACACTGCCTCCCTAACTTCCGCAACGCGACCTCACGTGCAGACCAATTTCACCCCCGATGCATCACCGTCAGTTGGCTCAGTTGAGAAGAACGGCACTTCTCGGCCTTCATCGCATTCGTCCAGGCCTCCATCTACCGATCAGCTACCTATCCGTCAAAGTGAGGGGTCGGATCGTCCAGAACATGTCGCCCAGCTTCCGCGACATCGCGCGCAATTCTTCATTGGAAATGACGGGGGCTCACAGGAAGAAAGCCCCCCTGCCACTCCGAGGGATTCTCATACCCCGCCGGGGGCTATGACCCCGGTCGGCGAACCAAATGACCCATATGCGCGCCACAAGCGTCCCCCTCAGCCGAAAAATCTCGCCCAGTTGGACCCTCGTTTCATTTTCAGCAGCCGAGATGTGAAGCGGTCATTCCGCCCTGGAACCCCCCGATCCGCCAGCGCGAGTGATCTCAGCAAGAACGGCGATAAGCGAAGCATATTTGGTGGAAACAAAAAGGAGTCTGGGAACGAGAAGCAGCACCATGGCCACGGCCACCACGGTTCGATGTCTGAACTGAAGCGCTTCTTCAAGATGGGACATCGCAACAAGCGATCCGAATCCCCATCATCCATGCCCAAGAAATCAAGTCGCGGGTCTGGGAAGAATACCCCATATCAAATGGCTCCCGACAACGTTCCCTTCGCTGATGATCATGGACTGAATTCCAAGTATGGAAAGATGGGCAGGGTACTTGGCTCTGGTGCTGGAGGCTCCGTCCGTCTCTTGAAACGGAACAGTGACGGCGTCACCTTTGCGGTGAAGCAGTTCCGTGATCGCCACAACTGGGAGAGTCTCAAGGAATACTCCAAGAAAGTCACTGCGGAATTTTGTATCGGTTCCACCCTGCATCATGGCAATATTATCGAGACTCTCGATATCATTCATGAAGGGACTCACTGGTACGAAGTCATGGAGTATGCGCCGTTCGACCTTTTCGCCATCGTCATGACTGGCAAGATGGGCAAGGATGAAATTGCTTGCTCTTTCAAGCAAATTTTGAGTGGTGTAGCGTATCTGCACGGCATGGGCCTTGCTCATCGGGATTTAAAGTTGGACAACGTCGTTGTCAATGATCGCGGTATCATGAAGCTCATTGATTTTGGAAGTGCTGTCGTGTTCCGTTATCCTTTCGAAAACGACATTGTTCCTGCTTCAGGTAAGTTATTATCTCTGCACTTGATTGATGGTTACTAACTGCAGGACAAGGCATTGTTGGCTCGGATCCTTACCTTGCCCCCGAGGTCTACGACGAGAAGAAATATGATCCTCGCCCCACGGATGTTTGGTCGCTGGCGATCATCTTCTGCTGCATGACTTTGCGCCGCTTCCCATGGAAGCAGCCGCGCATGACCGACAACTCTTATAAGCTTTTCGTTTCCAACCCTTCCCCGGGTACTCCACTCGCCGATTCCGACCCTCGTCGTCGCCCCAAGTCGACGCCCGACCTTCCCTCTAGCGGCAACGAAAACAAGCGCCTGACCCCTCGCTCGAGCGGACCATCTGACCAGTCCGGCTCCGAACAGAATGGGAATGGCAACAAGTCGGAATCCCAGGGCGACGGCGATCGTTCGCCGGACACGCCCACCGCTCAGAAGCAGATCAGCCAAACCAGTGCCCACACCAATAGGCCCACTCGCACCACCAGCAAAGAAGCACCCCCACTTCCCCCAGGATCTACTCAGTCCTCCGGTCAGCGTCAGGAGGTTATCAAAGGACCCTGGCGTCTTCTCCGGATCTTGCCGCGGGAAAGTCGCTACATCATTGGTCGCATGCTCAAGGTCAATCCGAAGGATCGGGCGACTCTCGACGAGGTTCTTTCAGATGAATGGGTCAGAGGCATCCGCACCTGTCAACAGGATGCCACTGGCGAAGTGATCAACGACCCCGGCCATACCCACGTTCTCGAACCTCCATCCCAGAGTCCTGCCGTTGCCAGCAAGGGCGCCAAAGCCAAGTAATATCCCTTCTTTGTACCAATTTCTCATTGTGTCTATAATCCCTTTTCGTTGCTGAACCTGGATATCATCCTTGTGCCTTTCCACGTCCCGTGTGTGATTCCCTCCGATTATTGTAGATGAGTCTGGTGGGCGCACACCGTTTCGTGTCTCCTTGTTCGATCTGGGCTGGTATTCGTGAATACACCCAAGTTCCAATCGGTCGCACACATCACCTTCGAACTTGTCGCGAAATCAAGCTGTTAGATTTCCGGTTCTGCTTGTGTGCGTCGGTTCTGTCTTTTCTCCCCCTTTTTGATTCGGTTGTTTCTGAGAGCAGCTGCTTGTGGTTTCTTTTAATTGGTAGATACATAAACACAGATATATTCTTCTTAAAATTGTCGTACACCGTAGGCTGAAAGGAACCCTAACGGCGAAGATCGGCGATATCGGAATGGCCTGACCGCGGAGCAAAACTGAGCTGCGGAGCTCTTCCCGTCGCCTCACTCCGCATAGCGACTTAGGTTCCCTCTGGCCATGATTCAATAGAATTGTACATTGTTCACTCGACCGTCATTACAACATGTCTGAACAAGTCGAAGGACAGCCATTGGTGTCCTCCCTGTGGACGAGGTCACTGATTGTACGAACTTCTCCGAAGCTACCCTGTCAACGTCAAAAACCCCGGCTAACAGCTCTACGCCCATAGTCAGGAGCCATTGCAGGTCTGACAGTTGACTGCTCGCTTTATCCTCTCGATACCATCAAAACGCGACTCCAAAAAGCACGCGACCACACCACACCCCAAGCCCGAGTCTCTCTGCGTCAAACCTTCCGCGGCATCTACGCCGGCCTCCCCTCCGTCCTCTTCGGCTCCGCCCCCTCCGCCGCCTCTTTCTTCATTGTCTACGATGGCGTCAAGCGCTCTCTTCTCCCTTCCAGCTCCGAGCCCCAGGCCCGAGCCCACATCATCCTCACACACTCCCTCGCCTCCTCCCTCGGTGAAATCGCCGCTTGCGCCGTCCGCGTGCCCACAGAAGTCATCAAGCAGCGTGCCCAAGCAGGCCTCTTCGGCGGCTCCAGTCTCCTCGCCCTAAAGGACATCCTCTCCCTCCGCCATGCCACCCCCTCCGACCCCACCGCAAAGCGCGGCTACAGCCAAGTCTTCCGCGAACTCTACCGCGGCGCCGGAATCACCATCGCCCGCGAAATCCCCTTCACCGTGCTCCAATTCACCATGTGGGAATCCATGAAAGAAGCATATGGCAAGCGGTACCTGCGCTCCGCGGAGACCGCCACCTCCGTCATTGAGACCCAGATCCCCGCCTCGACGAGCGCCATGTTCGGTAGTGTTGCTGGTGCTATTGCGGCGGGTCTCACGACCCCGTTGGATGTGATCAAGACGCGGGTTATGCTTGCGCGCCGTGGAGACGGGGCCGCTGGGGCTCCTGTGCGGGTGCGGGAGATTGTGCGCGGAATTGCGCGCGAGGGTCCTGGCGCATTCTGGCGTGGAATCACGCCGCGTGTGACGTGGATTGGAATTGGTGGGGCTGTGTTCTTGGGAAGCTACCAGAAGGCTTCCAATACCCTTGAGGGGAGGAGGGAGAAGGTTGAGAAGGGAATTTAATGGGTTTCTTCAAGGTTGGACTTGGTGTATTATGTATAGAGTGGAATCCGCTATACCCCATGACTATGTATCAGTTGGCAACTACATTCAAATAAATAGAACAATGATCTACGTAGGACATTCCTGCATATAGCCTGGAGGTACTTTGGAACTCCTGCGCCTATGCTTATATTAGGGCTCGGCTCATGCACCTCAGTATGTAGGATATATAACTACCTAGGTAAAATGGACCCACGGTCGTAATATCAACTTCCAAGGTTGAGAAATAGGTATTTCCATGATAATTCCAAAACACCTTGAAAGTAAGAGCATGAGCCATGGGGTTTATTGTCCAGTAAATATACATACAAGCAGCAGAATGAGTATCGAATGATTCAGACTCCACCTATACCATGGATATCGCTTTCTCTTTCCAGGCAAGCCCCCTTAGGCACAAAACGAGTGCTATTTTGAATCAAGCCCAAAGGCAGCTATTTGAGTAAATTCGCGCGTAGAGGCAATGCGAAATAAACTGGACGTAGATAACCCGGGCTACCTAGCAGGGTATAAGCGCTGGCAATGATCAGTGCTATGTAGTTTCCAGTTGCCCTGCCAGAACAACCTTCCAAGGTTGGAGCTAAGCACTGGAGAAAAAGGTACCGCCATAAGCGCCAAACTTCCAAGACCTGGTGCTATAAGCTCCCAACGTCTTCCCCTCATCTGAACACTGAATGTGACGTCCTAATCGGAACGTGCGATCGGCAGATAAGCTCCGCATTTTCTCTCCGCAATTGGCATCACTCTTTCACCTACTGCATGTATGGCACGCAAACTAAGCCACCAAAGGGTCACTTATGGTAAGTCGCTTGAGGTTCGCCGCGGGAAAATACTAACCCTGGCAGTCCTTCCCTTGCCTGATGCCCCCGGTGGGCACCGGCTAGGGGTCAATGGTCTCACTGTTGACCACCAGAACTCCATTCTGTAAGCCTTGCATGAGCCGTGCTGGTGCAGTTGACCAGCCAGTCAACTTCGCAATCCCCGAAGATATCGTCCCTGTCGCACGTGGGCACCCCGATTCTAATATGATGTCTCGGTAGATACTCCGCGGGCCGCGACGGCGTCATCTGTGCCTGGGACCTGGACTTTCCTCTCGCTCCTTCGTTCGCCCCGTCAAACGGAACGTCCACGGGGGCTAAGCCTAACCCTACCGGCTTCAAAACACAGGTTCAAGCCCACAGCCATTGGATCAACGATATTGTCTTGGCACAGGACAACTCCGCGCTCGTCTCCGCCTCGTCCGACACGACCGTGCGACTCTGGCGCCCGCATTCCGAGTCAGTCGATGTGCCCGAACGGATCGGCAAGCACGCGGATTATGTTAAAGCGCTGGCGAGTCCAGGGAACCATGCCAGCTGGGTGGCCTCAGGCGGTCTCGACCAAAAAGTCTACTTGTGGGATCTGAACGGTGGTGGGGAAACATTGAGCATCAATGCCGGCGGCGAAGACTCTACAGACAAGGGATCTGTCTACGCACTGGGTGCTGTCTCGTCGGTACTTGCCAGTGGTGGGCCCGAGAATGTCGTGCGAGTGTGGGATCCCAGGTCTGGGAAGCCTGTGACCAAATTCGTGGGCCATACCGATAACATTCGTGACATACTGATCAACCAGACGGGTGATACGATTATGACTGCCTCGTCTGACCAGACAATCAAGATCTGGTCGCTCACAGCGGGTCGGTGCATGAACACCCTGACCATGCACAATGACAGTGTGTGGTCGCTCTACTCCGACCACCCTGATCTATCTGTTTTCTACTCCAGTGATCGATCTGGCTTAGTGGCCAAAACTGATACACGCGGATCGCCAGACCTCGAACAGGGCACTTCTGTGGCTGCACTACAAGAGCACGAGGGTGTGGTTAAGGTTGTGGCTGCCGGAGACTACATTTGGACCGCTACGCCGAAATCGAGTATCAACCGCTGGCGAGATGCGGATACTACACTTGACATCGAAGCTCCACCTGACCCATCCCGCACGATCGACTCTGCTGCAGCACCGGCTGCCCCGGCCAACGAGCAACCGAAAAAGATCCCCTTCAATGCAGTCTTGCAGTTGTCAGCAACATCAATTCTCGGTTCGCCCAAAGCTAGCACCCCGGAGCCTACCTTGGAGACCCTTGGCTTGACGATTCCGGTCCAGTCGCTGCCTGAGGAATCCATCGAGGGCCAGCACGGCTTGATCAAATGTTTAATGCTGAATGATCGGAGGCGCACACTTACTCAAGACTCAGCAGGGGAAGTCATCCTCTGGGACTTGCTCAAGGTGACTATGATGGTGCCAGGATACTGAACCTCATCGACTAACCCGGTCTTAGTGTCTTCCTGTCCAAACATTTGGCAAGCGCCACATAGATGATGTCGCATCTGAAATAAACACCATCGATAGCATCGCGCACTGGTGTGCAATTGATGTCCGCACTGGCAGGTTATCGGTTATCCTGGAGCCTAACCGTTGTTTCGATGCGGAAGTCTATGCGGACGAAACCGACCTATCGCCGTCTGACATACCCGAGTTTAGAGACGATCAAAGAAGTAAGTCCAAGTTTCCCTCAGAGTCACAACATATCCTTGACGGTGCATAAACATTCGGATCTGCATGCTAATTGGAAAAGTTAATCTCGGCAAATGGATCCTGCGTTGGCTATTTGCTCCAGTCGTGGACGAGGAGGTCCGACGAGACATTGAGTTCCGTCAAGCTGCCATGGCAAAGGCAGAAGAGGTAGCCCGTGCCAACCAACTGAGTACCTCAGTGCCCAACGATGACATTCCACGAAGCGTTGGTATTCCAATCTCCAACCCCAATGGATCCTTGCGTCCGGGATCGGACTTCCAGGGAAGCCCGAGCACTGGATTCGGGATCAACATCGGCACACCATCATCAAACTATCTGAGTACATCCATTCAAAGTAACTCTCCGTTCCCAAATTTCGAGCCGGATACGCCCGATGCCTCTGGACCCGGAAACTCTCATCTTGATGGTGGGCCGTCTTCCTTCTCGGATAGGAGCGACTATTTCTCAAACCGGACTACGCCCACGCAGGCTCAACAGAACGAGAATGATAAAAATCCCTTGTCCCCGCATGATACAAATTCAACTTCAGCGGTCCCTCAGTCTCCGGCGGAGCCTGACAAGGAAGAACGCAAGAAGTCTCTATTCAGCAAGAAGTTCAGAATGGACTTCCCCAAGAAGCTTTCTCGGACTTCTACTGATACTAAGCCCCAGATCTTGGAAGAGAAGGCCGAAGATACTGAGATTTCTTCTATCAAAGAAGAGAAGGTTTATGAGCCGAACCTTTGTGGTGTAGTAGACCGGATTCGTCATGACTATGAAGAAATCCTGGCTTCTAATGCAGAACGAGATTTGGAGACTTCTATTCTGCCCAGCGACGAGAGCGAAACCCCCCGGTTGGACATCCCACCTCGGACTGCAGTATTCATCCAAGAGGAAACGGGGGACACAGCTGTTGCGTCTGATCTCTACAGAGGTAGTGTGGGTCACATTAGCGAAGACCTCGAGAGGTTGAAGAAGTCGATCCCGCATTGGCTCGGTGAGCTTTTGCTGAAGGTGAGTACCGCGACCCAGGTTAGTATCACTGGACACAATTACTGATCATTCTTCCCAGAACCAAATTCCCTTCAAGGACCAAGTGAAGATCGCCTTTGTGCTGAAGCCCTTTGATGATTCGTTGCCTCCCGTCGTCAAGCCCGAGCCGTATGTACCTCCGAAGATCGTACCCCCAACGATCGTACCCCCAACGATCGTACCCCCATCATCCCAAGGGACCAGTCATGAGCGATGGAAACTCTTCCCCAATTGGCGTTGCAAAACCCAAGCTAACCCTCTGGCTACCAGTGCACCTCCCAACGGTGCCCCACCCGGAAACCAGGCCAACAACAATAATGGATCTCGTCTGAATGCCAACCGTATGCTTCGAGCAAAGAAAGTGCTTGCTTACGTTGCGGAACGCATCGATCCCGCCGATCCAAACGAACCCGAGGACTCCCTCATGCCACCCGAGGAATATCTTGAGCTTTACTGCCAAAAGACGGTAAGTACCGAACTCCAATCTTGACATATCTCAACCTAATCCTTTCACACTAGCTCTGTCCACCAAATATGACACTAGCAACGATTCGGACGCACCTTTGGCGCACCTCAGGAGACATGATCCTCTACTACAAGACGAATGGCAAGAAAGAAATCCACCCACCCCCATCCCTCCTCGGCATCGAAGATAGCACCGTTTCCCTGGGCGAGCCTCATGCTCCAAACGGTGATAACCATGCTCCCCCTCCCCCTGGAAGCATACATTCGACGGCCAATTCTGGATCTGTTGCCGGATCTTTTGCCACTTAGTCAGGGCTGGGCTTATTTCTTGTTTCCCTTCTGTTTTGAGAGTACATGTGTGGTGATATTCTTGCTTTCGACGTGAACACCTTTCTTCTTACACCGCTGCTATTTCGCTTTTGACGAATAGGGTTGGCTTGCTTAGCTTTTTTCTTTGACTCTCTTCAAGCATTTATTTCGTGACTCACACTTCGAGTTGTATGTACACCTGAGATACCTTTCAAATGTATGCGCTAGTGTCTTGGCCTCGATCATACTGTAGACATGGGCTTTAATAAGGGAGACTTGGTAGGGTCACAGATTCACAGTGCACCTATGCATACTAGGTATTCAAGGTTGCTGTCCATTTCCATACTTAACCATGCGCCGTTTCGGAGATATAGCTCACAGGCTCAGTGGAGCAAACCTTGGAAGTCTTTTGACTACATTCATGGATCTCACCTGGGCAAGGCAGCATTCATGCAAATAGAAAGCTCGGCGTTGTTAGGTATCGGTTGTTTCTAGTCCAATGCCCTACCTAGGTAACCTTCCCAGGTTGGAAACAGATGAATGATTCACTCCAGCGTGTATTGGAATCTTGAGCCACTCTGGATGAGAAATATTTCATCACGTCAACCGTTATAATTGGTAGTCATTTCCAACCTTGGAAGGTTGTCCAGGTGGGTGGCCATCTCCATAAAGCCCCGTAAGCCGACAATAACGAAAGGGCCCTTCGCTTTTCAGCCCGGGTGCACAGGTCGATTGGCCCCGGAGGCGGGGGCCAGAGAGGAATCCTGGTACCTGGTAGTACTCAAGACTACAATTCAGATCATACCGCTGACTTCGGGAGCCTATTGCCTTGTTATAATTGATTGGGTCTTCCGGGGTTGCACTGCCACCGGTGGACAGGCTTATACCTACACCTTGGTCTGACAGTCGCAAGCCCAGGTGACAGGCGACAGAGCTACCTAGGTAGGTATATCCATGGATGCTGTGTTCCAAGGTTTGTACTTTGTCCATATATTCTAGCAAAATTACCCATGGAATTCTAGGCATTTTATACCATATCTCTTCAGGGGGATATTAGAATGTAAAGCCCTGTCATGGATGCGACCGCCAGACCTGCATGGCTTGTTGTAATGCGACTGTGCAAGACGCCCTTTCCCAGGTGCCAGGAATGTCTGGTGCGGTGAGTGTGAGTATTGTTTGTGGAATTGAATCCAGAGTTTTCGAAATTCTCACTTGAGGTGCTGAGAAGGTTAGCTCTGGGTCAGTATGCTTGTTATGTATGGAGCCCGACATTGGCGCCCTCAGGTCCGGGGGTGCTGAGTGTACATTGGTCGGAATCATAATGCTGACATCCTTTCTGGGCAGCAAAGAACCCTTTGATACTTTTCCAAAAAAAGCATTGCCGTCGAATTCCAGGCAACGCTGGAGAGTATCTTCGGCTTTGACATAAAGCGTTGATCTGGAAGTGGGATGAAAGTGATGTCGCTAGTACCCTGAGCCACCGAGTCCAGGGGCCCAATCACATCCATCTTTGCAGGGCGCCAGCAGCGGGAACCAACAAAATAGGCATAGGGTGACTTCCGAGGCATCTCTTGAGATGCCGGGAAACCCTCTGCAATATGCGATACCTGAGTCCGTGTTTAGTACCTGGACTTTTTCTCCTCGGTCTCTGATGACACTCGGGATCTTAACTACCGTGGCTTTGGGCTGGACCGGCGAACAGTCCCCTCAAAAGCCCGGAGAAGGGACACATGGAGGGCGAGTCCGAGTGATGGCCCCATTCGCTTATTGCTGGCAGGTGACCCCAAACACCGCGTCAGATAGCCTAGGCGACTGAAAATAGCATCAATGCGCTCAGGGGGAAATTCGAAATGAGCACTAGGCTCTGTGGAAGGTGTCGAATGGTCCGATGGCCTCCGGTAGAGCCATGTTGATGACTTTTAGGTCCGTGGAGAAGGGTCGCGTGTGGCATGATGTTTCAGCGGGGGAAATAGGGTGTTCCTCTTGAGGCTGACATGCATGCCCAAGCACAATTGGTGATACTATCCCTGGTTCTATTTGAATCCTCGGATGATTATCGAATAAGAGAGACCAGTTCCATAGAGTTGTAGATGTATAGTTTCGAACCCATTTGGTGGGGTATTGACGGATCATCACATCCCTGCGTTCGCATATCTACAAAGGTCCCAGGGGGGTCCCGAAGGAATAAAACAGCCCCTTCAGATCCCGACACCGTGAAAAAAAGGAATATATAAAGATCTATAAATCCAAGCACGCCTGTTGGGTACAAGGTGGCGGGAGGAACCCCGCTTAAATCCGACTTTCCTCTTCACCCACCCAACATCATACCACACACCACCACTCGTTACTGATCATGCCAACCAGAGGTGTCTACCCCTATAACCTGGGGTCGTTTGGGAAGACCGTCACCACCAACAGTCCGGAGGCACAATTATGGTTCAATCGTGGACTCACGTGGGCCTACTCCTTCAACCACAAGGAGTCCATCGTGTGCTTCCAACAGGCGCTGGTGCATGATCCGTCGTGTGCGATGGCTTATTGGGGGGTGGCCTACTCTCTCGGCCCCAATTACAATAAACCCTGGGACTTCTTTGGCAATGAGCTGACATCTGTGATCGAAAAAACCTATTGGGCCGCCCAAAAGGCCGTGGTGCTCGCCGCTAATGCTTCGCCGGTGGAGCAAGCACTTGCCAAAGCGCTGACCGCGCGCTATCAAAGCGAAAAACCGGTCAGCATGGAGCAACTGGCCGCCCAAAATATCGCATATGCGGATGCAATGGAGGAGATCTATCAAGAATTCAGTGATGATTTAGACGTGGTCACGATCTATGCTGATTCCATGATCAGCCTCACTCCCTGGAGGCTATGGGATCTGGTTACGGGAAAACCAGATCCAGCCGCCCGCACCGTGGTGGTGAAAAGGGTTCTCGAGAAGGCACTCGAGAACAAAGAGTCCACCAAGCATCCCGGTCTCTTGCATATGTATATTCATTTGATTGAAATGTCACCATTTCCAGAACTGGGTCTGCGAGCCGCCGACTATCTCCGGGACTTGGTTCCGGATGCTGGCCATATCACTCACATGCCTTCGCATCTGGATGTCCTGGTGGGGGACTACCGAAGCGCTGTTCGTGCGAACCAGCGCGCAGCCATTGCGGACGAGAAATATCTGGGACGGGAAGGTCCCTACAATTTCTACTCCGTCTATCGAATGCACACATATCACTCGCTCATCTATGCAGCCATGTTTGCAGGCCAGAAGCAGACCGCTTTCGAGGCCGTGGATCGCTTGGAGGCGACTTTGCCCAAGAAATTACTCGCAGCGATGGCCGATTACATCGAAATTTTCATGTCCGTGCGGGTACACATCATGGTCCGATTCGGCATGTGGGAAGAAATCATTCAAGTCCCCATCCCCTCAGAACCAGAGATATATTGCATGACAATAGCAACCTGGCACTACGCCAAGGGTGTCGCATTTGCGGCCACGGGAAATGTCCCCGAGGCAGAAGAGCAGCGAGCGCTGTTCCGCGAGGCCCGGACACGGGTCCCTGAAACGCGTCTAGACTGGCCGAACAAATGTACTGATATCCTTGGCGTGGCATCAGAAATGCTAGATGGTGAGATCGAATACCGCCGTGGCAACTACACGGAAGCGTTCGAGAGTCTGCGCCGCTCCATCGAATTGGATGATGGACTGGGCTACGCCGAGCCCTGGAGCTGGATGCAGCCCACACGCCATGCATATGCTGCTCTCTTGCTGGAGCAAGGGCATGTCGAGGATGCAGCAGCTGTCTACCGCGCTGACTTGGGTCTTGATGGCACTCTTATTCGGGCGCGTCAGCACCCGAATAACGTGTGGGCTTTGCAGGGCTACCATGAATGCCTGGTGCGACTTGGAAAGACCGAAATGGCTCGAGTGATCGAGCCTCAGTTGGCAATAGCGGTTGCGGTGGCCGATGTGCCCGTGACTTCTTCTTGCTTCTGTCGACTGGATACCTCCCAGGCACCGAACGTCAGCAATGGTTGTTGTAAATGATTTAAGATTGTATATACCTTTTTGTTTGTATAATTCATTGTCTCGGTGTCGTATGGTGCATGCATTCGCGTTATCGACATCGACATCACCCCATTCATCTCATCTCGTTTATTTTGCCGTGCCCAAAGAGGGTACCTTTGGCACCTGGGAGGGTCCAAGTTGACTTAGAGAGCCGAGGCGTTTGGAGCAGACGGCAATCAGCTGGGGGCATACTACAAAACTGAATGAAAGAGATCAAGTTGAAGTGAGAAGGATGGAAAGTAGGGTAAATCAATCGCCGATGTTGTGCTGATAGCCAATGAGATTCGGTGTTTGATGGGGATCAAACACCGAAGTGACACATTTTCCTCTCTTGAGTCAGGAATGTTCTTGAACTCGGTCATTGAACAGTCCAGCAGGCCAACGGCATATCCGTTACACATCCAAGTACAACTCAGTCCATTGGCTCGAGGCTCACTCCGTTGAGGGTATCTTCGTCACGTGCATAGTGACGTATGCATTCGGCATCTCCAGTGCAACCAGAACTACACTGCCCAAGTACTGTCTCAAGCGGAATGCCTCGTGTTGCGAAGCCTCCAGTAAAGGCTGCATGCTTAGCCTGGTACGTTGGCCGCCTTCAATTCACAGTTCGATCATATATATGCTTACATTACCTGTAGCCGAACATCGAAAACACGCTGTGATGGTCAGCGACCATGTGGAAGTGTATGCACTCCAATTGATCCACAAAAGGCCCCATTGACAAGTCTCCTAGTGCACTGGAAAGAAGCGAACCTGCAGCTACCAGCCGAGTCGCCGAGGTGGAGCTCGCCGAGGGGCCCAGTATGAACAGACACGTCGATCAGCAGGCAACTCACTGCCCTCGTCCTCGCTCTCAGATATCGCTGATGACATTGGTATCTCAAACAAGTCTAATGTCGTATTCAAATCTAACATTAACCCAGAGCCTTTCCCTGAAAACATGCTGGGCCTGGTAACGCCATTCGCCGGCGTCCACAATCTGGATTTATCTCCCGATTCTCTGTCTGCAGATGAAGCCCAGCAGATATGGGGCCAGCTTACCCCACACGATGACAGTCCATATGGATCCGCTACTTTGTCATACACAGGTGCCCCGTTGATAAGGTCGTACCAATCCGAAGTAGAAATGTATGGATCAGACCCCCATGACCCAACGAAGCACTAACAAGATACTTAGTGCTAATGCGTACTACATCTACATTCATCCATACTTACCCTTGCTGCCGCCGTCCATAGAGCCACAGTATGAGGACCAACCCAAAGTGATCAAGCCACTTGAAGAATACTCAGAGCCCGCGAAGTCAAATTTGCCATACTGGCCAGCATCATCGTTGAGCCTGGCTATATCCGCAATGCTGGTTCTAATACCTGCCCCCGAAGATCAATTCCCAACAGCGGACATTTCTCTAGCTTACAGGCGTTGTTACGCTCAGCTATTTGCGCAGGCAGCTCTAGCAGCAGTGGAAGCCGAGATCGACGACTTGTCGCATCCCCTTACCCCCAAAACTTCTGAGTCAGAGCGCTCTCGGGGTCAAGACGGTCTGCATCCTCGAGTCCCAGCGCAGGTTTATCCCGTACTTGCTCTTGTGGTTTTGAGTATCTATGAGTACTGCCAGCGAGATAATGTATCCCGAATGCGAGCCCGGGGCAATCAGGCTATCACAACTGCTATGGATATCTCGATACATAGCCTTGACTCCTCGGAAACAACATTTTCTGAGGCTCAGAGGAGGGCTTGGTGGATGACGGTACGTATTGACCAATGATTGACGAGATCTACGCTCACTATGCTTGCAGATGTGGGTGACTTACATGTCCTCAAACATTCATCTAACTGTAAGATCGCATTCAAGATTCAAGAGTCGCGTTGCTGACCCTTCCCAGCCACCGATTATCTCATCGAGGGATCCACGAATCACTTCTCCCTATCCTAAGTTGAATGTGTTCTTGGAGGTATTTTCCCCGCTAAGCGGAGTCGATATATCGCTGACGCCCTAAAGCCATGGCCTATGGTCATGAAATCACAAGAGATCATGTTTGAGACCAATAAAATGGTCCAAAACATCGAACATATCAATGATGATGTCGTCCCATCCGACTTTGGACCTAGAATAAGCAAAATTGACTCAGTTCTCACAACATTGATGAGGGAAGCCGATCGCCATACTTTGATCACTATCAACGAAGAGCCCGAGGCATCCGTGGCTCAGACCATGTGGATGATTAGTCGAATGTTCATTCATTCGTAAGTATCTATAACTTCTTTCCATATTCATCATGCTAAGCAAGATAGTTCTCGCATTCGACTGCACCGCTTCCGAGCGTTCATGGGCATCCCTCTGTTTCTAGACCAGTACTGTGACCTTGCTTCAATAAATGACCAGGGCGTCTCGCACGACATATCTAAGCCTAAGTGGGTCACAGACTGTGAGATTTCATTCCCATTCACCGAGCAAGAGTCCTCTAGGATTTGTCTCAAGTCGTCTCTGGTGGTATCCACGATATTCCGCACTTTGCCATTTCCACAGATACTTGGCCAGGCCTCTTTTGGTCCAACCAGGTATCCGAAGTCTGTGCCTTATTTTGCCTGCTCTGCCATGCAGAGTAGCTACGCTCTTCTCATGCTCCTGCATCGACTCCGTGCTTCTTTAGCGACAGAACGTCTCGCCCAATGCTATCACCTGCTTCATGGACCGAATCCTGAATCAGAAATAGCTGATGCTGAACGGCTAATGGAGGAGCTACGACATGGCGTCGAAACACTCTGTAAGTCCTTGAAACCGGACGTGATTTTCGAGGGCGTGGGGGATATGGGCCGTGAAATCGAGGGTGCTTACCTGGCGGCTTTCCCTGACAACTAAATACCGAATATGATGAATGTTACGTGTCACGTCGAGAAGCGTAGTCAGACACTTTGTGTCCAGAATAGCAGACGCTAAGATGGTCTTGATAGCCAAACGCAGACATGCCACGCGCGATGGTCCGGATAATTGATCTGCCGGGCCGGCGAATATCTTCGAGACACCCAGGCTTCACCCGCGCAAATGCGAGTGGATCTCAGCTTCTAGAGCAGAGTGGAGATGACAGGGAATATATCCATATCGCCTTTCATCTTCCAACGATGCTTTCAGCAGGCGTGGTCCCGATCGCGACGGGCTCGCGTCAATTACGGGAGCGCCAAGCATGGACACAAACTAGATGATTATGACGTTCTGCAGCTTCCACGGAGATTCGGTATGTTTGAGAGTCGATCAGTTGCATGAATGCTCGATTGTGCTTTGAATGGATAATGGTAACGCGTGGGTTTGCAGGAATTGCCGTCAGCGGCGGCGCCGACTCCATGGCATTGGCATATCTATGCAAGCAGCTGGAACGTTCATCTGACCTTTCTGGAGCTATCTCTGTCACTGCATTCGTGGTAGATCACCGTGCTCGTCCAGAGAGCGCCGAGGAGGCCCAAAAAGTCGCTGGTTGGCTTCGTGATATGGGTAAGATATGAACTCGACGTCGAGGTTTCGAACCCACCCCTAACATCCAACAGATATCAAAACTCAGATTCTCAAGCTGGACTGGTCTGAGCTGACTTCGGGTCAAGACAAATCATCGAAAGATTTGTCTAAGCTAACTGCCTTCGAGACCCATGCGCGGAGGTTGCGTTTCCAAGCTCTCGGCCTGGCCTGTCATGAATTCAAGCTGGAAACGCTTTTATTAGGTCACCACCAAGATGACAATATTGAAACCACCATTTGGCGGCTTTCTTCCGGCGCAAAGGGACTAGGTCTCGGTGGGATCCCCGAGGTTGCTCGAATTCCCGAGTGCCATGGCCTCTTCGGGGCATCTGAGAGCTGGTCCACGACTTCGATCCCCGTCAAACCAGACGCCATGCCTAAATCCCGAGTTAGCTTCAATGACCGGAATCGCGGATTGATCACGATATCTGGGGAAAACAAACCCGAAAACACATCTCATGTAAAAGTTGCAAGTCCAGGCATATTCATATGCCGACCATTACTGCAATTCACCAAAGCAAGTCTCCTGGAGACTTGTCACAAACACCAAATCCCCTACGTCTCCGACCCAACCAATTTCGACCCTACCCTCACCCCTCGGAATGCAATCCGTAGCTTCCGCACTTCTGGATCCTTACCTCGCGCGCTGGAATCGCAATCCATCCTCTCACTAATTCGCTCAAGTCAAGATCTTCTCCATAGATCGAACGAGCTCTCTGACTCCCTTCTCTCCTCTCAATGCCGAATCCTTGATTTCAACCCCAAAGCAGGATCGGCCGTCATTCAACTCCTAGACCCGAGTCCTGCCTCCATGGACCCTCAGCTCGCTACCTTGTCAGACTCCCAAACCAGACAGATTCAAACCCTCGTCCTCCGCCGTATCACGGAGTTGGTCTCTCCATTCCCTGATAGTCATTTTGCACTCCGCAGCTATGAGCCTTTCGTGTCAACTGTCTTCTCTGGTTCGGAAAATGACCATGTTGAAAATACGACAGGCAGTCCGGAGAAAGACAGCCTTCGGCAATCATTTACTTTAGCCGGTGTCATGTTCCAGCCTCTAACGAACCAAACACAAAACTCGGGGCCAGAGACTGATGGAAAAGGCCCGCGATCTCGTGGTGACAATATATGGTTGCTATCCCGGCAACCATTCATGAAGGATCGGGACCCCGTGACTCAGGTCAACGTCTCCCCAATGGGAAACTTCACTCCATGGCTCTTATGGGATAACCGGTTCTGGATGCGACTGCGTTTGGTCCCCAGTGACTTGGATCACGATGCCAGCGAGTTAGGGCCGAAGTTGTCTCACCTGCCTATCACTATACGTCCATTTCATAAATTGGACGTGGAGCGTGTGCGTAGAGATACAGTGAACTCAAGACCACAGGGCGCAAAGAAGAACTCAGTGATTGAGCGCGAAATTCCTGGGACATTTGAGAACTTGAAGGCTTGTTTATCTACCGAGGCGCCTTCTCAATTACGCTTCACCCTGCCTGTCTTGGCGAGGGAGGGCATCAATTCTAAGCCTGGGAAGCCCTTGGACCAGAAAGTCAGGCAACAACTGGCGTTGCCCACTTTGGATTATCGCTTGTCGGCTCACTCGGCTGCATATACCTCTGAAAGTGAGGTAGAACTGGTACATTTACGTTGGCGTTGGAAGCTGAAGTGGCAGTGGATGTACAAAATGATTGATAGTGAGGCACTGCGCCTGATGGGCTGGCCAGTTGGTGGACGCACCGAAGACGGTTAGTGTACATGACAACAATACTTAAACATAATGAAGAAAGTCCCATGGTGAGTTGATGTCCTGTGCCATGCATATAGGATTTCAATGGCTGTCTGTGCGGATGCGCCAGCTTGTGAGTGACAAGAAATAGGAATGATTACAATAAAGAAAGGCTCACGGACATGTATGCAAATGAGTGGGTAGTCAGTCAGGAGGAAAGAGGACAGTGCGGTATCAGTGTACAAGAAAGGGAAAGTTTGTGTATAAGTGTTCAGATGTTGGGTGATATGAGAAAAAAGAATGAATGGGACGGGGAAGAAACCTCAAGGAGTGGCGGATTCTGTTATTGCTCGCTCGCTTTGAGCAGCGCATGGGCAGCCGATTGAGCCCGAAGACCTCCGACTTCTCGCTTCAGGCGGAAGTTCTCTTTCTTGACACGGCCAATCTCGTCCAAGGCACTAGCAAGCTGAGACTTCAGGGCATCTTCGGCATGTCCCGATCGGACATCCTTGGCAACTTTGCTGAGCTCGGTGTTGAATCGATCGTAGAGAGCCTCGTTTTCCGCACTTGCTTCCCGATACAGCTCGTCCAATTTCTTCACGCGCCTCTCGCTAAGAACCAACGAAGATTCCAGGTCTTTCTCAATAGCCGATGTGCGCCCATTGCATTCGGCTGTCAGCATGTCAAATTTGGCTTCAATGTTGCGCATGCGAGCTTCGAGGGACGCAGTAGTCGCAGAAGATGCATGGCTGTCTTCACGGTCAAAGCTGAAGCTCAGATCCATAGGGCTGAGTTCTCTTGGGGGTGTGAGCTTGAAAGATCGCAGTTCGTCACTGATTGCAGAAATCTCATCTCTCAAGCCTAGTTGAGTAGCATATTGGGTCTTCTTTTCCAGTTGGACGCGCTCGCGCAACTGTGCAGATGTTAGTCAACGATTTACGGCTATGATGAGGCTAACAAACCTTCTGTGGACTTTGCATCCGTGCTCTCTGCGGCTTCTGAGAAGAGGACGATGACTGAGGCCGCTTGTTCTCCGATCCATTGTTGGCTGGTCGCTCTCGGAGGCCTGGGGTTCGTTGAGGGATACTGGATGCACGAGGTCCCCTCTTTGCTTCTTCGCCAGGCGATTCCGAAACATCCCTCCTGGATTTGGTTGTCCGCTCCGTGTATGGCGTTCTAGGGTCAATATTTTCCTTCTTGCTCGGCGTGGACGGACGAGGTGGTGACATTCGGCGAATGGGCGATCCCAATCTTGAAGGAGAGCTAGACTTTGCCGGTGATTGGGAGCGCATTGGGGATTGACCACGCATAGGCGAGACAGGGATATAACTGCTTTGAGGTCTGGATTGCTTGGTTGGAGTGACCACATCACCACGTGTGTAGCTTGAGGGGGTCGTCGGGCGTAGCTGTTGGGTTGGAGAAATGCTTGAGGCATCTGAAGATGCTGTAGGTGGCCGAAGGTCTGACAACGAGCTCCTTCGCTTCCTGCGAGTTCTGGGCACGCGATCCTCGGAGAAGCCTCGGAAGGATGAGAGAGAGGGAGGCTGTTCATGACCTGTACCTGGTCTTGAAATTGTTTCTTCCGATGCAAAGCCGTATGAACGGTCACTGGAAGTGGGACGCAGGAATCCGAGGCGAGCATCCACATCAGTTGACTTTGAGCGAATTAGGCTACCCTTAGGGGTGTTGGGCTCTGATCCCGCAGGACTTTGCTTTTTGCTCAACGTTCGTAGGATGGATGCTACCTTTCCTTCGCCTTCATGCTTCGAGCTTTCCTTGTGTGATCCAAATCCAAAGCGCTTTCGGAAAGAGGATGAGTTCGAACCTACTGACCCCGTGTTGTGTCCTTTGGACTGACCACAAGTCAAAGTGCCCTCCACTGAGGTGCCACCAGGGATGAAATCTTCAAAGAGTACGTCGAAGTCTTCGACAAGTCGGTCAAGCAAGGAGACATGGTGACTAGGATCGCCATCTTCGGTGAGAACCTCAGCGAACGCCATGGTTAAAGCACCTCGATCACCGTCATTCCCCGACGCATCAAGCAGCTCTGCGAGCAAGCGAATGATTGCGCCGAGAGCACGTCTGTTCTGTGGAGTCATGTCTGCTAGGAATTTTCGGAATTGATCGTCGAAATCGCGTGGGATCATAGTATCGAACTGACTCTGAACCCACTTCAGCGAAGATGAGCTCAAAATAGGGCCCATGCTCTGGTGCCAGGCGTTGGCCAAAAACGTTTCAAACGCAACAAAGAGAGTATCGACAGGCACTTCTGCGGCTGCTTGAATCCTGCTTGGGTCCTCCAAAAGAATGTTGTAAAGCTCATTGACTGGAGCTCGGTCAACGTGGTCTCTAACCCGAAGCATGCGGCCCAAGATATTTCCACTCCGAGATTGCAGAGAAAGCACAAAAGCTGCGAATGTCTGCTCTAACAGCCCGAATTGGGTGTCCAATCCCTTAGAGGTTGAAGCTCCAACGACTGATATCTTGTTGTTGCCTTCTTCCTTCTCTTTCTCTTTCTCCTTCTCTCTTTCCCTGTCTTTGTCTTTGTCTTTATCTTTCCCAGGGAAAGTTGATGGCAAAGTATTTGATCGTGACAGTTGGCCTCGGGGCGGGAGAATTTTCGGAAATTCACCCGTGAGAGTGGCCGATCCTGGACCTTTGGAACTAGGGGCACTGTCACGACTCCCTCCCAGAAGGTTAGAGATAAGTTTGGTGGGTGAAGGTGGCCGGAAGCCTCGCGAGGATTTCACTTGCGCAGTCAAGCTGCTAGCCACGTAACGTAGGATTTCGAAGTTGGAACGGACCAATGGTTCCGTGAGAACCGGGTTTCGAGTGCTACGCAGTGGGGACAGAAGATATTGAACTATGGTTAGAATGTTAGCCTGAGAACGGATTTCGAGGAATGTTTACTTACGGCGCCTTGCAAGGGTAGGAATAAAAGTTTCCACTGTGATCAAATCCGCGGATCCAAAGCCAACCACCGATTCAACGTCCAGTCTGTATTGATGATCTCCGTTCGGTGGAGATATCGATATCACGACTTCCAGGTTGGAGCCCTTCAGTATTTGGCTACAAGTAGTTTTTGAGGTATCGAAAACAACTCGTATCGGGGATGGGTGGATAGGGTTCAGTGCGGCAGTTTGGCCATCTTCACAAACGCAGGCCAGGATTCCGACATTACTAGCGGCCCCCGTTGGAGGACTTCTGAGCGTCCATTTTCCTCCTTCTCTTTCGCTTTCGGGGAATCTACCTTCGATCTTGGCCTTTGATATCTCTTCGATCAACCTGCTGGCTTTGCCTTCATATGTCGTGGCCAATTCCAATGCAATCAAGTCTGCTCCAGAATTTGACTCAGACGATGCTGTCTTGGCGGATACAGGCAGAATGTACATTATTCGGCCACATTGGGACTGCATACAACGAACATTGTGAAAGTCCAGTACTTGCACAACTTGTAAGTCTGACGGTGGGAGAGACATGGGCATGTCTGACGTTGACGAGGCTGCATTATCAATATCAGCCAGCACTCCACGTGCCGTAGCTCGGCTTTCGTCGGATTTGGCCAAAAGGACCATGCAATTTTTGTAGAGGAGCATTATTCCTGCACTTTGGCCGGATGGTTGCTCCAACTGGAAAGGAGGGACCACCTCGTTAAAGTCAACTGCAGTAATCAACCGACCCTCAGGAAACGTCCGAGCTGGCCATCCATTGACAAGCTCTCTCAATCGGTCGAGGCTTTGAGCATGGCTTGACGGCGAGTCGTTTTCAAGCGCACATATGTCCTTTACAACATCTCGTGCTTTTAACAAGGTTCGCACAGCAGGGTGAACCAGTGGGAGATTGCTTGTCATCGTGTCAATCAACAAACTGTACCGAGGAAGTCGCTGGACGGGCTCCATAAGCAAAGAGCGCAATCTCTGTTCTCCTGTTTCATACACCCTTTTCGAGAAGCTGGAGTTTTTGTCCTTCATGAACAGGTTCAGGGTCTGGGTGAAGCCGGTATGCGCTCGCATGTAGTCCCCGTATGGCTGTGAGAATCGGGGTAGCCATTCGAAGAGAGCTTTCGCAAACTCCACGGCTCCCAGTGCATCCTTTCTATCCCTGGGTAGACCCCGCGAAGGAAGCTCTGTGTCCTGCCCAATGTCCGTAATGGCTTCTTTCTCTGTGTCATCAAGTACTTGTCGGATGACATTCAAGAAACCAAGGTTGACCTCCAGAATTTCACGCAGGCATGGAGGAAATAGTGCTGCCAAAGCTGCCTCATCGGGACTTGTGCTTGAGGGTCTTCGCGCTTGAGCTTTCTGTATGAACTCATCGGCCACTTCGTGAACGAGGGAGTACAACTTGGCGACGTATCTCTCCTCCGTGTCCACGAGCTCACACATGGTCAAGCGCAGGGCCTCCTTTTGGCTTCTTGCGAACAACCGCGATTTGCTGACATTGGTGGGCTGAGATGGTGCGCGCTTTAATCGAGATGTGGGCAAGAACATGGGATCGCCCAATGCTTCTATGAGGGGTGTGTATGGTCCGTACTGGGGATTCTGAGTGTCAAGGTCTGAGCTTTCACTGCCACGTCGCTGGGGCGCTTGTATGGTGCCCGCGGGAAGAATCACGTCGATGTCAATCCACGGCACTCGCCGCTCTTGATAGGCACTCCGAATGTCGTGAATTATTTCCGATGAATCCTCCACTTTGACCATTCGGTTGGCCACATCGGCTGCATGCATCTCATCGAACATCTTAGGGATCTTGCCCCCTGGTCGTCCGATTCGAGCGAGACCCGCCAGCCGGTTTTTAGCCGGCTCCGAGAGCTCGGCGAAGTATCTCAACATGCTGACGGCAAGTCCACGAGAAACCTCGTCGCCTTGCTTGTCGCGAGGCAGGTGTTTGACAGCTGCATACACCGGGGCAGCAGGAGAGACCGTTATTCTGGGGTAGCTTTGGAAGCCGGCCGGTGTGAAGATATGAGCTTGAATGCGGGAGCTGCTGACGGTGGCATTCACGGTGGAGACAGCTCCATAGAACACGAGAATCGACGATAAACAGGGGTCGACGACATGGTAGAGGCTGAGTTGTTCGAGGGGCAGGTCTGCCAGGGTAGGGGCCGGGGGAGGTGCGAGAGCGGCCATGCTGAATGCGCTTGCGACAGGTGCGCAATGCGAGACGGTGAGCAGGCGCGATGAACAAATGAAATGCGCCTCGAGACGAGGAAAGAGGGTTGGAGAACGAAGGTAGGCACAGCTGCGCAGAGATTGAGATTAAAAGAGAGCAATTATTCCAGAGGAAAAGACAGATCAAGATCGCATATAGCATGAGCTGAAGACAGAAGCAATCGCGACATTCGCGCTACCCTCCATGGAAGCCAAGAGAGCAGAAGCTTAATTCATCGAGATCCAGGAGACACGTGCTGGAGAGGGATTGGCGAAAAAAAAGAAAGAAACCAAAACGAAAAAGAAAAGCGCCGAGACGAGGAGTAATGAGGGGAGAGGCGTTTGTTTTGAAGGTGGGGAGAGAAGCGGTGGGTAGATATCGCGATAGCCCCGATAGTAGCGGGTATTAGCGCCTCACACTAACAGTACCCCCGGTGGATCAAGAGAAAGTCTGGCCCTGCTCTCCAGGGCTCTCAGCAGTCCACTGACTTTTATGTTTTGGCTGTTGATGCTTTGTCCGGCCAACGCTTATCCTGTTGCTATGCTATCCCCAACCGCCGCAAGGACTGCAGCTACATGCTACTATCTGATAGGTCACATCCCGATGCTTTGCTGGCATCATGACTCCTTGGGGTTTCAAGAGGTTGCACACCCGATAAGAATAGACCTTGGCCCTGGAGCACAACATTCGCAGCTCTGAAGGCCAACAATGCCGTTATGTTTTGAATAATGCCACCTTGGAAACCTTGGAACGTGCCCCCAAGGTCTCCCTAGTATGAGCGCTGAGATGACCCGGAAAATATATCAGCCACTGCGGAATATATCTTGTCGATCATCGATATAGGCGCATGTACTTCTTGTCTGCAGCTCCCTTCACGTTGTTGTAGGGAGAGGTCTGCATTTACAAAGCGCAGAGTATAGAAAGGACTGTCCACGTTGGAATAGGCCTGGTGGACACACTTGGGATCCATGGATGCAAGTAATACGGATTGTGACTGAGGTACTGAAATATCCTCCCATTATATCCAATAGGCGTCCTCAAATACCAAACAGCGCGTAATCTCCGTTCACGGCACCCCTGGTGAAGGCGGTGACTGGGCGGGGAGACGCTAATCCATATGAGGCAAGGGAAGCAGCAGTATGATGATCGAGAGACCAGCTGTTTCGTTCCGAACCTCAAACGGTGTCACAACGAGTCTGCTCTTGCGAGGCCAGATTCTACCATGGATGTGCCGTCGCTTCCAATTGCCATCGACCCCGTGGCTTTGGTGACTACAGAATGCATCACGGTCACTTCGTCGATGCGCAAGCATGCCCGCTGGGCTCACTCCTCCGTCTCCGCCATATTGGGCGGCAATGGGACATCTCGCGTCTATGAACGGGATACATCTGCCCCCCCAAGCCCGAATCCCCGCAAGACCGGCCCACCGATACGGAACGAAGATGATCACGTCCTGGCGAATCGTTGGGGTCTGCGAGGGAAGAAGGGGAAAAGCATGCAGGACAACCCATTGATATCGGCCTTTACACGACTTAGAAGCGACCTCAAAGGGTGCAAAGATATCAGGACCTTTGATACCCCGGCTTTACTTCACCCGTTCTTACAGGTCGTCCGTTCCTCCTCAACCTCTGCCACAATTACTTCGATCGCTCTGGTCTCCATCACCAAGTTCTTTTCCTACAATATTGTGAACACCAACTCTCCGCGACTCTCGATGGCGATGCAGCTGCTTTCGGCTGCAATTACGCACTGCCGATTTGAAGCGAGCGACTCTTCGGCGGACGAGATTGTCCTATTGAGGATCCTCAAGCTGATGGAGGGCATACTTTCGCGGCCCGAGGGCGAGCTACTAGGCGACGAAAGCGTGTGCGAGATGATGGAGACTGGCTTGAGTATGTGCTGCCAAGGCCGTCTATCAGAGGTACTCCGAAGATCTGCCGAAATGGCAATGGTGAAAATGTGCCAGGTGATCTTCATGCGCCTGTCGCATCTGGATGAGAACATACCCGCAGGGCCGGATCCCTTCGCCGGCGAAGATACAAGAAATGATCTTTTATCACGTTTGAAAATGGACCCCTCTGTCAACGGGGATACCGTGACATCCCAGCATCTGTCGGCTATAAGTGCAGACACAGCAGCAGCAGAGCGAAACAGCACTAGCCGGGAGGGAACACCCGATCCGGCCGGTAGTTCCAGCACTCCAGCTGCTGCAGCACCCCCCAGTCCAGATGACGACCCGGAAGCAGAGGTCCAGCCGTATTCTCTGCCGTCTATCAGAGAATTGTTCCGCGTCTTGATCGACCTTTTGGATCCACACAACCGGCAGCATACCGATGCCATGAGGGTGATGGCACTCCGTATCATTGATGTCGCGTTAGAGGTAGCAGGTCCATCAATTGCTCGACACCCGAGCCTGGCAGCCTTGGCCAAAGATGACCTATGTCGTTACCTCTTCCAATTGGTCAGGTCAGAGCATATTGCTATTCTGACAGGCTCATTGCGAGTTGCTGGTACACTATTGTCGACTTGCCGGCCTGTACTGAAGCTACAGCAAGAACTTTATATTTCATACCTTGTGGCATGCCTCCACCCTCGCGTTGAAATACCGCGAGAGCCTGGAATTGACCCATCACTCTACGAAGGCATACCTCAATCGCCTAAGTTGGTCAAGCAGCCGGCTTCACAGACTAATAGCGGGAGATCAACGCCTGTTCCTGTCAGGGACCGACAAAAGCTTGGACTTGAAGGAGGGTCGAGAAGACCCGAAACCAGAGAGGCCATGGTTGAAAGCATCGGCGTCTTGTCTCGCATACCTAGCTTTATGGTTGAGCTTTTCGTCAACTACGACTGTGAGGTGGACCGGGCGGATTTGTGCGAAGATCTGATCGGACTTTTGTCTCGGAATGCTTTCCCAGATTCTGCCACTTGGAGCACTACAAACGTCCCACCGCTATGCCTTGATGCTCTCTTGGGCTATGTGCAATTTGTGTACGACAGGTTAGACGATGAGCCGGTACAAGGTGACTATCCACCACAAGAACGCCTACGGAAGCAGCGCGAGACCAAGAGACTCATCATCAAGGGAGCTCAGATCTTTAATGAGGATCCCAAAAAGGGAATTTCATTCCTTGGCGGCCATGGTGTGATTGAGGATGTGAAGAATCCAGTTCTGGTCGCTCGCTTCCTGAAGGGAACCTCTCGCCTGTCGAAGAAGGTTCTCGGAGAATACATCTCTAAGCGCGGCAACGAAGAATTGCTTGGCGCTTTTGTGGACTTGCTCGATTTTTCGGGACGCAATGCGGTCGAAGCACTGCGAGAACTGCTGAGCTCCTTCCGTTTGCCCGGCGAGTCACCTCTTATTGAACGAATCGTAACTATCTTCTCGGAGCATTACGTCGACAAGGTACAGCCTGAGGGCATTGCCGACAAGGACGCACTCTACATCTTGACATATGCCATCATCATGTTGAACACTGATCAGTACAATCCCAACGTCAAGCCACAAAATCGCATGTCGTTCATCAGTTTCGCCAGAAACCTACGTGGTGTCAATGGCGGCGGTGATTTTGCGGAGGAATTCCTCCAGGAGATCTACGATTCCATCAAGAGCAACGAGATCATCCTTCCCGATGAGCACGAGAACAAGCATGCCTTTGACTATGCCTGGAAAGAAATGTTGTTGAAGTCCTCGTCGACATCTGATATGGTGATCGGGGAAACTAACTTGTTTGATGCTGAGATGTTTGAGGCCACATGGAAACCAGTGATCGCGACCCTCTCGTATGTCTTCATGTCTGCGTCAGACGACGCAGTGTACTCTCGTGTGGTGAACGGTTTCGACCAGTGTGCACAAATTGCTGCGCGCTACGGTTTGACTGAGGCGTTTGATCGTATCGTCTTCTCACTTGCCTCGATCAGCACTCTGTCTACCGACAAACCCCCAAGCACAGCGCTCAACACAGAGGTTCAAGCTGGCCAGAAGAGCGTGATGGTCAGTGAGTTGGCCGTCAAATTCGGCCGAGACTTCAGAGCGCAGTTAGCCACTGTGGTACTTTTCCGGATTCTCGCCTCGAACGAGGCCACTGTCAAACAAGGATGGGAGCACATTGTCCGCATATTGAGCAATCTATTTATAAACTCTCTCATTCCACCATTCGATGCCCAGCTTACGTCCGAGCTCGAGATCTCCCCGATTCCGCTGCAGCCTCCGTCACAAGTCGTCGATCGTGATGGACGGAGCAATGAAACCGGAATCTTGTCCGCTTTCACATCCTATCTTTCCAGTTATGCGGCGGATGACCCCCCCGAGCCCTCAGATGAGGAGCTTGACAACACACTTTGCACAGTCGACTGCGTGACGTCGTGCTCGATACCCGACATCTTATCGAATATCAAAACCCTTCCATTGGCTTCTCTGGAGACGCTTGTGGAGGTTTTACTCTCTCTGCTCCCTGAAGAAAATGCACCGGCTGTCATTGTTGTGAAATCCGAGCGGCCTACACCCACCTCTCGAATTGGAAACAGGGCTGACCCTAACCAACCTAAATACGACCCCTCAATGATCTTTGTTCTTGAACTGGCTACTGTGCTCACTCTTCGAGACGACAAGACCTTGGAGGTGCTCGGAGAAAACCTTGCCACGACCCTCCAAACACTGCTGCGTGATGCCAAGAACCTCCATCCTCTGTCTGTGTCTCGTGTTGTATCTTACTTGCTCAATTTGTTACGACTTAGTCATGTATGTATCACCACGAATAAGGGGCTGAGGAGAATTCCAAACTGACAAACTTCTAGGAACAACACTTCATGCGGGTGCCCGTTGTGCTTCATGCTATCTCTGGATTTGATCAGGATATCCTGGAAACCGTGGCCACAGCCACCGTCAAGGGCCTATCCAGATGCATTACCCACACCGGTCGTCTCCGAAATGAGATCACTATATCTCCAGACTTCTGGTCAGTCTTGCAAAGACTTCACCAACACGAGGCAGTTGCGCCCCTTGTGTTCGATCTTCTGCAAAGCATTGTCAATTCGATGCCGGATATCATCACCGCCGACAACTACGAGTTCGTGGTCAGCTTGGCAAACGACTTCGTGAGTGCTGCTCGTGTTGGGTCTATCGAGGAACGACACAGGGATGCTCAGGCCCGTCGTAACAAGAGCATCAAACAGTCAAAACCAAGGTATGATGCACTGCCATGCACTTTGCAACTATAAACTTATCTCTCCATAGTGAAAATCAAGTCGTCACTCGCGGCGTGAAGGCAATTGGCCTGATCTACCATCTGACTGGACGAGTTCCGGCTCTTATCAAACAATCACACCTTGAGGAGCACGAAGGTAATCACCTTTCAATCACACAATATATGCAGCAAGTTTCTAACATTTACCCTTTCAGCCTGGGCTGCGTACTGGTCACCTATCTTCCAATCCCTGACCAGTCAATGCATCAACCCGTGTCGCGATATTCGACACCATGCCATCTCCACATTGCAACGCTCTCTACTATCCGCAGAGCTAGTCTCCAGCGACGATAGCGAGTGGACTAGCATTTTTGACGAAGTCCTATTCCCGCTTGTAATCCTCCTTCTGAAGCCGGAGGTCTACCATTCCGACCCCATTGGCATGACAGAGACTCGCTTCCAAGCCGCAACCTTGGTCTGCAAGATCTTCTTGCGATTCCTTGACCAGCTGCCAAACCGAGCGGGCATGCTTCCCCTCTGGCTCAGGATCCTGGATATTCTTGACCGTATGATGAACAGCGGCCAAGGTGACAGTCTGGTGAGTCAATAATAACCCCCAACCCCGGATACATACCATCTTACATCTTGCTAATATAATCTTCCCATTATCGCAGGCGGAGGCAGTTCCCGAAAGCTTGAAGAACATTCTCCTTGTCATGGCTGATGGAGGCTACCTCATCCCTCCATCACAAGATCCAAGCAAGGAGGAGATCTGGGTCGAGACCCGCAAGCGTCTTGGTCGCTTCTTGCCTGATCTCTTTGCCGAGGTGTTCCCTGATCCTCCCAAAGATTCTGAACAGCCTCAACAGGGAAATGTTGTTCCCTCTCCAGTCCAGAACAACGAGACAGAGCAGAAACCCGAAGAAACGGCCGCAATCGAAGACAATGGTGAAAAGGAGGGTGCCGTCGCTGATGCCGAGAGCCCATCTTCGCCGCAAGAAATTGAAGCAGGGACTGCTTAACGAAGATTAGGAGAGTTAGGCTTTTCCTCTGATGATCTTCTCTTTATTTGCTTTTGCTGCATTTGCATTTAGATCAGGGGTTTACCCTCTATTCGTCTCAATCTTACATGTAGATATAGTTTGATGTTTTACGGCGCTACGTGGGAGAAAGTTAGTTAACTCATATCCCTGACCTCGGGATAATTCAAACATTGTATGATTTTCCGTCTGCATCTTTCAATCCACGGGGATGGCTCCGACGAAATATGGCTGCCACATCTATCTTACTTCTTATACAAGATGCCTTCCAAAACAAGCTACTACAGACTTCAGGAGGTACCTAGGTATGCCACACCCAAGGGGCTGGCAATATATCATAAAGCTGGAATGGCACAGATGTATCATTTCAAGGAACATCTTATGCACGTAAAGATACAAAAAATTGCATGTCTGATCAGGTATCCTAGAAAAAGACAAGAAAAATCGAAATAATCATGGCGGGTGGCATAGACCTCCCTCAAGTTGCAATAAATTGGAAATAGTCATGAGATGTAATGCAGGGGTGTTGGTTGAGCGGAAAGTTTGATCGAGGAGAGAATTCATCAACCTCTACGGGGACAAGTTACAAGAAACAGGGTTAGGGAGGGCAGGGCAAGCAAAGATACAACAAATTGACATGGAAAGATTGATGTCCAATGCCCTCCCCTTGAGCACATGCTATTTATTGCTAATCCTCGTCCATGTCAAGGTCGATAGCATCGGGGTTGGCGGCGGGAGCTGGTGCTTGGGCTGGAGGGGGTCGGTTGCCTCCCTCGGGTCCGCTGCTAGCGGCAACGAAGCCGACGGGAGCCCGGGCTTGACGCTCCAGTTCAGCCATGGCATCGGCGCCTTCTTGGTCGCCACCATCTTCTCCCTGGAGTTCCTGTTGGCCCCGAGCAATGGCCTGGGATGCGATAAAGTTGACATCGGTGCTGGTTTTGAGTGTTAGCCAAACATTCGCAAATAATGAAGTAGAAGGAATGACATACTTGAATTTAGCCTGTGTAGTTCTCTTGGTGGTGAGCATTGCACCGAATGTATCTTCGTTTCCGTGGTTGACTTCGAAGTCATCCCACCTCTTCCAGAAGTGAGCGCTCGTCCGAGGATCACAGAATTGAGATCCGTGGCCATAGATTGCACGGGCACGGTCGATTTCACCGAGTCGTCGTTCCATTTCGGCGAACTTGAGACACATTTCCTTTGCCTCTTGGTCGGGCAGTGCGGCAATGGCTCGCTCGTAAATCGGTCTTGTTGATGTAAGACCGAAGTTGGAAGCAGACTTGGTGATGTAGAACTCGAATATTTCGAATCGGTCCTCGTCGGACACAGCCCGAGTGGCACGTTCGTAGATCCGCATGGCGTGTCTGGCGAGACCTCGCTCCTCTTCCAAGCTGCCGTACATCAAGTATAGAGACCTGGCGAATTTCGGGGGACATTCTTCCAGGGCTTGCTCGAACAAGTCTCGGAGACGCTCGATGCCGATCTTGCGATCCACGGCCTTGGTCAAGTACAGATTCCAGAGCTCGAATGCAACCGGATAGGTGAAAAGATCCAATCCTCGCTCGTAGACCTTGAAGGACTCTTCAAAATATTTGTTTTCTTCCAGGAGGTTGGCATAATTGACGACAGTTTGAGGTGTGGCGATCCGAAGCTCGAAGATTCGCTCATAGACTGCCTTGGTCTCATCCAGGGAGGAGACACTCTCAACGAGATCCACATAGAAGCTCCACAATTTCCAGCTCTTGTGGATTCGTTGTTGTGGGGAGAGACTCTCGTCAAAGTAATCAACAGTTGACTTCTTGGGTGCCTGAGTGGCCTTGGCCATGACACTGACTGCCTTTTCAAAGTTTTCGGCGCGCAGTTCCATTTCAGCCCATTCACACCAAACCTCTGCCAACTCTGCCACAGCCTTGAATGGAACCTTGACGGCCTTGTCAAAGATAACTCTAGCAGTGTTCAGGTCACCGCCGTTCTCGTAAAGCTTGGCGTAATTGATCCAGAGCTCGGAGAACTTTCCGTGGGCTTTCTTGGGGCCAATAGCTGCGATTGCATCTGTGTAAGTTTGAACAGCTTCTTGCTTATTGTCTCCCCAAAGCGCCACTCTCTTTTCCCATTCAATGACATTGTGAGGGTTCTGTCGAAGAAGAACATCATTGACGAGGAAAGGTCTGCGATCCATCAATTGCTCGAAGCGCAACATGCGGAGATCAAGGTCGAAGTCGGCCTCCTCGTCGACCTTGCCCTTTTCGGACCGAGTCGCCGCACCGTCCATCAAATTGCCAATGATGGACTCTTCGAACTCGACGTAGGAGTCGAAGATGAGGGTGAAGTCGCGTACAGTCATAACGGTAGTAATTCCCTCTTCAAACACATCCCTCGCTTTCTCGAAGTTGCCCTTAGTGATCCAGTATGTCGCCAGGCCAGCCCAAAGCTTACCCCGCTGGTCTGCAAAGCGCTGAATGCCACTGCGGAGAATAGCATCGACATCAATTCCGGATTGAGGACCAGTCTGGATCTTCTTCGCCTTCGAAACGAGAAGGTCAACCATCTCTGTCCACAGCTGGAAGGGACTTTTGCCATTCTTGGATTGGAACCGAGGATTGTCGAGAACGTCCATGAACTTCTTCACGGCTTCTGTGTATTCACCCATTTCAACGAGCAATTCGATGTATTCCTCGATGTTCTCGGGGTGGATTTGCATGTACCGCGCAAAGATTTTGACAGCAGTCTGTCCGGAAGCAGATCGGGCGAAGCCCTTGTAAAGCCTCCAGATTCGGTTGTGCTGTGTGACTGGTAGGGCTCGCAAAGATCGATCAAAGGTTCGTCGAGTCTGGGTGACTGAGGGCTGCTGGAGGAGGAATGAAAGATACATTTCCCAGATGCGCGGCATCTTGTTGAGGAGAATCAAAGCTCGTTCGAAGAGGGCATTGACCTTCTGGTATTCGGCGCGATAGACCGTGGGATTGCGACCCTTCAGGTGATTCGTACGGAACTCAAGATACTGATTAAGTTAGCAAAAATACCAGTTTTGGGGGTCTGGAATACTCTTACCATTTTCCAGAGCTTGTATGATCGCGGCAATTGCTTGCAGGCACGCTCCATGACCTATCAAGATGTTAATTTAGCTCAAGAGCCATCTGTTTGTTTCATGGCGGGGACGTACGAAGGCCTGTTCGTAGAGGGTGCCATTTTGCTGCTTGAATTCGATGTATGCAAGCCATGGTTTGACACTAGTGGCGTCGCGTAGCAAGTCTTGCTCATAAACGATGTCCTGATCAGTCTAGAGAAGATGTTCGAGTCAGTCATAAGTCCAGTTGGTCCAATGCGTGAATACTGACAATCAAGTAGAGGTCGGGCCGGGACGCAGAAGATCGATCCATCTCTGCGTGCTGCCGGTGTGATCTCGGGGGCAAGAGTGTCCCTGGCATTGCGCCACTCAGTTGAGCGAAATCCAATTATGCCGTCAATTTGTCGACATAAAAAATCGCATAGATTAGAGGCTGTGAACATGCGCACTGGAGGGCACCTGTTGACGGATGAAGTTCGCATGCTGATCATTTCACGTGACCCTCGCCATATCAGGTAAGCGGTGAGCGTTTATCAGCGTCATATCAATGTGGCCGCTCTACGCCTAATCACGGACGCTATTGTGCTTTGTGCTGCGATTTAATCATGTCTGGTGCCGTAGTGAGTACCCTGGGCCTACACTGCAGTGTGCTTGATCTGACTGATATTCTTCTAGGGCCGAGAGGCAGTCTTCCCAACTCGCCAGTCATTGGGGTTGATGAAGAACAAGCTGAAGGGGGCGGAGATTGGCCACAGCTTGCTGAAGAGAAAGAGTGAAGCTCTTACAAAGTGAGTTGCTTTGCCCATTGTGGCTTTGATATATAGACTGACCCTTTATCTTCCCAACAGGCGCTTCCGAGGTATGCTGTACTGGTGCATTCTAGTTCCCCGCCTTTGGCGCTGACCGTATCTCTTAGAGATCACACGCCGTATCGATGAAGCTAAACAAAAGATGGGCCGTGTCATGCAGATTGCAGCATTCTCATTAGCTGAAGTGAGCTACGCTGTGGGAGGAGACATTGGTTATCAGATCCAGGAGTCCGCCAAGCAGGCTCGTTTCCGTGTGCGAGCCAAACAAGAGAACGTCTCTGGTGTTCTTCTGCCCTCCTTCGAGAGCTACACGCAAGATGGTGTCAATGACTTTGGCCTCACTGGTTTAGGCAAAGGAGGACAACAGATTCAACGCTGTCGGGAAACGTACGCACGGGCTGTGGAGACATTGGTGGAACTTGCAAGTCTACAGGTATGGAGGCGCATATCGAAACTGTTTCAACCATTGCTCACCAGCTATACAAGACTGCCTTCCTGATTCTGGATGAAGTTATCAAGGTTGTTAACCGAAGAGGTATGTGGTTTGCCGAACTTTCATAGGTCAGATTGCTAACCCACTCGCCATATAGTTAACGCCATGTAAGATCAAGACTACCCCTTAGATCAATATCCCACATACTGACATGCCTTGCACAGTGAACATGTGATTATTCCTCGAACCGAGAACACTATCAAATGTATGTCCTATCCTATGAGTCTGATTCGCACCGGCTAACTCCCCCCAGACATCAACTCCGAGCTGGATGAGCTCGACCGAGAGGAATTCTATCGCCTGAAGAAGGTCTCAGGAAAGAAGAAGAGAGATGTTGCTGCTGCAGATGCTGCGATTCTTGCAGCCCGCCAAAGGGCAGCCGAAGAGCAAGCAGCGAACCCGGAGGCCGCTTCTAAGGCACCACCTGCCAAAGAAGAAGAGTCGACGGATGTCCTCGGTGAGAACGAAGACAACGATGTCATTTTCTAGACTTGCCCTTCTGTTCCTGGTTGATACTCTTTTCCCGTTGGCGCTTTCTGTTCTAGCAATAACATGTACCACTTGTACGCTCATACTCCAGCCCTCAGCTCGTGTTTTTTATGTCATTTTACCCAGGGAAATATGAAGCCTTATGCGATATGCAATCTGAGTATATTGCAGTAGCAAGAGTAGCATGATGAAAAGCTCTCCGTATTTCTAATCCAAATATGTTTGAGACGAGACCTTCCAAACGCCAGAAAGAACAAGATCCGGGATATTTTGTGGGATGCAACCACCCACGACTACTGTCGCTGATAGGTAACGCGAATGGCCTTGCCTTGCTCGCCCATTGGCATACCCGATGTAGCCTCCTTTGCGCTGATTGCTCCCGTCTCGGCTTCGTACTCGACGAAGGCAATTCCCTTGCGACCAGGTACCAATCTGACTTCCTGGAATCCCTCGAAGCGGCCAAAGATGGCGGAAAGACCCTCTTCGTTGGCATCGTCTGGCAGGTCCCGCAAGAACAGGATCTTGTTTGGCGGGAGGTACTCGTCGGGAATGACAGCAGCTGTGGTGCCAGAGGTGGGCTTGAGGCCAGCGCCTTTCGTAGTCTTGGCCGGGCGTGTGGGCTCGGCGTTGGGGGCAGGACGCTTGAGTTTCTTCTGTGCTTCGAGTGCCTCGTGGGCTTGCTTGCGCTCTGGTAAAAGGGAAAGAGAGGTTAGCGAGAGTCACCCGGCAGATGATGTCGCCATCTTCATCGAACATACCCTTCTCAGCGAGACGTTTCCGCTTGTGAGCCTCTAGCTCGTCGCTGCCGCCCTCGCGTTGCACTGTCGCATCACTTCTGCTTTTCGCATAGTCCAGGATCATGGGCTTGTCGAAAATGTCGAAGCCATTGATTTCCTCGATAGCGCGGGTCGCAGAGTCGACGTTATCGAAGACGATGAAAGCCTGGCCCTTGGCCTTCAGATTGGTCTTTGCGACCACCTCTAGGATGGTACCATATTCCGAGAAAATCTCCTCCAAAGCCACCTTCAGCTGTTCGACTTTAATCCGCTCATCTAGATTCTTGACCTGGTGAAGTCGTCAGTATGGGAGCGGTCATGCGGGAGCGATGAGGGGTGCGCACATATACTCTGCAGAGACTTGTTAGCATGGGAGATGATCTGCGATCCAAGGGGAGGACTCACGTCGAATTGGGAGGTAGCCCAGCTGCAGATACGGCCGCCATTGTTGCGACAATTGGAGCTCCGGAAGACAACAGGTCGAGCTTCTGATTTGAGGGGAGAAATGAGATGGGGTTGCAGTGGTGGATTATTATACAACAAAGTGGGCCATCTTACATCAACTGGCATCATTGGTCTAGTGGTAGAATTCGTCGTTGCCATCGACGAGGCCCGTGTTCGATTCACGGATGATGCACATTTCTTTTTCGTTTTTTTTTTGTTTTTTCTCACGTCTGCTTCAATCTGGTATCTTTGTCTTCTGCATGGCGCCGTCGACTTCGAAATTTTCCTCCAAAAGTGGCGGTTTTCGAATCACATTGCATATTTCCTCCGTGCAAGTATAGAAATTGGCTCTTGGTTGGGTTTCCATTGCAGTCGACTAATGCAAGACCTATCATATCCATGTATTCATCGGGGGTTGAGACCTATAGAGTCATCCTGATACGCCTTGCTTATGTTGCATACTCTATTGTATGATATGTATGAGCGGTTCTAGTCTCTCAATTTATGTGCATTAGAGCAATTTTGCTACCCGTAGAATACTTTGCAGTGATCTTGGGGCATTGGGGACTCTCAGCATGATGAGTATGAAGTCTGACATGACCAGATAGTGACACAAGCTTCAGGACGCGTACTCTTTGGGGCCATAGACATCTCGACTTCCGAGGTTGGAAATGCCCGATGCAACTGGGTACAACATCCTGGGCATGTGCGTCCATTTCTGGTCAAGCCGTGGAAGAAAAAAAGCGTCTGCATGTCTAGTGACTACAAGTGCCTGTCGCCACAACAAAGCCAAGGCAATCGGGGGATCTCGAAGGGGGCAGCCCCTAACATCCTATAGTATAGAAACTCTCTAGAGAGATCCAGACCTGCAGGTCTTACTCCTATCCACCAATCGTTTTATACTTGATCGGCAAAATAGCCCAATATTGTCCAACATGCAATCTCGATTGTATACAGAGCCCTCTGTATCCTCTTATAAATACTCCGTACGTATGGCAGACTCATAATTTCCACTACAGAGATCGGAGGCATCCAGAATGAATCTCACCTTTTTGTTATCCCTTGCAGCTCTTGCTACTGTCGGCACAGCCAAAACACCAGGCTGTGGCAAGAACATACCCTCAAGATGGCCATCAGCAGGATCGAGTGCATCTCTCAATCTCCCGGGCACAGATCGACAGTACAGACTATACATTCCTGCGAACTATGACAAGAACACGCCAACGGCAGTATACTTCTCCTTCCACGGAGCCTCCGGCACCATGAAGAAACAAGAAGCCCTATCCCAATTCTCCAACTCGCTATTCAACCCAAATGGCATTGCCGTCTACCCTGACAGCAAAAATGGATACTGGCTCTCCAATCCAAACGCCGACACATCACGCCCAAATGATTTAGACTTCACCAATGACCTGCTCTCCCACATCGAAGAGAAGCTCTGCATCGACCAATCCAGGATTTACTCTGCTGGAAAATCCAATGGAGGCGGATTTACAAGCGTTATTGCTTGTAACGCAACAGTCGGAAGTCGATTCGCTGCCTTTGCCTCCGTCAGCGGCGCGTACTATGACACCGACGAGGTTGACGGTATTGGTCCCTGTGAGCCTGCCGAGCGAGCAGAGGGATATCCGTTCCTAGAATTCCACGGCACAACCGATACGACGGCGCCTATGGATGGAAATACCAAGAGCAATCCTAAGCTGCCTGTCATTGATATGTTGCAGGGTTGGGCTACCCGCAACGGATGCGGAGACCAGCCCCAGTGGGCTTCAAACGAGACCATCTACACCAATCCGCTGGTGAAGCATGTTTCTTGGGACTGCAATGGGAAAGATGGCATTGTTCAGCATTATCGCGAGGGTGAGAATGGTCATTGCTGGCCTAGCACCATCGGTAATAGCGACTATGTCAAACACTCCGACCAATGCCCATTGGGAAAATATGTTTACAACGCAACGGAGTACATCTTCGACTTCTTTGAGAAGTATCAGTTGGACCAATGAGTCCAAAGTTGTCCCAGCATGATTTCTTGTGTACTACGCTTTATTTTGATCTAGCCTCATCCATGGATGTCGCAACGCTTCCCTGTTACATATTACGCCGCATTCGCACATACATTGGAATAGGTATTGGAACCCAGGCTTTCACCTGGGCTGAAATCCTGATTACATATTCTATTGTCCCGAGGTCGTTTTACTATTTTCTGCCGACTGTCTTCATGTATTCCAACCTGGAAGGTCCCAACATTGGAAGGTTCACGCTGGATTACCTCGAATCGATCTCACCGAGACCAAGAATCAATCCCATCCCGAGGGTCTCAGGCTTCGAGATTGAGGGCAATCTTCAAATCATCGACTTGAGGCTTCAGCTGCTTAGGTGAAGCGGACCAGTCCTCATACTTGACAACGTCAGACTCCGTCACCATAAATAGGTACTCTGCAGCGCTCGATCGAACCTGAAGAAAACGCACTGGTCAGCACAGCTCACAATTTAACAGATATAAACAGAGATAGATCGCACCCTCGGGAAAGGATGTAAGAGCATCCCGGTCAACTTCTTTAAGACCCCGGTGTGTAGATAATCGATTCTCGATAACGCTCCATACGCTTTAATCGCAGCCTCTAATCGGGCTATATTTGCCGACCTGAGATGCGACTTTTGAACCAGGGTGAATATTTTTCGGAAGCTAGAGTGGAATTTAATGTCAGTAGATGATTCAATCGTATATAGCTGCGAGATTTGACAGACCATGGACTAGAACCTTCGGGGACGACCATAACAAAGCCATCAATCAAGAAGGCAATGAATTCAACCGCAGGAATGGCAAATCGGTCATCCTGAAGATTATCATTCAATATCGTAGAAAGGTCTTCCAAGAACAACACCAGAACCTCCTGGCGATGGGTCGATGATTGCGAGTTGATAAACTGAACCAGCGCCGAGCGAGCCGCTCGAACAAGGCCTTCCGCGCCTGAAATGGCGGATGTTGCAAAGCCTTGGAGAAGAGGTAAACGCAGCCAGTCAATGCGGTATAAAGAAAAAAGCTGGGTGAAGTATTCTTGCGATGAGACATGGCTAAAGTGCTCAAATGTTCTAGTACAGTCAGCACTCATCCCACGATATCCGGGATTTTGGGATTCTTACCGTTCAAGCGGAGGAAAATCTCCAGCTGATTCCCAGAAACTTTGCAGACAGAGCCATGCCTGAAGTCTCACCTTGTCCAACTTCTCACAAGCAAGTCGACAAAGACATCCGACCAGATCTTGGATCAATGGTGATCGTGACGTTGGCTCCCTTTGCAAAAGGATCCCGACGGCCTGAATTGCTTCCACACGTATGAGTGATCCGATATCACCTCGTCTGTCAGTCGTGTAATCGTTCAAGAATTCTAAGAAGGTATTCGCAATTTCATTTGTGGAGGCTGTAATTGGGTGAGCTGAGTTCAAAACTGGAAGACAGACCCAGTAGGACCGAGACACGCCTGACATACCCATATGTGGTAGAATGCTCGTTGCCAAGCACTTCACAGCAGCCACTCTTTTCTCGATGAGTTCTTCCTTGCCAGTATAACGAACCAGCTCAGTAACCACGCTCCCTTGAAGATCACACTCTGCCCCAAGTTGTTTGAATACTGCGCCGAGTGCTAGGATTTGACCGCGACCTGTCGGCATCCGCCATGAATTGCGTAGGTGAGCAGACCAATCGCGCACAGTTTTCTCCTGCTTCGATGGCGAAAGAAGGGGGAAAAATCGAGACAGGGCATTAGAGGAAGTCTCGATAGAGATATCATCGCTTCGCAATAAACAGAGAGAGAGAACCTGCAGTGCACGGTCAAGTAAGGCCTCGGTGGGGTGTTCTAAGCCTATGGTAATAATGGAACGCGAGAGAGAGGAGACCAAGGAAGATGATGCCTCCGCTGTGAGCTCGGGGCGTGATGTTTGGAATGTCAAGTCATCATCGGTAGGACCGGACTGGGATCCAAAGATATCCCAGACTTTGAGCACCTGAGAGGAAACAGCCTTGGCTTCCGGAGACCCTCTTGTCTCCAGTGATATTTCCCACTGGGAAGTAAATGAATCCACGGTGGCAGAAAATGCCAAAAGGCAGCCGTGCCGAGATTCCACATCGTTTCGAGATATACTGGAGAACTTTCGCAGCAAAAGATCCAGTACCTGCTGCATAGTCCTGAATGAATCATGTGCACTCAAAGTGGCAATTGATTTGGCTGCTTGTCTCCTGGACTCAGCATCTGGGGAGCCGATTCCTCTCCAACCCATCAAAGCGTCAAGAAGGGGACTCCAGTAAATTTGATCCAGAGAGGCTGTTGACTTAGCAACGTCAATTATGGCCCGAGAGCGTCGCGCGACAGCATGGTAGTCAACAACTTGCACCAAGGGAATTCCTTCCGCAATAGTGTTAGGGTGTCGACCGATCAATTCTTGCAAGGCAGCAGAAGAGCCACGTCGAATATTTCCAGATGGGTCGACACAAGCGGCACAAACGAGCTCCACGGCCAGCTTTTGCAGAACGTCGACCTCCTTTTGTCCAGATGGCGACGAAACAAACTGTTTCTGCAATGCCAGAAGTTCCGCTGTAGTGTATTTCCGCGACAAAGCCCAGATACCGAAGCAAGCGGCATCTCGCACACCTGTTCCCACTGAACTGCCAGTCGAAGACCTCTGCTCAAAGTATAAGCCGGCTACAAGTGACTGAAGGATTTCAGGCAACTGGTGAATTGGCGGCGCTCGACGGAAGAGCAAGTGAGACAGCGTCAGAATTAAGCCTTGCCACTGCTGAGCATCGACAGCACTGAGATTTCGTCTCAATGTGTGAGTGCCAATCTTGCGCGCTTCGAATGGAGTGACAAGTGTTCCATCAATTTTTTCGAAGAGAATATTTTCCCCCAACGAGCCAATAACGGCCTCAATGACCTCAGTCGCCATGTCTGGATCCAATTTGAGGGTGATGATGCTGAGTGCTTTACTTGCAGCAAACCGAACAGGCGTGTCTTTGTCGGCCAAAGAGACCAAAAAGTGATCAATTGAATCCTCCATTATGGCCGACAATTGATCATCTGTGATAATTCCACTCCCTCGTTCGCTCAAAGATAAAGCCATAACCGTGATATTGCGAAGAATCTTAACCACAACCTTTCGGGCTAAAGCCGAAGACTGGATGGTTGCTGATACCGCAGAGGTCCCTTGGCATACGCTGAGGGTTTGCTGGAAAACGCTTTGTATCAGGGGCGCAAAGTCTTCCACCTGGCCGGATGCACCCAAGCGAGCTATAAAAGTGAGCAAACCGATACAGGCATGAACAGAGGGTGATTCAGCATTATCACCAGGTTGCATCTTCGCAAATGCCCATTTAGTCAACCCTGTCAGAACCCCCAGAGCTTGCATATCTCCTCGCAAAGCCAATCGGGCTAACAGAGCAGTTGCCGCCTCGCGCTCCTTCCCTGCGACGCCGATGTAATGCAATGACAGAGAAAGGAGGGACTTCGCAACCATTGGGGTTTCAGCTGGCAACCAGCTAAGCTGCTCCATGTTGTCGTGAGGCACTGGAATATCATCCGATGACAACGAAGAGAGGTCAAATGGAGCAAGGAGAAGGTGGGACAACCAAACTAACATCACATAGCGCTCTTCCCAGATGAGTCGTTTGGGCTCCGAGTCAAATGAGTCCTCGGAGTTTGGCTGCTGGATCATGTCCCATTCAATAAAGCCCCGAAGCATGGATTCAAGATACTTCGGCTCATTGTTCAAAAACCTGCTGATCACCTTGACACCCCGGACCTTGCAGAACGTGTATAAAAGCCTGCAGATGGCCCTTGGGAGCGGATATGTGTTTCCCCTGTGTGCATTATTTGCAGAGGCTGATCCATACTGAGCACGGTGCTTGACCAAATAGGCCAGGAAAGCGTCCACTAAAGGAGGCAACAGCTTCTGCAGATGGGGATCTAAGAGTTGAGGCCACTCTTGGAAAGGCTCGAGCTGAATGAAAAGTCAGTAGAATCTAAATATATCAAAGGCAAGGTTTTCTTACTAGGCTGACGAGCTTTTCTGTTTTGGTGACCTGTGCCCATTTACGTGGGGTGCGGATGGAAGTCCCAGGTTGGGATTTCCACAACAGCGAGGGTAGCTTGATCGAAAATTCGGCTACCAGGTCCCCGGAGGCTCGCTGAAGCTTCACATCGCGATCTTCGGCAGCATCCATGTTGGAATCCAGTTGATGCGGTGCGTGAAGACTTGCAGTGTTGGGAATAGCGTCAACAGCGGGACCGGTCATGTGACACTGAATTACATCCATCTGCTTTATACGCTCAGCTTCCAAGGTCGTCATTAGGCAGACAATAGGTGGGTAATCGTGGGAACACGCCAGAGACATCTATAGCAATTTTTTTTTAAAGAAAGTCTTACAATTGATGACTGTACCCTTCCAAGGTGGGAAGTCGTCGGGCTATATCCATGATATCTACGGGCATTCATTCTACTTCGAGTCACGGTCCGTACCTACCCAGTACCTCAGGCTAGTAGGTACCGCAACCTTGGAAGTATTCAGATGTTTAGCAGATCAATATCATCTTGCAATCGAGACAGCAGCCCTTTTTGATTCAACAGAGTTTCCTTTTTGGTAGTTGTCGTTCCAAGGTTCGTTCATGTCCAGCTTTCATAATTGAATAATTACATCCGCTCTATAGCTTCCTGGGACGCTTTCTCCCAGTCAACCATCTTCCAGAAATAGAATCCCTCAACTAGCACAATGATCGCTTGTCCGGCAAGGATTCCACACCACAGTCCGAATATGCTCCAGTCCAGCACAAAGGCTAGCACAACGCCCAAGGGCAAGCCCACAAGATAGTAAACCGAGAGCTGAACATAGCTACCTAGGTCAGGCCGTCCGACAGCTCGCAAGAGACTATTCAGAGACGTGGCCACGGCGTCAGAGATCTGAACAACGGCTCCCAGAGGAAGGAGGAAGTAGATATAGTGCCAGACATCGCCGATATCACTGAAAAGACCAGGAATGACACCCCGAAGAGCGAATATGACGATCATGTTTCCGATGCCAGCGCCGAATGAGGAGAGCACCATGACTCTGGATGCGGTGGCTGCACGCTGGAGGAAGCCCGAGCCTACCAGGTAGGCCACGTGGGTACCGCCGGCAACGGCGATCGAGAACGAGACCTGAAATGCAAAATCGGCGAGTGTTGAGAGGGCAGCCTGGGCAGCGAGCTCTGTGGCACCCAGGCGTGAAGCCATGATGGTCATGAATTCCCAGGCAAGAACCTCGGCTTCAATCATAAGCCAGCTTGGGATAGCCAGACGTAACATCGGGCCCCAGCCGTACCATATTTCCATTGAGATAGGGTGCCAGCACTCTGATCCATCGACAAAGATGACATAGAGTGCCAGGAATACTGGAAGAAGACTGTTTGCAATTGCGACGGCGATAGGTGCACCGACAAATCCCCACTGCAATTTCTGTGAAGGAAAGGTTGTTAGTACTGTAGTTGTCCCCGATTCCATGCTCACTTACCCAGACAAACAGCCAGCCCATGAAAATGTTCAAGACAGAGCAAACCAAAAGCACAACCAGACTCGCACCGAACATACCCTGAGCCTGGAAGAAGCGTTTTCCCGACTCGAAGCATGCGTAGCCCGGCGCACCTATGATAGCAATTCTCAAATAAACACCAGCAAGAATAGCAGTCTCTCTTGACTCATCCGGTAGAATCAAGAGGAAGATGCGATCCGCATTGAACCACATCGCACCGATGGGAATAATGAGAACGAGCATGAACAGCGTCAACCGCTGAACATGCAACCCGACCATAGTGAGTTTTCCAGACCCATAAGCCTGCGGACATAATGTGTCAAGGCATGTCGCGAGTCCCTGAAAGGCGAAATAGCCAGTGATCTGGGCTGTCAAATTTGCCAAGCTCACGGCCCCGATCTCCTTCTTCCCCAGATGGCCCACCATGAAAATACTCGAGCCAGTCAATACATGCTGGAGAAGAAGGGCTATCATGAGTGGGGCGGTGTATTTAGAGATGATCGAGAATTCCAGTCGCCATCCCGACTTGACGGACTGCCGGTCTCCGACTTCGGGGTCGCGGAGTAGAGGGGAGGTTTCGGTCCCGTTACTTTCGGCGACCATTGTGGATGATAGATGATCAGATCCAGGCCATGTACCTGGGTGAAAGAAGAAGAAGGGAAAAAAATGGCTCCGAGGTGGAGAACAGCAACAGCAAATCAAGCCTTGCAGCCGCAACACGTCTTTAGGGCGAAAATTACCCCATCTCGGGAAATCCATACTGTGATGGGTTGTAACTCCCGAGTCGATTTCGTCTTTTCATCCATGCCTCGTTTCCGATGTTCCAAATGGCGCGGATTGGAGTCTCGACATCGCGATAAAAATCTGAAGCTGAAAATTGACGTGACTTGTGAGCAATCAGCTACAGGGGGACAAGAAGACCCAATCACATCAGGCACAAATAGGCAAGAGTTTGATCGCCATGGAAACTAGTGCTAAAAATCAAGTATTGTCGGGCAACCTACAGCCAATGCAGGGATCAAGCTAATTTCAAGGCTGAATGAATACAAATCACAGTAGGCCCTTGTAGGCAAATGACGAAGAAAAACGAGACGCTAAAACAACAGAAAAATGACCAGGGATTTCGTAGAAAGAACCAGCCTTTCCTTGCATACGAGCGAGGTAGAACACATCAGCATTTGGCCCTTAGCTGGTTCACGGTTTCTATACGGATTACAATCTCAATGGCTTCAAGGTTGAGCTCCCTTTTCTATTTTCTTTCCCTCTTGATTCCCCTCTTTTTATTCTATGTTTGGCATGGAAATTGAGGGACAAAGGGAGAAGCACAACTTATCCGATGCACGAGCACCTTGATCATAATCCAAATAGCCTGTGACAGAGCTATCAGAACTGACAACCAAGCCTAAGGATATGAGGTCCTCATTGACACGACAAGAGTGCTGTACGGAGTATGATCAGCATATATCGAAATATCCACCATGGAATGACGTGATCAAATGTCGATATCCGTGATGAACCCCCCTGCGTGCTTGGCGATCAAAGCAGTAAAGGGAAGTTTGTAAGCCTCAGACAATGAGATCATTGTGCGTTTGATGTGCATCACCGCGATGGCGAGAGCCAAAGTGTTCCAAACATCATTATTAAGATCCGAAAGATCGAACTGGCCCAGTAATCTCATCCCACGACTTTCAGTCCGAGGATTCGGATCACAGTCCAACGTCACGATAGACAACACAGGTCCACAAATGACAAAACCCATCACAGACGGCCAAACAGGGGATTCAGCAGAACTGGTGATCTGACTGCGCCACAGATTGGCCAAATCCTCTAGCCCTTTGAAAGCTTGCGAAAATGCGGCTTTTGCTCCTTCGTTCCATTTCTTGCTGTATATCATGTACACGGGGGTTGTGGTTGGTTGGATTCTGATGTAGGCGTCGTCGAAGGCCCAGCGGATATACTTTTCGATTGATTTCTGGATCGATCGTTCGGGACTATCTTCCAAAATGTTGCAGTGATCTCTTACGACTCCGCATATATTTAGCAAGTCCCGAAAGGCACGGATGGCAGAGAACTCGGACCCTTTATCGGCTTCTAGTACGAATTCGCCTTCCTGGTGTATTGTTTCATTTCCCTTCACGGAGAAAAACAACGACTCTGGCAGGGTCGAGAAATCCTTCGCCCAGTGCATGGGAATAGCAGGCATACAGCCGCGGGTAAGTAATTGATAAGCAGTACGATATTCATCGGGTGATAGCTCGTTGACATTGGGAAGTTCAATCGATTCCAGCATTCGCTTTGCTCTTTCTCGTGTTAGATCGTTAACGAGCGAGTCGCGCTCTACCAAAGTGATAGCGTATGGCTTTTCGCTTTGATCGAGGGAGGCCGTGTCCGGCACAGATGCCGACGTATCTGTTTCTTTCTTTGGTCTCCGCCTGGGTTGCTTGAATCTGCGAGATGATGCAGTTTTGGCACGCGTGCCCTGCTTGGCGCGGGAGGAATATGCTGCTGTTCTTCCTCGTTTGGGAGTTGGTCTCGAGAGCGGGTCGTCGCTATCATCACTGGCATCACTGGCAGCGCGGGGTGCGTAGTCGCTTCCACTCTTGTCCGACGATGTTTCGGACGATTCGCCCTCAGATGCGGACTTGTTTGCGTCGTCGGAATATTTGCGCTTGGAGCTCGTGGTTTTTGCTGACTTTGATTTCCCCATCTCCAAAGCCTTGTTTTGTCCGAAGTCGTAGGAGAAGACGGTATTGATAGGTGATACGATTTAGGCCTCGGAGCCAATTAACGTGCTGGTCGTGCAATAATCGGGTAGGGCTATTGTGTGAGAAGGCACCTTGATGTCTAGAAAACTGAAACTGTAAGGATCTAGTCCGAGATCTCGTTGGCAATTGACCCCCAATGTAGCGGTCGTCGAAATTTTGATCTGTGTCAACATGGTCATAAAAATTGTTTCGAAAGATCATGCCCAGGTGGATGAGGTGAGGTCACATGCTTTGAGCATCTTTTGATGCTTTCTTTCGAGTTCTGCTTTGCATTTAGAGAATGGGTTTCTTTGTCCATTCCAGAGGGCTCTTTGGCCCCGAAGGTTATGCCCCCTTTGTGACTTAAGACTCGACAAAAGAGCGTCCACTCATCCCGGGCAAAGTGAAATCTATTTTGGGGACAAAGAGGTGATACTTAATGTGACCGCGATGCGAGACAGATGATGGGGAGGGATACCTATATCAGTGAAACTTTGAAGGTGATAACTTCACACTCTCACCCGAATGAACCAAACGTTCGATTGCATCAGAAGGGATCCCTACCTAGTACTCCCAGGCTACCGGATAGATACAGCACACAACAGAAAAGACATGTTGGATGTATTAGGTCGTATTTGCATCTCCATTTCACGAACCACTAGAACATGCCAGGCATAAAGCGCAAGAATCCCCAAAGGGTCCTGAGCCATCTTCATAGATCTTCAAAACTGCGTCATTCCTCATCACGTCACAAAACTGCACTCACCTCCCCGGCAGTATCATCATCACCATTTTTGGGCATCAATCACCCGACATAGAATAGAGTCGTAAATCCATCCATCCGGAAGGAATACTTGAGCATAATAGAACCAACGAAAGAAACAGGGCAAGCAATTTAGATAAACACAAAAAGAATCGAGAAAAACAAAAGCAGCCTGGGGGTCTCATTGACCATGGTATCCGGCAAACTAAGCATGTTAATGAAGAGATCCGGCGTCCACACCGGCAGGTGAAACGAAACCGCGATTGGGTATGTGGAGGCATGAGGTGCTTGATAGGGCGGGCCGGTGGCGCCCTGATGAAACCGGTTGTTTCGGCATTTGAACCCCTCGATGAACCGGGTTGGCGCCTAGATCAACTCGTGGCAGAGGTCCAAGTGCGCATTAAGGATCCCGATTACATATCAGTGAAATCAAGCAAAGTCGGCGGTGTAAGAGAAGCCGCGGAATTCTTCCTGCATCGCTTGTGAAAGCACTAGAAAAAAATTAGCCGAAGTCCATCAACTCGGTATAATGGGAACCGCATCTTACCAGACTGAACAGGTGTGAGAACTGGGGTCACGCTGGTGAACTCCTGGTCGAAGTTGCTGGTATCGGTGGGGCTGCTGATAGTGGGGATGAAGGGTGGAGGGACCCGCTTGTGGTAGATGTCATCCCAGTTGATGTTGCGGAAGAAGGCGTGGGACATAACCTCCTGGGCATCGGTGGGACCGGAGCCCAGGCGCAGCTCAGGCTCACGGGTCAACAGCTTCTGAAGGATAGACACGGAATCACGGGGCATGTGGATGGGGTAGAGAGGCTCGTCGGCAAGAATGGCATCATAGATTTCATCCTCGTCCTCACCACGGAAGGGAGATTGCTGCAAAAGCATCTGGTAGATGAGAACACCGAATGCCCACCAATCCACAGCTCGTCCATACTTCTTGTCCAGCAGAATCTATGACAAAAGTCAGTCCAGCTGCTTCTGCATCATCAGTGATGAGTACACTTACCTCGGGACCCATGAATTCGGGAGTACCACAGAAGGTGCTCGTTGTGCCGCCATACCACATGTTCTCCTTGCAGAGACCATAATCGGCAATCTTGATGTGACCATCCAGGGTCAGCAAGATATTGTCAAGCTTCAAATCACGGTAAATGACACCATTCTCGTGGAAGTACTTGAGCGCCAGGCAGACTTCGGCAGCATAGAATCTAGCAAGATGATGTTAGCACCTTGCAATGAAAGATACCAGGTGAAATGGACGAAGGATAACATACTGTGCCCGCTTGAGACCGAATTGACCACGCTGAATGTGAAGCATAAGATCACCACCACTGATGTACTCCATGACGAAATAGACACGAGTTTCAGTCTGGAAACAAGCATGCAGATTGAGAAGGAAGGGATGACGTTCTTTGTTAGCAATCAAGAACACACGCTTCTCGGATTTAGTGCTCTCCACTTCATCGTTCTCAATGATGAACTCCTTCTTCAGGACCTTGATGGCATACAGCTTGCGGCTGCTCTTAGTCTCAGCCAGCATAACCTTTCCGAAATTACCCTTTCCAAGCACAGCAAGGAAGTTGAAATGGTCCAATCCAATACGAGACTTGGCCTGTGCAACCTCGTCTTTGGCGGGAGGTGCAACCTGCTGTTGCTGAGGCATAGGCTGCGCGGGCTGAGGAGGCGGTGCCATTGGGTACGACTGCTGTGGCTTCTGCATGGCCTGAGGGGGAGGCTGCTGCGGGAAGTTGGCGTACGCAGATGGGTCGTAATGAGCATGTTGGGGCGCCTGGGGCGCCTGGGGCGGCGGCATCGGGCGGCTCATTTCGGCTGATATGACAATGATTAGTATTGGCAATTCCACATTCAAGAATGGTGAGGCGTGTTCATACTCGGTGTTTGCTGGGGACTGCGAAGCCCAGAGGCTGCCGCGGCCGCAGCCGCAGCGGCGGACGATCCAGAGGGCGACTTTGGCGGGATCTGTTGACGCTGTGCAGCCTGTGCAGCAGCGGTTGGTGACTGTGGGGTCATAAAGGAGTTAGTGGCTGCGCTTACCGCTTCTGCGGAGGGTTGTCTAGGAAGGGCGCCATATGGCCCTTCCATCGGTTTCTGGGGGTAGGAGAGGGCAGCATTGTCTTGAGGGGGCTGCGGCGGACCGCTTGGTCGAAGGGTACGGTTGCTGAGGCCGGAACTAACAGAGGCAGACTTGTTGTGATTCTTAGTGCGAATCAATGTCTCGAGAATTTGGTTCGCCGCTTCCATCGTCATTCCACAGAAATCGGGCACAAGGTGAGTGCACTGAGCGTGGCACGTAAGACTACATTCTGAAGGACAAAATTGGTCAGTAGGAACAAGGGGGCATTTGCAACATTAATGATGTTCCTACCAGAGCAGCGCTTGGCATTTTTGCGTCCAAATGGAAGTAGGTATCCACAGTGGCAGCACCAGTTGGCGGAAATGTTGGAGAACCCTTCGAAGCGATGGGGAATGCGGTGATTGATCTTCTCCTCGTCCGGGTCGGTCTCGTAGTTTGCTTTGCTGATACACTTTGTGACAACCTTGGAGTAACACTTTTTGTGACAAGTGTACTTGCAGTCCGCGCACTGCATGCCTGCGGCATACTTGAGGAATTCTCCGCACAGCGCGCAGCGCATGATGTTGTAGAATTGCTGAGTGACGAACTTGTGGCCCTGCTTCTCGTGAACCTCCTCCTTCTTTTGACGCACAGCACCTTGACGGTTCAAACCGATATCGAACGGACGGCGATCCTTCAATTGCTTGGCTGTTTCCAATTAGCATGCGTAGTCCTGGCGCCTGATGATATCGCTTGTCAGCCTTACCAAAGCTCATTTGGAGCTGAACACGGCCAACTGGTTCCAGAGCGAACCATGACTCTATCATTTGGGTTGGGGGAACGTTGGTGCTCTCGCCGCCATGGTGCCCTCCGTGACCCGCAGTGCCGGGTCGTCCTCCAGAGCTGGCGCCATGTGAAGATCCCATAGGAGAGGAGGGGTGATCATGTCGGGGAGACCCGCCATCGGCCATCTTGTCCGCTGACACCCATCCGGACGCATTGAGCTCGGTCTCAATCTTCTTCCGACGCATTTCCTCTGCGATATCGGAAATGCGCACCCATAACATACCAATGGGAGTGGGGCGGTCACCAGACTTATCGTAGACAGTCAACTCGATCTCGTTTGCCTTGTCGATGTCCATAGAAAAGCCCTCGTCCAACCACCGGTCATTGCGGGTTGCTTTGGTTCTAGCTTTGATTGCATCTTCAACCTTGACGACAACGTAAGTTTCCGGACCGCGAGAGAATCTCGAGCTGGCGGCGTGGTCCACGTCCTTGACCGCATGAATGCGCATCGTCAATAGACCAGTCAGGGGCTTGCGCATGTTTGGACTACTCAGAGACTCGTCTATACATCGGTTAGTGAGATGTTTGACCGCAGTGGATTCATCCTGTCGGCCATACCATCAGGTGCGTCGCCAGACTCGATATCAACGTGGAGGTCCTCGTATCGCTTCAGGGCCTGCTTCAAAAGCTGAATCTTTTGATTGCTTTCAATGCGACGGCCCTCGGCATCGGCGCGACTCTTCCGGTCACCCTCGTCCTGGTACAGACGAACCATTTTCTCGATACCGGCTTTATATTGCACCTCCACACTCAGCTTGAACTCCAATTGAGACAACATCAGTTGAATCTTGGGCCCGAGGTACGGGGTGTCATATTTGATCAGATCTGGAACGTAGACCTCCATGTTAGCATTCCGGTCTAATCTCAGCTTCCAAAGACCCCTTTCGAGCTTTGTTCCCCCTCCGTTTCGGAAACGCACCTAGCTTGGTGTAGTTGGGCCTGGCCTTCGGGATCGGGGCGTAAGGTCGAGGGTCGGGGAATGGGGCACCGGAAGGCATCGAGCCCGAGCCTCCTTGAGGGTAGTGGGGGTCGTTGTAGTCGCCGTGGTCGCCAGCATATCCGCCGTGGTCCTTGGGTGGAGGGGCGGGGCCTCCACGCTGGCCGGGGGAGCCAGCGCTTTGGTTTCGTTGGCGGATTTCCAGTTCTCGCATTTTCTCCTCCAGATAAGCGATGTTCTTGCGGCCATCACGAATGTTGGCGTCGACTCTCTGTTGCACGAGGGGGTTGTCGGTGGACTGCCGCATGTTACTGGCAGCGGTGATGAGGGCCTTCTCTCGCTCGATCTTGTGCAAGACCGAGGCGATTAGCTCTTCCCCATCCATGATGACGGGTCCGACACGGGCACAGAGCACGGCAAGCTCAAAAGAAAAAGGTGCGCTTGCGCCAGGTCAAGGTGGGTTTTGGTGGTGGGAGAGGATTCGCGGGGCTGTTGTTGACAAGGGGGCGCAACGGGCGCGGGTAATGCCACTTCGGAAAATGTGAGACAGACCGCAATGATCGATTGACAGCCGAACTCCAGACCCGACAAAGAAATTAGGGGTAAGAAGAAAAGTCGAAATCACTGAGTACAGTCTGAAGTTAGGATTTCCAGCAAATTGAGCAACCTTGGACGGTGTGTGTATACCACCGATAAGGAAGTGGCGAAAGTGTCATGCACGTGAAGGTCAGTCGAGGAAAGAGTATATCCCTTGACTCTTAGTACAGTAGTACGTGCTGTGCCAAACCGATCCCAACGTGCCCTATGTGCCCATTGGGGGGATCTGGACCATCGTGCCATCCCCTTGCTGCACTTGTTCCAATCTGATGCTTACATTCTTGGCCTTTACCCATTTTACCCTGGTATTGTTACATCAAATGCATCTGTACTAGTAGTATACCGACATAGAAATGTTTATACACTTCCAGATTTAAGAGGATCCTGGGATTCTGGAGGCAGCGAGTGATCCCGTTGGGAAACAATAGAAACCTAATCGGTCTGATCCTGCAGACTAAACTTTGGCCTGAGAAGTCAGGTTGGCAATTCTACCGCCTTCGGAGCAATAGAGCAGCGAGTTCTCCCGAGTTCGAAAGTAAACTCAGGGATCTACAATACGTATCTTTCATAGTAGGTTCGATTTCAAGTAGCATTTACTTCTTTAAGTACCCTGCTTTGTGGGGCTCGTTTGGGCAATCGGTTCTCGTCTCTTGGCATACTGATACCTGAAGCCGATGTATTGCCTAGCGCCAGCTTCGGTCCCTTCCAAGGCTGCGAAAACAAAGAACTAACGCGGATGCAGGATTCTACAATGCGGAGAGCGGCACTGAGCGGGGGTGGAGGCGCGCGGGTGTTCCAGCGGAGACCACATTGCCAAGACTAAGTACTTAAGATCAGGGTCGCCTTGGAGGTAGCTCGAAGAACAGTTGGGTGGTACAAATTCAGGGGATTCAATGGCCACATAAGAGCTAGATATCTCCGTTTCTCCTGGTTCTCTTACAACTACTAGGTATCATCACAGCCAATGATGGAGGGAATGGCTCCTACCCGTGGACTAGGGCTTCATCGAACCTTGGAATTCAACTAAGTCAAACTCTGCGACGTCAAAAGATTCATGTCAACCCTGAAAAAGCATAGCTACAATGGCATTCACATCGTCTCCCGAGATCATCGTGGATGGATGCAAAGTATCAACTAAAAGCCGAATCATTTGGCACCAGGAGCACACAGATCAAGGCTTTACCACGTAGCCATAGATATTGTTCGAAGCATTGATATCTCCCACTCCCATAACAGTCCGGTAGACCTGGGAGCACTTTCCCTGGACATTGAAAACCTGAAGAGTTCGAGCGCCTTTGGACCCAGTCCAGCTGATTTTGGCGCCTCTGGGAATGAATATGGGACGACAGCCCTGGGGTGCAGCTCCAGTGTACACCTGATTGTTTGCTCGAAGCTCCCAAGCGGAAGAGGTGCTCAATATCAGAGCAGTGGCATATACAATTGAAAGCTTCATTGCTGGCGCCGAGTTAGTACTGTTTTTCAAGGTTGGAATATACCTGATCTTAAGTTTGATTCACGTAGACATACCTGAGGCCCTATTAGGTAGCTCCGGGGTTATCGTTTGATCGAAACAGAATCTGGAAATTTGAAACGGTTTGAAAACAACCTTGAAGTAGTGAAAAAATTAGATAAACGCGTTGTCGAGCAGTTATATATTCTGTTACGAATTCCAGCCGGCCACTTGAGCTCTTGTCTTAGAAGACTCGTGATATCATTACTCTGTGGAGATACGAACAACTTACAAGTCATGGCCATTCTTGAACATATCATCTGGCATAAGAGAGCGCCCAGGCGAGAGCCCAGAGGCGTTCATGAGTGGAACGGTCCAGCCAAACCTTCCATACAGCCCAATCCGGCGATGTTTCTCGCCCGCTCTTGGTGGCGTTGGAACTCTGAAACCTGAAGTCCCCGGACTGACCATAGCTTTGAACAGCCTATTCAGTCCTCTTGATTACTTTCGGCAACAGGAGCCAGCTAATAGCCATAACGCCATAGAGCCCAATGCAAATCGGATGCAGGACCATTGTGCCAACTTTCTGAGCCAGTATACCAGTAAAAAAGGGCGAAACAGCACCGCCACTGCTACCAAGAGCACTAATGAAGCTCAGACTAGAGATCTGCATGCTACGCGGAATAAGCCTGGCGAAAACAGATGTGGCACATGGGTAAACAGCGCCCAGCAGCAGGCCCAGGATAGAGACCGTGACGGCTTCTCCGATGACATTTGGAATCAGCCAGGTGAGCAACTGGAAGGCAACAGCGCCTGCTATCATGCCTGAAACAGCAATCTTCTCACCGATCTTAGAAGCTGGATGGGTCAGAAGGAAGCGACCGACGGTAATTCCAGCCCAGAAACCGGCGCTCACGTATCCGACTTGCGATGGGTCGCCGTGTCGATAATTGATGAGGAACGAGACCACCCAGCCTGATATGGAGACCTCGGCGCCTTGATAGGCAAAGATGAAAAGAGCACCTAGGAGGGTAGTGCGATTGCGAACGGTATTCTTGAGAACCTGAGTTCGCGAAATAGGTGCTCCATCGTTGAGTTGGACGGCAGTTGGCCTTGGGGCCATTGGTGGCTCGTTGGGGGACTCATTCTCGAAATTATAGAAAGCCCACGCGGAGAACCCCAAGTTGAAGATTGCCACAGCCAGCGTGATGATGTAGAAGAACGACCACCTTATTCCATCTGATACCATAGCCGTCGCAAAGAGCGGGGCAATGATACCACCAATACCATAGAAGCCATGAGAGCAGCCCAAAGCTGTCGTATAATTTGCAAGGTTGGCACAGTATACGTTGCTTAAAGCAAGACTGAGAGCCAGCCCAAATCCAAGGAGGAAGAAACTGGCAACAACAGCCGGGAATGGCGGTTGGCAAATGATGACAACGTAGCCGACTGCCTGAACAGACAAGGCGAGGGCATAGCTTCTGGAACGACCAAGCATATGCTCGATTGAATGGGTGAGAGGAGCCGCGAGGATGAAAGCCAATGCATTGGTCACGAAGATCAAGGACACAACAGCATATCCAATGCTATAGTGCTTTTCTATGTAGGGAATCAGGGCACCCGGTGCGCTGTCATTCATCCCACTCCCAAGGCTTATCAGACAAATGCTTAGCATGCGCCATTTCGTTTTCCACGAAGTGGCAGTTCGGTCTACAGCCCATGTAGAGGCCTCGTCTGCGGCTTCAGGCGTCGAAAGACGCCTCTCCAACTCACTTGGCGAAGGCGAAGGAGGACATGCGGATGACAGTGCCGCAGACTTTGAGGTCACCCGAGTTGAGTCTTTGGCTGGCTGGATCTCATCCAGCTCATAGCCCGCTGATGCCTGGGTAGTGCCTTGCTCGTTTCTGTGTGCCGCGGGCAGAGGACTAGTGATTTGAGGCGAGCTCTCGATCTCGATGAAAGGGTTCAGGCCGGAGGTAGCCATCCTAAGCGGATACAGAGAATCAAGTCAAAGCCCAGTACAAACTGAGGGGCACTCCAAAGCCATCTGGTGGGCAAAATGGGCTAGGCCAAAGATAGAAAGCCTGCAGGTCAATGACAAGGAATCCATATCCCGGCCAACATTGCAGCTTACAAATGTGTCTATCTACCCGTGGACCCTAGGGTAGCCTGTTACTGCAAGTGACACTTATCTCTGCAGGTCGGAATGGCTTCCGACGTCGAAAGTGTCATGAATCCCGAGGTCAAGCCCTGAAGTAGAAAGCTGCGAGGACCGCGGGGGTTCTAGCGATAGCCCGATAAGCTCAAAATTCGACCCCCACAACTTTTCTTCTTCCCTTCCATATACGTTTCTACCATATACACTCCTGATCTGTCTATTTTCGCAATGGGTCCCCCACGCAGAAAGATGCTGGCTACCGCTGAGGAGACTTTGACTCCCCCCGATGGACTGTCCGAGACCCAGCAGATAGTCCGAGCGATCAAGGCGACCGGAAACAACATTTACTTGATTGAGCAGCCAGACAAGAAGCAAATGCTTGTGGAATTGCCCGCCCGGTTCCGCTCGACCATCTGGATCAAGCGCAGTTCGTATGTGGTTGTCGATACCAAGGGCCAGGCGGAGCGAGACAACAAAATTGGCGGGGAGATCGTCAATGTGGTCCGGGACGAAAAGGCCTGGAGAAAGGCCCCATTCTGGTAGGTCTTATCCCTGGAATTGACATAAAATTGGCAAAGCAGTCATTCGCTAACTGTTTTTGTTCTCCACAGGCCCAAAGAATTCGTGAAACAGCCCGTCGTGCTCGCCGGCTCGGATGATGAGGAAGAGGAGTCTCGCGTGGGCCAGATGCCTTCGTCAGACGAGTCAGACTGAGTGGCCTTCGCGGAGCCACCATGCGCGTGTCGATGGCTTCAGCTACGGGTTACAGGCTTTGGGGCTGTCATTCGACGCTCGAAACATGTACGCCTATGTCATTTGAGACTGGGTGTTATTCTTGATTATTGAACAGTCGACTTGCTGCGACTGGGGCGACTGGTCTTTTCCACTCTACTGGACCCATTCAAAAGCACGCCAAAGACCTGAACTGCGAGCGACAGAACCACAATGGCCGAGCTCGCATCCGTGCTGGGATAGACGTTCCAGGCCCACTCTTGCAGTGCCCACACTGCATAAACAAGGACTGGATGAATTCCTGCACGCCAGAGAAGGAAGGGAGTGGCCCATGCGAGATAGGCAAAGAATTGGTAATGCAAGGACCTGGCACATAGTAAGCCTATGGCCAGTGAGCTTAGCATCACGGTCATGGTGAACGATTTCGACAGTGGCACTGTCTGCTGGCGACCCTGGAGAGTATCTTGAAGGAAGCGAACCACGTTCGTCCCTGAAGGCTTCACCCAGCTTGTGAAGAAGATAGCCAACAGGGAGATATGCAGAACTAGCAAGGCCAATGAAAACTCTTTGGAAAGGAATGTTTCTTCCCCCACAAAGCGCCAGTTGACGGTCCATTTGAACATGAACTGGCGGGATAGCTCAAAGGCCCGAGAGAGGTAACCTGTAGCATTGACCTGGAGAAAGGGCACTGCAAGGAGGATCTAAACGCCCTCGTCAGCTGCCGTGCAGTATATATTCAAGAAGCCCGCACTTACCTGTACGAGGATAGCCATCACTCCAAGTGAGATACTTCTAGCCAATCCCAGACTAAGAAGAGTAATGACCGCAATGGCTGGCACCAGCAGCACAAGTGTCATCTTGATGGCAACGCCGACAGACCAAACTGCAATACCCGCTACCCACCTACGTTTCAAACACAGGTAGATAGCAAGCCACATGGCAAAAGCCGCAAAGCCATCGTTGAACAGACGCAGGACGAATATGCTATGTAGCCGCTTTGATAGAGCCAGCAATGGGAAGAGATAAGGCGGCGCACCGGTCTGCCTGTAACAGGAGACTACCACAGCCAAAGTGGCCAGGTATAGCACGGCAAACAAGGCCTGTCCGAGGAGGATGTCGCGGCCCTGATCCGTGACGTGGTAGAGGAGGGTGTATATGTAGACGTGCGCGGCAGGGTAGACGAGGGGACCGGTCGAGCCTTTGATCAAGGGATAGTCGCGTTCGCCGGATATATAGAGCGAGACCTGCTGCATGTATGTTGTCCAATCGATCTCAGTGTCTGGCCGTGGTTAGCTGCGGACTTGAATGTATGCGACAACCTGGAGCACAGCGCAGCTTACATGCGATCTTCCAAATGACAAGAGCGCAGAGGAGCGCGTCGCCTAGAATCAATAGAGGCGCAATCCATCTTGTATGACGCGGATTGGTGAGCACGTCGTACGCAAAGGTTTTGGCTGTCAATGCCATGGTGCAATGGTGAGTGGAAGAACCAAGGTGGCCGGAGCTCCGCTTCCACGACAGTTGGTCCCTCGAGTCTTAGCGTACGCTTTCGACCAATTTTCTACAATTGAATGTATTCTCGAACAAATGAATAGTGTATGGTATTTTTGGAATACATTTCAGTGTACATAGAGAATACATAGGTCTAGCTCGCCTTGAGACCTCGAGCTCGGTCTTCTAACCCCGCCAATCTGCGCAATTCTTTGTATATAAGTCCATGGTATCATTAAACAGGCCAAGAAAGCAAAAAGTGTAAATGTAAGTGTCAAGGATCATTGATCACTGATCATTGATCGCTGTTGTGCAAGCGGTTGGCCTGGGCGTTCGGCTGAGCGTTGCGGAATCCGAGCAATTTCCCCAGAACACCCTTGGGCTTGGGAATGGGACATTCGTGATTGACGTGCGAGAGCTCTTCGGCCTCCTTTTCCATTTGGAAGAAGGTTGAGACTTCGTCGTCCACAGCTCCGATTGGTGCCGGTTGAATAGGGAAGGCGCCCTCTTCGGAAGCTTCGACATCCTTGCGACGTCTCCGTCGAACTCGTGGAATTTGTCGCCCGTCGGCAGATACGATCATCTCGGAATCGGCGAAGGTGCGTCTCGGGGATGGGCAGGGGAAGACATGCGGCAGTCCAACCACCAGCAGAGATGCGAGGAGGGTACCTGCGAACAGGCCCATCGTGGACCGCGAACGAGGATGGAGATGAGGCGGCATTGTGAGGGATGTATGACGGAGGACGATTGAATTGAAGTAGGTGGGCGTGGCCGACAGTTTGTGATTTTTCAGGCCATCGAATAATCTTGCCGACGGGTGGTATGATCGAGTCGAGCGATAACAGGATATCCGAAGAAGGTCAATTGAAAGGCAGATGAAGGATCTCCAGATCGACACGCATTTGAAGCCCAGACAGGCCAAGTGGGAGGAGCAAAAGGAGGGATTGCGGAGAGAACGTTAGCAGACGAAGGGCTTTGCATCTAATCTTATCTGGCTCCCGCGTGATTGGATGTTCCGCTTCTCTCAAGTCTCTGCTACGCGCATAACCACTATGGCTTCGCCGAGATGAGCTTGTCTTTGCCCAGGGAGATAATTATCTGAAATTTTCCATTGCGGGGGAGTCTCTCGACTTCCGTATCAATCCCTCTCTCCTTCATCTCCCCTCTCCATACACAATGAGTGACCTTGACCGGTATGATGAACCCCCCCTCAGGAGTTCACCGTTGCTCAAGCTAAAATTCCCGTTCATCTCGCAGGGCGATCGAGCAGCTGCGGGCCTGCCGCCTGATCCCCGAAAGCCAAGTTCGTGAGCTGTGTTACAAAGCGCGCGAGCTTCTGATTGAAGAAGGGAATGTCGTGTCGGTAGACGCACCTGTCACCATCTGCGGTGATATCCATGGCCAATTTCATGATTTGATGGAACTGTTCCGCGTCGGCGGTGATGTCCCAGATACAAACTACCTTTTTATGGGCGATTTCGTCGACCGTGGCTTCTACTCCCTCGAATCCTTCCTCCTCCTTCTGTGCCTGAAAGTCCGATACCCCGATCGCATCACACTGATCCGCGGCAACCACGAATCGCGCCAAATCACAACAGTATACGGGTTCTACGATGAATGTATTCGCAAGTACGGCAGTGCCAACGTATGGCGCTACTGCTGTGAAGTATTCGACTACCTAGCTCTGGGTGCGATCGTACTCGGCGCGAGCTCAGAGCTAGAACCAACCTCATCCACCGTGAACGACACCGCACAATCCAACCTCGCCATCGCAGACAGCGAGCTAGAAACAGAAGTTCTAGACTCCCGAGGCCATGTCACAATGAGCACATACCGCCCGCGACAGCGCTCCTCATCCGACGCATCCACAGACTCCCGCAACATCTCCCCGCCGCGAGATATCTCCGCTGCCCCGGGGCAGGTCGCCGCGCCATCTCGATCGGGCGCACCGGGGACAGGCGCAAGCAGCGACGGTAACGGCAGTGCCGTGACTAGCCGGACCGGAGCGGTGCTCTGCGTCCACGGTGGCTTGTCACCGCTCATCGACTCGGTGGATAAGATTCGGCTGATTGATCGCAAACAAGAGGTGCCGCATGAAGGCGCAATGTGTGATCTGCTCTGGTCAGACCCCGACGAGATCGAGGGCTGGGGGTTGAGTCCGCGTGGAGCTGGCTTTCTTTTCGGTGGTGATATCGTGAAGCAGTTCAATCATCTCAATGGCCTGTCTCTTGTTGCACGCGCCCATCAGCTGGTCATGGAGGGTTATAAAGAAATGTTTGACGGTGGCATTGTAACCGTGTGGTCTGCCCCGAATTACTGCTACCGCTGCGGTAATGTTGCCGCCATACTTGAACTGGGCGAAGACGCCAGCGGTGGAGGTACTGTTGCTCGCAGTAATGGCGAATTTGGTCGGAGCAATGGAATCTCTGGGGATAATCGAGTTGTCAGCCCCGGAAGGAGATACCGTGTCTTTGAGGCCGCGGCGCAGGATACAAGGGGCATGCCTGCGAAGAAGCCCGTCGCCGATTATTTCTTGGTAAGTTCCTCATTGGCGGTGCTTTATATGTCGGTCACGCTAACAGCAGTCTCTAGTGATACCATCCAACGCCATTTTTTGTCCTTTTACATGGTTGTCTTGGAAGTAGCATTTTTGCGTCTTGGTGTTGGTATTTGCGAACTAATGACCATCTATGACATACATTTTCATTCGTAGCCCAGTCGTTTGTTAATCGATCTTTGCTCAGAGGCATTCTTGGTTATCATTTGTGAGCAGCAGGGTTCTACCTAGGTAAACGTGCCGTGTTGTGGTATCGGAAACTCAATAAATACATTAAACAATCATGTGAATCTGAAGACAAGACGCGTACATAGCGGTCCGTTACGCAAGTAGACATCGCGTTCATCATGTTCATTGCCATCCATCTCTAAATGGGGGATTGCCATCAGGAGCCAAATGAGGTCGAGTGATTGGTATACCATTATCCGGACCCGGTGTTGGTGGCTGAGCAACGGCAACGAGATTCTCGTTCTGGAACTCGATTTGAGGCTGTGGATTAGGAGATGCAGTATTCCAGGACCCGTTCCAACCACCTATACCCATACCGTAGGTAGCATTCCTGGACCACCAGTCCTGGCTCTCTTCGACCAAATTTTCTGTGCCGTCGTAGCCAGACACAGGGGATGCATTTGACGGCGGTGTGCCATTCGGTATTCCATTCGGTAGTGGGACATGGGCGCCTGAACCGTCAAACCAAGTCCCCTGCTGGGGAGTGGAGGGGGCAGTTGCAATAGGGGGGAATTGATAGGCCATTTGGGGACGGAGATACGTGGGCTCGGGCGGGGCAAATTCAGGCCTCTGAAGCTGCGCTGATAGAGCGCTGGGTGTTGGTCGCATGGACGGGAGGGACATGGGGATAGTAGTTGGAGCATGGCGGTACTGAGGACCCATGCGTGAATTTGCCACTGTGAGAGGGTTTTGTTCTTCCGCTCGAGATGGTTGGAATGGCGGTGCAGTCGGTGAGAATCGACTGGGACTTGTGGCAGGGTGCATGGCAGTTGAGATGGGTGATTCCATGGATGTTGAGGGAGATGCCGCTTGATCCCAAGAGCCCCAAGAGCCCCATTTGACATGGGTCCGTTCGAAGACGGCGATTGCTTCGGGAGGAAGTTCAACGTTCCATTTATTTGCGGAGATGTCAAGGATGCGGAGGGTACGTCGAGCACAAAGCCAACCTTCTGCCATTTCTTCAAGATTCTTCAAACCGTGGATGACGTCTCTCTGGGCGTTTTTGTCGGGGAGGTTGAGAAGGTGGATGGT